>VXAA01004164.1:216462-308532 GCA_013399115.1 Anseranas semipalmata | reverse complement strand
TCATGTTGTAGGAAGCTCCAGTCCATAAAGGCCATATTCTATCTCAATTTTTAGAGGGAAGGAGCTAAAGTAATTCTTCCTGGTACTTTCATCATTGGCTTCGTTCTGCTGTGTATTTTTCATCCTTATTTCTATACAGGTTTATTCATTCCTCACCTTTATTTTGTTCAGGTATCAGGTATAAACTCTGCCAACAGTTACCCTTTGAGAATTACTTAGTGCAAGGCTTCTTTGCATCGTATGTCATGTAGAATCCTGAATTAATGCTGTTGGCATACTTCAAAACTAACTAGAGACTTTTCTAAGAAAGAAAAGCTGACCTTTATGCTGTTATGTTTTCTCTTCCCTGACACAGTGTCAAAAATACTCCCCCACCCCCCAAAAAAAAGACAAAAACAAAACCCCTATTTACATGAAGATACTTTCACACCACATACTGTCAGTTTTCTTTTAGTTTCCTTCTTCGAGTCAGGCAGTCCAAAGGCTCAGACACATCTCATTTGATGTGAACTTCAATTACTAGTGTGATGAGAAAAGTAAATAAAAAATAGCTAGCGGATAGTCAGAAGAAATAAGTGGTTGTTTGACATTGCGTCATTTGTCAAGTGTTCACGTAATTTGGATATTTGGATGTTTTATTTAGAGTAATACATGTGTAATTAGTTAAGCAACAGAGAAATTAATTGAAGCACTGCTTAAACTTTGTTGTCCACTGTGTATTTCAACAGATGACAGGAGATATCTCAAAGGCCTGGGTGAACGTGTCAGACTCCTTAGCTTCTTATGAAAACTCTTAACTGAACTTGCAGAACTGTTGAAGTATACTGACCGTGTGCTCATCCTTACGTGCCTGGTGCACGCTAGGCAAAAAACAGCAAGTGCAAACGTACACCATGCAAGACCAAATGGGGTGGGGGGATTTTTTTGCAGAGATATTTAGAATCCTTTATTAAACTAAAGGGGGCCAGAATTCATGAACACTAAATCCTACTCTCAGTGGCTGTTTGATTCCCATATGTTCATGTTCTTTCAGAAAATTTATTTTGCTCATTACAATGTTTGAGGAATACCTTATTATCCTACCAATACTCAGCTTTACAAACAAGTAAGGGTATTCATGTAAATGAAAATATTATTCGTGGCTTAGATGCAAAAGCAATATGATTTATAAGCTCAGTAAGTGGGTAATAACTACTAACAGACTACCTACAGTTTAAATGTAGACTGTAGGAGAAATGTCTGTAGAAGATAGCACGTAACTACTGTAAACTAAATAAGAAGAAGGTTAATGTTACAAAAGATGATACCCGGTGAGTTTTGTCCCTTCCACAGTGTGTGCACTCTTGGTTGCTCTTACTTTTTCTCAGGAATTTGCTGACCCTTGGTGAGTACCTGGCACTGATATTTGTCCAGTACTTAGTGTAGTACAACAGTAATAATCTTTCTGTTCTGTTCAGTGCAATACCATCTTTCTGAAATTTCTTTTTTAATAGAGAGCTGAATAGTAACTCTCCCTAAAGGCACAGACACAAAAAAAAAAAAAAAAAAAATTTGCATAGTATGTATTTGCTGTCCTCCTTCATGATCTTGAGACAGTCTGCCTAAATCTAGGAAGCAATTTTCTGTATGACTAAAGTATTTCTCAACTGTCTGCTGCGAAGTTGCTTTCTGTGCAGTATGTGGTGTTATTAAAGAAAAGGTATGAATCAATACTGACTGTTTTCTAAAATGGCACTGCAGGATTTTATGCTGAAGGGTAAATTTTTGGATCACAGAGGATCTGTGAAGCATTATTTCCCAGTCCCCAGGCAGTTCCCCATTGAATATGTCCCAAAATTAGGGTCAAGGGTGACTCAAACAACTTGCCTGGTGAGTTGACTCTAGGGAAAAGCAACATGACTTAGATTCTGAAAAAGGCTGTCAAATCCAGAATGTTTTTAAAGGAAACACTTGGGCTCAAAGAATAGTCCTTTGTTTCACTTGGAAGTTTCCAAGGGGTCCTAACAGATATTGACTTATTTAATTAATTTTTTTTTAAGAGTTCCGAGGACACTTCCAAGGAAATAAGAGCAACATTTCACATGTTCTGTTTTCTCCGCTGTGTAATTAAATGCAGAGATAATGGTTTTAAATAGCAGTAATGAAGGTCAGTGGAGCAGGCTCTCTATGTATTTTTTGCATAATGGACAGATGTGCAGCAGATTCGGCTCTATGCTCTCAAAAAAAAAAAAAAAAAACTTGTTTCAGTGAAAACCCTGCTGGAGGTGTCACAAGGGAAGACTTCCTTGTTGTATCTTTCTTTTTCAGGTATAAACTTAAGGGTATGTATTATGGAGTATGTAACAAAGAAGGACTGAAACAGTCTGCAAGAAGTGTTGTTTTTATTCTGGTAAGAGAACATGCATGTTACAGCTGCACCTTGCTGTGGCCAGGTCAGGCTAAAGTTTGCTCAGCAGTGTGTAATATGTAATGAATTATAGCCCCCAGTGTGCAATGCTGTTACCCATAGTACTAGTAAAGCAGTAGAGCTCGGGATGTTTTCTCCAGGAGCAACAGCAAAGCTTCTAGATTTTGTACAGATGACCTATATATTTTCAGTCTACTCTGGTTAGATCTGTAGTAACCTGTAACACCTGAGAGCAGACATCCTTTACGACTGCTTTAGAAAATAGTGGAAATGGGTTTGTGAGTCTCTTGACTTCTTGCCCTTTGTATTCTTTGCAACTAGCTGCTCTCATTCATGTTGTGTTCTCTCCCTCCTTCCTGTACTTAAGGAAGTAAGACTACACTTTGCTTTTTTTTTTTAAACCTGGATTATTTGTTTAATTGAAAGGTTGGAATATTGGGTATGAAGTATTCAGTAATTCATTAATGGTGACTCTGCAAGCCATACGTGTTTTGTGTTTGTTTTATTTGAGGTCTCACCTAAGTCTAATGATAACAAATTAATACTTGTTATTTTGCATACACAGGCAGCAGTGAGAATACTGTGATAACCAGTTGCACTCAGCAGAGAACTCTGACTCCAGTATATTCTTTAATGCTGTGCTAACTCTGATGAAGAAGGGTAAATCAAACTGACAGTTATACTCAGTAGAAGTTTCTTGCAATTTGTAAACCAAATATTTTATTAGTGTAAGAATCTTTTATCTTTTTTCTTTCCTTGTATTTGACTCAATTGGTCTTTCATCAACAAAAATGAACATTTTACCCATAAGTTAATGACACTGAAAATCTCCTGTGATGGCTCTGGGTATAATAATTTGAAAGACACCTAAGGCACACATTACCGTGAAAGCAAGCAGAAAGAATCCAGTGTAAAGAGATGGAAAAGTAATGTTCAAAATATCTCTGAGATGACATGTTTTCTCATCATCTCTACCAGTACTGTGCTGTCTGTCAACTGGAGAAATCTCAAAGCCCTGGCAGTAGTATTAATTTAATCCAGTGGTAATTTATGTGCCACTCAAGGGGTCTTTTTTTAACATGAAGAAATTACTCTGATTATATAATTGAATGGCAGAATTCATTACTGGGAAGTGCCACCTGTGGAGAAAGATTTGCTCTAAATCCATTTCTACTATGGAATAGCAGATTAGTGCAGCATAAGTCACTCAAGAAGCCATCACGGAAATTATAGATGGAATAGACCCAATAAGCTGTGCAATCCATCCCCATCAGAGCATGATTGTTCCTTATAATGTATTTTGTATTGCCAATGCAATTTGAAGTGGCTCAGATGATGGGTATTTAGCCACTTTTATAGGAAATAAATGAAATGACACTATGCTGATCACAGGTGCTGACTGTGGCTGCTAGAAGAGCATTATTAACATTAACTGTTATTTCTTCAGTGTACTGAAGTGCAAGGGTAAGTTTCAAGTATTCTGTATCATGTATTCTTAACCACAAGACAAAGAAGTATTCACTTCTGGATCTTTTCAGGCCAAGTCCACAATTTGAAGCGTGAGATCTAGAGACAGAGAAGCATCTGTTTCTACCTGAACTGATAATGCAAGCTGACTAGAAACCAGAAACCTGTATTCTGCCTGTCCCTTCCCGTATTTATCCTAGACTCCCCCCCCCACAAATCCTGACAAATAGTTATCCCTAGGTGATCATTTACACAACAATCTAGTGTTTAGAGTACTTGCCTAAAAAGTGTTGGGCAATAAATTTTGCTCAGTTTAAAAATTATTCTCTCTATCCTCAGCAAAAAGAACAACAACAACAACAACAAAAACCAGTGAATTACCAAGATATATAGTATCTTAGGTAAGGGCATTTTCTATACCGTTTTGTTAAAATGGAATCCATCCCACTAGAAATTTAGGCATCATGGGACAAGGAGAGGTTGCAAATAGGAATCTGTTTCTGCCCTACTGGCTTGTATACCTGGGGGGGTGTTGAGGGTGTGTGTGTGTGACAAGAACCAAACATCTAGATCCTTGTTTCTAGGATGTTTGCATCTTTCATACTGTCGTGGTTTTGGCTGGGAAGGAGTTAATTTTCTTCGTAGAGGCCTGTAGTGATAGGACGAGGGGGAATGGGCTTAAGTTGCACCAGGGAGGGTTAGGTTGGATATTAGGGAAAAACTTCTGTACTGAAAGGGTTGTGAGGCATTGGAACAGGCTGCCCAGGGAAGTGGTTGAGTCACCATCCCTGGAGGCATTCAAAAGATGTTTACATGTAGAGCTTAGTGACATGGTTTAGTGGAGGACTTGGTAGTGTTAGGTCATAGGTTGAACTGGATGATCTTGGAGGTCTTTTCCAACCTAAATGGTTCTGTGGTTCTGTGTGATTCTGTGTGGTGCTGTGTTTTGGAGTTTTGATGAAAATAGTGGTGATAACACACTGGTGTTTTAGTTGTTGCAGAGCAGTGCTTACTCAGAGTTGAGGACTTCGCTACTTCTCATACACCCTCAGCCTCCTTGCTGGCAGGGCAGCATGAGAAACTGGGAGGGTACACAGCCAGGACAGCTGACCAGACTAACCAAAGGGGTATTCCATACCATATGGCATCATGCTTGGCAATAAAAGCTGGTCTAAAGGAGGAGGATGGGGTGGGGGGGACATTAGGGGTGGTGGTGTTTGTCTTTGCAAGAAACCATTACGTGTGATGAGCCCAGCTTTCCTTGGAGTGGCTGAGTATCTGCCTGCTAATAGGACGTAGTGAATTAGTTCCTTGTTTTGCTTTGCCTGTGCGTGCAGCTTTTGCTTTACCTAGTAAACTGTTCTTATCTCAGCCCATGAGTTCTTGCATTTTTACCTTTCTGATTCTCTCCCCCATCCCACCTGGGGAGAGTGAGTGAGCAGCTGTGTGGTGCTGAGCTGCCTGATGGGGCTAAACCATAACACACACTAGTCCATTAAGTGATAGGAGATGAAGAGCAGTACAAACAGAACAGTCTTGCAAGAAAAGAATTTCCAGGTTTCACTACACTTTTTAGCACAAGAGGGCAGGTATGATTTAAAGCCCAAGAAAATGTAATGATAAATATAGAGACATTCCATGGCTTTAGGTGCCTATGTAGTTAGAAATATGGACAAGTAGATAGGTTGGATGGCTTTCTAAGATGGGTTGCAGATGTCTAAACCAAAAATTAGGTCTGATTTGGTTGAGTAGGATCTTACCTAAAATGTGCAGAGAACATGCCTAATTAAAAACAGGTACTTTAACTCCTTTGTTGCCTGGTCTACTCATCTAATTAAAAACATTCCTCCTGTAAAATTAAATGTATTGATATTTTCAACCAGTTCAGATATCCTGAAAAATGTTAAAATATTTCTGCATGTACAGTCCAAATAAAAAGTAGTGGTACTACTGTGAGGCCAACAACGTGGAGAACAGGAGAAAAGAGCAGCAGTTTGGTGTACCAAGCAATGCAGACATGGATTTGGCTTCGGAGAAAAAAGGTGGGGAGACAAAGGGAGTACTAAGGTGTATTGCTTCTGGAGAATAGATTACCTTTTCCAAGAGTAGAAGGTAGCAATACAGAATAGAAGTTCTGGTTGTAAAGCAGAAAAAAAAAAAAAAAAAAAAAAAAAGATCAGAAAGAAGTTCCTCTGTCCCTAGGCTAGAATTTGTAGACAGTCTGTGTGATGGATCTTGCAATTGATCTAGCTTCAATGTCTTTTTTCCTATATAGCATTAACATTCTATATAGCATAACTTAAAGTAAGGGTATACAAATGTGGGTATTGGTGTAATTTATAAGTATTTATTGGTATCTGGTAGCTTGCTTAGGAACATTCAAGCAAACTTCTTCACCACCATCATTTAAAGAAAAACAAACCCCAAACTAAAAAAACTCCATAAACTATATTTGTAGTCATACCGTTAAACAAATACTTTTCCAAATAGGAATATTTTCTATTATTTAAATTTACGAACTGAAATGTCATCTTGCAGTAGTGTGAGCTACCCTCTTCCATATAAAGAAAAATAAGATAAACCTATCTCACTGTAAAGCAAACGTCTGTTCTAAAAATGAAATGGCAAAAATTGTTGTTTCTTACAAGGATTAGCTTAAACACATTACTTGACCAAACTGATTGACAGTTTAGTGTAATATCCCGCCTCTGTCAGATCATGTCTATGTTAAAAATTTAATTCTGATCAGGAGTGCATTTTTAAATCTATCTACTGACCGTGCTTTAGTTCATACCCTGCCACAGCCTCAAACAACTCCCACAGCATTCCTTTAAGTGAAACCAAACTGAGAGATGCAGATGAGGAGGGTACCTAGTACATGCCAACTAATGGGCATTTTAGGACCAGACTAAGGCTAGTACACAGTAAAAATCTTGGGAATATGTATCATGCAGACACTGGGTCCTCAGCACTTTTTTTACTCTAGTAAAAAGTAGTGTGACTCAGACTGAAAATGTTAGTTGTAGTCAGTGATCAATATCCTGTTAAAAAATTAAGTAACAAGAAACAAGGCATATATAGAAGAATGCTTTCCAATGTGTACTTTGAATTCATAGGTCTCTCCCAACAAATTATTGAGCGTGTTGTGGCTGAGCAGGTTCGTGACTGTGTTGTGATGTTCCCTAAGTCTATGATGAGATTATGATTAGCGTGATCCTTTCTCTTAAGAGGGAAAGTAGATACCTCCAGTGATTTTTTTTTTTCCCTTCCTCACCACTAAAATGAATTTGCAAAAAAGCTGTTTCTTAGTGTAATTACTGTATTCCTGAAACAATATAAACTGTTAGTGTATTAATTAGGAGAGCCTGAACCAATATTGTCTATACGTTTAGCTTTATACTTTTATCCTGCTGGACTGAGCAAAATAATCTTTATCAGTGTGTAGTACCTTTGCTAAAAAACGTTTGATAGGGAAAAACACAATTTGAGTGGCATCTTCTGAATATTTTCAGTTAGCAAAAAAAAAATGGAAATGTAGAAATATTGTTTTGACAGTTTTTAAATGAAGCATTCAAACTTCTTGTTACACAGTTGTACTTTTCATTTCAAGTCTGACCCAAATTAAAAGGAGGCTAAAAAGATCCCTAACTATGTATTAAACAAAACACTTCATTTTTGTTGAGCAAAATGCTTCATTCCACCTGAAACAATTCTTTTTTTTTTTTTTCATTTGGAGTAATATAAAGCTTCTGTGACACATCTGAAACCCTTGTCTGTTAGTGTTGTTGTTCCCCCCCTTGGCATATGACCTCTGGTAATTTCAGTTCAGGCCAAAACAAGTTGCTTGTTTGGTCCCCCATATTCTTGAACCAGACTGCAAAATCCATTAAGAGGCCAACTGTGTAAGTAATTATTTGCTAAACTTTGACATGCTTCATAAGACAGTGATCTCGAGTCATGCTGCTTGCTCAGAATGAAGAAAAAATGTGATGCATTTTACTGCTTTAGTGCTTTTCCCTAAGTCCTGTAACTCTAAGGTACTAATCATTAAAACCCCGCTGTTAGATAAATACTATTTGCACATTTTACAGATGGCAAAACTGAGGCAGAAGGAAGGAGTGGTTATAGCCTTGTATATCAGTGTATATCTTATCTTTGTACAGTGTGAATATACACCTTAATTTCTTCAGAGTTTCCCGTTGCACATGGTGGTGGTGGTGGTGGTGGGGGGAGTGTATGAGACTAAAGTTGCGAACTGTGGCATGAAGCAAAGACAGTAATAGAGGTCAGGTCTCATCAGTCTTGTTGCTTTTAAATACTAGATTAAACTGGAAAATAAACTTCCTTATTTTAAACTATGTCACAGCGGACAGCTTGATGGTATGAGTCACGAATAAAAAGTTAGGTTCACTCTTTAGGGACGTATATTGAAAGACTTAAGAAAAACATCTTGGCAGACAATTGTATTTTGAATAAATTTGCTTATATTATGAGATATGCAGCCTCAAAACTTGAGACAATTCAGTCAGGAAAGCAAGTAGTAATGAGATCCAGTACCAAAAAGAGCCTGCAAGTTAAAAGCCTTGTCTTTTTTTTTTTTTTTTAATTTATTCATTTTCATCTAGAGATGCAGTAACAATACAACTCTCGCTCTTAGGTTTGCTTATAGTAATACTGGTTTTGGAAACTTTACTTCCTCCCGCAACCCCTCCAAATATTCATAAAACTTTAAAAGTGAAGGAGAGGGAATGGAGATAATTCTGCTGAAAATTTTCATAGTTTTGTTCTTTTGTTTCCTTCAAAAATTGAAGGCTTTATAGTGGAAAACAGTTTTGTTTTATTCATAAACTTCTTTATATTTAGAAGCCAAATGGAGACTACAAGGCCCAAACAGAGTTGTCAGCCTTCTGAAGATTTGCTTATTACTAGTAAAATGCCATTCTTTACTTTTGTTGTTGTCACTGTGGTAAAAGTTCATATTGCTGACTGGTTATGATCATTCAGATCATTTGAGCAATCAAGAATCACTTGTAATCTATACTATTGATATAGTGGAAAAATCTATGTATTTAATTAGGACCAGGTGCTTTGAGTATTTTAAAATAGCAGAAAATGAGCCAAAAATCTGTTTTTGGCAAATGAAAAGAACCTGCCCTGACATTGCCTGAAAAAATCTTTTCATCATCTGAGAAGAAAGCCACTGGGCTGTCTCAAAAGCATCGTTAATTAGTCTAGAAGAGTTTTAGAATTTGGGAAGTGCTGGACCCCTACCCAGCCCAGATGGGTTGTTAGAATTAAGGGCACTGCCCCAAATTACCAGATGCTGGGGCTTCCCCTGGTCCCAGAATGTCTTGTTCAATTTGGCAGTAGGCAGCAGGGGCACCTGAATTAAGCGTTCTCAGAAGAATGGCCACTGATGAGATGCTGGACCTCTGGCAATATGCACTCGAAAGGGCATTTGCAGCATTAGGTGGCTTCACAGTATAAAAATGGTGCCGTTAAAAGAATGCCATACACACAGAATACTCGCACTGAAATATATATGCTTATATATATACACGTGTGTGTGTGTGTGTGTGTGTATAAAATTACTAGTGCAAAGTAGGCTTCCCTGGCAATTTTTTTCTACTCTTACATTAGTCTGATAGTTTGCCTTCCTATAGAAAATAGCACTATATAAAACCATCTTTTTTTTTTTTTTTTTTTTCCCCACAACATGTGGGTCCATTTTACTGCTTCAGACACTTCCTTGACTTGAAAAACCATGATCTTGTTGTTGAACAGATTTGACGCCAGCTCCTGATGCTGAAATCTGGCCATGGCTCTTTACATTATTTGGAGGGGACAGAGGAAAGTGGCAATGAAAGACAGACAGAAACTGCAAGGAAATTTATCATAAATTGAAAAGACTGGCAAACTTCTGACGGAATTTGTTCCCTTGTTCTGAATTTAAGCAAGTGGAATGAATGGTTTTAAGGACACTTCAGTGACTATCATGGGATCTTTGTTTTGTTTTGCTTAGGGTTTCTGGAGAAAAAAAAAAGTGTCTGAGTATTCCTTGTGCAATCTTGGCTTCCAGTTGTTTACAAATGTGTTGCTGAAACAATACCCAGATGCTGAAGCTTAAACTGTAGAAATTACATATCAAAATTGGCTTCATTTCACCTTTGAGCATAATAATGGAGTAGTCAGTGTTATGTTGAGGGCAATGAAAGAGACTGGAGACCTTGAAGGGACAGTTACCTTGTAGAGATGATCTGAACACAGAGGGTAGCCCTTTAGTGGTTTTGAAGGAACTACTTGCATGCTGAGATTAGAGTAAAAGATAAAACAGAACAAGAATGTTCACAGGCTCTAATGGAAAGCTTGCCCGTTTGGTCTACTTCCAAACCACTATCTACCCCTCACTCTGAAAGCTGCCTCTCCCAGAATATTTGTCAACAAAAGCAGGACTTGCAAATATGACGCTACTTTCTCAATTCAGAAGTCCTATTTTTAGTTACTCGATTTGATGTCAATGGAGATAACAGGGGCTGTCTGCCTAGCAGACATTGTTATTGGGGTGGGGGGAGGAACCAAGGGAGATCTGTAAAACATAAAAGGTTGCTCCACCCTATCCAGCATGTGTTGATTCTTTCCCTATTGTTTCTTAAGTCATCAGTTTTCTAGCTCCTTAGAAGAGGTTTCCTATTCAGAAGTAGATGGAAAAAATACCCTTTGAGGGGAACATAACGTTTTTGTTTACATTTTAAGTTTATAAATATCTACATCCAAAAAGATGTGTGAAGTGAAAATAATTAATAAAAGGTGACTCATGGCTATTCCTGTACTTGACTTATACATCAGGATAATTTATACAACTGAATGATCTTCTAATTACTTTGATTCTGGATCAGGATTTCTGTTTCAGTATTGCCTTCTGTATAAGTTTCCTCAGTTCTAATATGATCTAGTGTTTACTCTCATATGATATTTGTCAGTGTCTGCTTGGAGACTGATTTCATTTGTAAATATTGTTACTTCTTGGTATTAATCTGTAATAAGTTATAGGTTTGCTTTTGGACTCTCTGGGAATGTTCCCCAGATCAAAATGAAAGGATTCCTGGCTGTCACTTACCTAGGTCTGCTAGGGGCTGCATGGTTTATCCAGTAATAGAAGTCAGGTGTGGGTGGGTGTTGGAAAGAGACCAACACTCAGTGTGCTCTTTTGATCAAGCAGTGACCAGCAGTAGTTCCCTTTCTTTTCTCCTGGAACCCACTTTCCCCTTCTCCCAGTCATATTGACAAGTGCTTTTTTTATCCACAGCTTCAAAATACATCATAGTTCACTTGCTCATGCTATGTAAGCTTATCTCACTTTCTCAATTTTGCAAGGTCCTTAGCTACCTAGTTCTGTTCTCTGATTTTGGCCTGAAAATATTTCAGATTCTGAGGACAAAAATAATTCAGTTTGTTTGGCCTAAATATTTTGTAAAACTTACTTTGCACGTATAGTTTGTCAGACTTGGGTGATCTAATGCCTCCCAGCTATAAACTGCATGAAACCTTACTTTGTTGTCTTAATGCACAGGAAGAACCAGAATCCATCCTGGAAAGACCAGGCATTTCCTTAATTCACATATTTGTTAAATAGAGCATTTTTCTTTGATCAGAGAGGGAAGGCTAGACATCTTTTTCCCTACAGTCACAGCAATTAGAGATCCTGCTGTTCCTTAGATCTTGCTTTCCAGTTGCGTGGTTTTATTCTTTCAAAGTCTTATCTGAGAACACAAACAAGACATAAGAGGCAGAGAGAGAGAGAGCAAGAGCCTTCAATCGATGGAGATGTGCAGTGGCAACAAAATAAAGTAACACCTTCCTAGCTCCTTTAAAAATACACAGAAATGGTCTCGGAGACCTTTGTTCTTCTCCCGATTGATATGATGCAAAAAGACAGGACCAGCAGGTCCTGTTAAGTATCTGTTTTCAAATACTTTTAATGGAAGCATTTCATTCAATCCATATAATATTAAGAATGAACTTTCATGAAAGAGTAATGGGAGCTAAATCTGTAGTCAGCTTTAGGTCAGGGAGTAAGACTCTGAACAAGTCTCTGTAGGCTTTTCATAAGCAGTACAAGCCCAAGATTCAGTTCTGTGTTAGGTTCAAATGGGGTTTATAGACAGAACTTCTCAAAGACAAAATGTACTACATTGCAGCATGGTTTTAACCATGAAGGATGAGTTCAGTGGAAGGTGAAGTGTGTTTAGTCCAAAACTTAAGTTACAAAATGTTAATGAGTATTTTCAGGTCTCAGCCACAAATAATGTATATTCACAAACTTAAGTAATTAGGGACTGACCTTTCATTTGCAGTTGAAGGAGAAACTAATTCTGTAAATAAATTGCTCTTTTACTTTTTAAGTGCAATTCTGACACCACAATGCTTATGACCGCAAATTCTAGGGAAATAGGGTCTGTGAAGCTCTCTAAGCAAAAAACGCAGCACACCGAAGTCATTGGTGCTTTTGGACCTTGGTTTCCATTTCCATAAAATGTCCTGTCCTGAAATGGTACCGTAGCTTTATTCCCTAGAAGTCAGGCCATATGGGTCACCACTGTCTTTTGGTGGTGCGTTTGAACACATCTCATGTTCAGTATTTGGACATAAAGCAGCGATGATTTTGCACATACAGGCAAGACTCTGAGGTGGGAGTGTGCCATGGAGATTGAGGGGGCACAGTCCACCACCTTGTCCTGACCTTGCAAAGGTGTGGGGAACTCCACATAGACAAGATGTTGCTCCAGCCTTTTCAGGAAGAGCACTGGCTTCCTGTGACCTGAGGGCAGATGTGAATTGTAGCCTACCAAAGCTCTGACTGTTTTGAAGTGTGTGGCATTACAGCACTGCATTGGAAGTAGTTCACATCCTGGCATGTGCATGTATGGAGTGTAAGAAAAAATGCCTGGTTTAGCTTGCAGCTTGGCTTACATTCCTCAGGCAGACTAAATGTATGGGTACTGTGGCTTGTGCAGCCTTTGAGGGACAGTAAAGAACGGTCCATGCTACCATTCTTTCTTCCATACTAAACGATTAATATTTAATCCTTTGCATTAGGTCAGGGAGCAGCCTTGGCTTCTTAGCTGCTGGTCCCATCTCACAAGGTGGTAGACTGTTTGGTCCTCACCTTATGGGGGAAAGGATGTGTATATGCATGTGAAATAGTAACCTGCTGACAGTTTGTCTCATGCTGACCATAAGGAGATGGTGTCAAATTCATAGGAAACGGTAACTGGGTATGAGTTCTTACAAAAGAGTTCATGGCAATTTGAAGGATGAGGAAATCATAGGAGAGGACAGGCAGTGAATAGTAGCAGTTTGATCAAGGTTTGTATTTAAATGCACAAAATCAGAATTTTAGTGTCAGATGCGTTCTTTGCCATGTATGCTACCTCATTGTTTCTCTACAGTAAATACTGAAGTATTCTACATCTTAGGATTTTTAGCTTGTATGCTTAAGCAAGGTAATTTGAAAGTTATTTCTTGTTAGTATTTGATAATTTGTGACAGTAGAACTTGGTTGCACAAATATACATGTAGAAAATGGAAACCAAAACAGTGCAAATTCTTAAGTGAATTATTTATACATTCAAATATTTGTAGAAGGATCTTTGCACTGTCACCTACTTCAGCTGATTTTCTGGTGCTTATCCAAAGCACATCTAAGGCCATGGAAAGAATTCTGTTGAATTCAGCTGGGATTGCATCGGGGTTTATAGTTCTTATCTTGCAAAGTCCATGAGTAATTTTCTTCTCTGTGCAGAACTTTGAAGTCTTTTTTAATTGAACTAGGACCTGTATACGTTTCTAACAAAGCCTACAAGTCTGCCTGTAGCAGGATATGAACTGATTTCCCGTCTCTCAGGTTCAGGCCCTCGAACTGTCAGTGTCACAAGAGAAACCACTGCTCAGCAGCTGCCAACAGGAAGTTCTGAATACCAGCTTTAATTAACAACTTTATTTTTAAGCACATTTTAAAGATTATGTGTAGTAAAGGATTCTTTTTTCTGACTTATGTATCAAAAGAGGTACATTTGTTTGTTTTCTATATTGAAATCTTAAGTAAAAGAACTTACAATATTTTTGATGCAATTGCAGTGTTAGAACTCTCCAAAACAGTAAATTCAGCCAAGACGCCTTCTTTAAGACAATGACCAATACTTTGAGTAATTACTTACAAAAGTTATTTCTAAGAGCACTATAAAATTTGTTGCTTTCTATCAGTGATGATCTAAGCTGAAAATGCTCAAAGGACTGGGGCTCATCAAAAAGAATGTTCTGAAAGCACTAGTGAGTTCTGGGACTTGTACTACTGCAAGCAGCTTAATTAATCATGTGGACAAAGACATCTAGTCAAGTACATTGCAAGTCAATTGCTGTGCAAACAACATGAGGATCTGTCTGGCACAGTGCAATGCTACCTCAACTGAGAGAACACTTCCTGAGGAACCAGGAACAATGGTAGCTTTTGAGACAGCATGTGGCATACATGTGCTTTCAGATGCAGGTCTTGCTTGCAGTAAAATGATCCTTAATTCATATTCCCACTACTCCTTTTTTTTTTTTTTTCTGCTATTGAGTGAGAATTGTTGTGACTGCAACTACTCTCTAACACTTTTTCTCTAGGTTTGAATGTAAAACAGTAGGTAATAACCATAAAAGGAAAAAACAATTCTTTTTAACATTGGCATTTTTGACAGCCTATGCTTGATTCATCTACAGCCAACCTTACAGATATTCTCTATAGGATGTAAAGAAAGGATGGCTCCATCACAGATTGGTGCTGGTCTGTGGGAAACTGGATGTCTTCAAAGTCCATGCTTCTCTTTTTATGTCTAATTACTTAAAATTACTTAGTTTTTCTGTTCCTTTCATTATTTTAAGTTTTAAAATATTTGCAAATGTATTTTTTAACCATGTAATGTGTGTGGATGTAGGGGCACGTTATGACAGCCAAATTTGAAAGGTAGATACTCAGTATAACTGCGGTGGAGTGAGAACCTGGAACTTAAGAGAATACCATAATTGAGTTTAAAATGTTAAGTAACCACTGTTTTTTGTTCATGTTACCCATATTTCTGAATGAGCTGATTGGAGCCTCATAGGTAAAAATCTTAAATCCACTGATAATTTGTTCCCTGCTTTCAAAACAGGAGTGCTTTGATGTAGGCATATCTTCTTTATAGTCAAAACACAGTTCTTTATAGAAGTATCAGACTGATCCAGCAAGCTGATGTAATTGTTTGATCATACTGAGAGAGGCACTCATCTGTTTTCACTCTTTGTCCACTGTTTCTCAACCGTGGATGGGCAGTCCCTGACCTGCCACTCCATTTTCATACTGGTTTAATTGTTTCCAAATGCGTGAGTTAAGACTGCTCCCTGAGAAGCCAGAGGAGTGCTCGAGCTGGTGGCAGCCTGTGGCCAGGAGCTGGGGTGGGCCCTGCCCGTAGGAGACCCTTCTGGCAGCAGCTAGCTGTCAGGTTAGCTCAGCCACCCTGTCCAAAGGCACTTGTAGGTGTACATTTAGGCATGCTGGTTCTTTCTGCGCAGCTTATCTTTACTGAAACCCGATTTACTGTGGTGTATTTTTTTTGTTTGCTCAGTGTCGCAAAGGGAAGTGATACACACTTCACTCGGAAGACAGAAGCAGTAATATGGTTTATTGATATTAAGTAGTGATTTAACAAAGCTTACACGACTTAAAGATTCAATGATGACAAGGTGCACTGGGTTATTTACTGCATAGAAGACAGGGTAAGTCAGAGGCATTGGGGAGACCCTCCCATTGAGTCATGAGGTTTGGAGAGGACCCCTTTGCTTTCTAAACTGCTACTTAGGGGAGTCAAGGTGTGGCTGGATCCAGTCCTAGTCTCAGACTTCATCAGTGGTTTATCTCTGAAGGATTATATGTGCTCAATTAATCTAAGATATAATCTTAGTGAATCTTACAAAGTTTAGCAAGCTATTTGTCACTTGCCGAGGATCTGTTGCAGCAAGGAATCTCTGTGTTGAGAAGTGAGGGATCTCTGCAGCAGGTGTAACCTTGAGAGGCTTCCCTACTCAAGGGGAGATCCAGCTGTGCAGCCAGCTGCCGTGCTGGAAAGTTCAAAGGGCTCTTGGGCTGCTCACTATTTATGGGGTAAGATCATTGACTTATAGTCATATTTACATACCAACGGCAGATGTTAGTTTTTTCCAAATTTGTCTCGAGCCGGACATTGACCAGCACTGTGGTTAGGTGGGCACGTTGCTATTGTGTTATCTGTCTCCCCCGAATTTACTTTGGGCCAGATGCATCCATCATGACCAGAAGCATCCGTTACAAATGCCACTGGTGGTTATGACTTGAGCAAGGTTATGGGATATTAATAAAGGTCAGGCTGGGGGTGGTGGGGGGTGGAAGTGCACTGCCACATACCCACACCAGGAGTTGTTAGGCTCTTTGGGGTCATTCCAGATCCTGTTGGCACACAGCAATCCAGCACTCCCAGGGGGACTGCAAAGAACTGTATCAGGTCTGAATTTTTGCCGATATCAAGGATTACATGTTCTAATAGTTTTGAAAGCTGCAGTCTATTCTTGTTTTGCAGTAACTGCATTAATGGAGTATTAGAAATGAGTGCTCCTCTAGGGCTGGGGCCTCAGTACAGCATCAATCAGAAATATATTGTGACACTGTGACTTCAGGGCTGGGGCTGAGAGAGGAGTAAATCAGCAGTGCCAGAGCAGTAACAGCTCTAGGAGTTTGGGAGACAGGAGTTATGTTCTTCCCTGGCCTATGAAAAAAATGCCACTTGGTGCTGTTTTACGTTAGCAAATGAGTTTGTCACCAGGTTGCTTTTCCTGTCTACGGAATGAATCGGGGGACCAGAGCACGCACCAGTATGCTCTTTGCTCTTCCTACTTCCAGTGTGTGCTCCAAGCTCCATGCATTTAAGGCCGGTGCTCTGTGGCAGTTTTCCCTTGCTACAGAATCGAGCACAAGTGACTGTTCAGTAGAGCAGTGAACGTGATCCTGCTGTACCTCACATGCCTGCTGCAGACTTGCCTATCCTTACATCCCAACAGCCTCCTTTAGTTAACGTCTAATAAATCCTACAGAAATATCCCCTCACACATTTTGTTTATAGCATAATGCCCACATCTTTGATAGTAATCTCCAGGCAAACATCTATGTTCTAAGTAGCAGACAATGAATGGCTTTTTAGAAGCAGATTGCTCTCTTTTCACACATTTGTGAACACTTTTCCCTTAGGTTAGTATCCCATCAACACTTTTTTAGTTACCTGCCAAGATTCTTTACCCAACAGTGATCTTCATATTTATTTTTAACTTCCTTTAAAATGAAATTCCCTTCACCTGTCAACAGATTCCCATATTGTTCTTTTAATTGAGTTTCACATAACTAGAATAATCTCATAACATTTCTTAGATGCTAGCTTTTGAATACTTTCTCTTTTCTTTTTCTCCTTGTCAAAACAAGAAAAAAAATATTCCAAATCTTCAGCTTCCACTGTATTGCTTCCCATACACTACTCAGTCTGCTGAAAATGTTATTTTCTTTTGGTATTTTTCACCTGAAGAGTAGCCACCAAAAAACAAACAAACAAAAACAACAACAAAACACAATTGTGAGAGGGGAAACTAGGATATGTCTTATAGAATAAAGAAGTGTAAACACATCTCATGCAATTAATTTGGATCAGCAAGACGGGATTCTGGAACTTGGTCATAAGCATCGAGAAAACTCAATCCATTTTTGGTGTATGAACTGACTTTTTCAATCTTCTTAAAGACCTCGCTATACAAGCCCAGATAAAACATAAATCTGTTCTCATATGCCCTAAGAAAATACCACTTTTCTGTGTCCAAACTTCCTTTGCCTTAACTGAAATGTGTAAAAGAATTTCAGATAAAGAGCTGCTGGACCAAGGTTTTTGGTAGCAGATTTTGTTGCTTTCATTCATCAGGCACCTTGTAGTCAGAGACTGGGATTAGATACTCTGCTGGCTGAGTCTAGGTGTGCCTCCTGCTAATATCCAGATATATGCTTTTGATTTTTGGGCAAGCAACTTCTATAAACCTGTGCCAGACTTCTCAAGACACTAGCTATTTCAATTGAAAGAGCTCTTGAAGTTCTCTGCTGTTAGAAGTGCATGACCATGAACAGAGAGAGGGGTGGGAAAAATGAGTGTTATCAAAATAAATACATAAGCTGACTCAGTAGTACTGAGCTTCACATTTTTAAATTTTGGCATGCGCTTAAGGAGTCTGTTGATTTGTGAGTATTATGATTACCACCCTTTTCCCTCTCTTAATCTCCTACAGATTTTGAAATGTCAGCGTACTCTTATCTGTAAGAGGAAACATAAGGATGCAAAACCTGTAAGCGTGGGCTGGACATTCTCAGTGCTAACTTCATCTGCGTACTTCACACATGCGCGCGCGCACACCCCTCAGAATCACACATTACCAGTCTTCAGAGATATGAGATATCTTGTCCTCTCACAAAAGCTTTTATCATATTTTAAATAACATTGTTTGCTTTAGACCAAAGGTAAGATCCATCTACAGTGCTCACAGAGGGAATTTGCTGTGCTGCCTCTGCTCTATCATGTGGCATGGAGTACATCTTGTTGTCTGCTGCATGGCCAGTGGAAGATCTGCATCTCTCCTACCCACTCCTCACACATGCACTTCTGTAAATTCAAATTTGCAGTTCACTGGGACCAAATAACTTCTCTGTATATATGTGTATATATATACAAGAAGAAGAAAGAAGTATTAGGGGAAAACGCTGAGAAATATTCTGATTTTAGAGAGAGTTTTTACTTCTGAGTTTTCATACAAATTTCCTGTTCTAACCTTTACTGTTGAAGTGTTTAGAAATAACACTTTATAATATATATGAACTTATATTGTTGTGATGACAGGGTTTTTAACTTGAAATTTGACTTTTCTTCATGATATAGCTGAAATAAGAAAAAGCATTGTTACTTTATGTTACGTTCACTTGGCCAGCTTCATCTTTAGCAAAAGTGATCATACACACCATTAAAACATCACAAGAATTTTAAAAATGAATTTTAGCAGCTGGTATGTTGTGAATCAGAAATATTACAATCTAGTAAGAATTCATAGTTTGAATGTCTCAAACTACTTTGTCTACAAATTCATACTTCAAAATAACAATATATAAGCTCTACACAAATCTGAAGCTAATTTTTGCATAAACTAGTGGCTTGCAATAGTCACCACTGAAAAGTTTGGGAGGCCACAAATAGAAAAGTAAGTGGAGAAGGGGAATTTATCTTATCAGTGGATAAACTAGATAGTGGTAACATACAAAACAACATTGGGGTAGATGAAATTGCTGTTTTCAGTTTTTAGAACAGAAGGGAAAGGTGAGAACATAGATGATGTCTGAAATGATTTAGTAAGGAAAAAAGAGGGGGTTTAGTAGAGCAGAATCTCATCTATACTTCAGTCAAACAACTCTATTAGATTTTACTGGTACCTCCTCATTCTTAGCATAGCCAAGGATCTGAGCCTGGCTGTCTGCTTTGTATTCTGGATGGAAACATGAGATGTTCATATTTTGATTAAGAGCTTGGGTAGTCTGCTATGTGACCATGTCTACATGACCTATGGAGACATCCAACTAAAATTGATATTTTTGCCCTTCTTCAAGGGATTGAATGTCTTGGGAAGCAGGTTTCTCAGCTTCAAAACAGGAAGAAGCCTGTAAACTAATATGTAGATTCACTTGTTGAAGAAAGCAGGGATGCAGGGGGGTGAAATCTCATGAAGCTAATTTCTTATGTAATTTCTCTGATTTTTTTTTTTGTCTGAAATCCAAACCCAGCCTCTTCCTATGTTTATCTTCACTGAAAGGTTGTCTGAAGCTATTGGTTTAAAAAAAAAAAAAAAAAAATTCTACTTTTATCTGTATGCATGCCAGGTCTCTTACCATTGTTTAGTGCTATGTTAAATCAGGCAAGCTGTAAATTAGCATTAAGATGCTGATGTTACTGTGTCTGTCCAGTTTAGAGTAAGGATAAACTTGAGTCTTCTATTGCTTTTCCACAAGTTTGCAGTAATTTGCCAAGAGCAGACAGTCTCTCACAGATTTACTAGCTAAAAAAATTAACATTACAATAAAGAAATGTTCAAAGTGCTCATCTCTTCTCTCCTAGTTGCAATTTCCAGGTCCTGTAAGGATATAGCTAATTTAGTTGCAGTTTTGCAGAGTATTTGTTTGCACCCAGAATGTCCCACATGCTTAAATTCAGATATGCATCTCCATAATCTTTCTAGTGACATGCAGCTGGAGACAGAGAGTAAATCCATTCTCTGAGAGCATCCTTCGTCTCTCCATTACTTGAATAGCATGTTACTTTAGAAAACATGTATATGCTGATCTTTCCTGAAATCTCCATAGTAACATTGCATTTTCCACAATATTTGACAATATTTTACTTATTCTAAGAGTCAGGCAGCAGCAGTATTACTTGGTTTTAGTTCAGCTAAGCTTAGAGCTTTAACGGGGTGTACAACGTATGACAAAGATGATGCAATCATCTTTGAGGGAGAACGGTGAGTTCTTGGGAAGCTTCTGTTCAACATTCACCTCCTACTTTCCATTCCAGCACGGCTTTTCTCCACTCCTTCCTTACTCTTTGGTACTTTCTGAAATACCCNGAAGGGGAAATAGGCTTCAGCATTGAAAAGAGAATCTGAAACCGACACTGAGAAATTGAGACAGGAGGTATGGGACTGTAATAGGATGGATGAAACAGGACTTTAGTCATATTTTTCCTTCATGTAGTACTCAGTGTCTGTGTATGAACAGATGCCTTTGCTCTCAGGACAATGTTTCAAGCATTAATCCCATCAGTTTGGATGGATTCTATTTGGACTTGCAAATTATGTTACTGGAGAGCATTCCTCTGTTTTTCTTGGTTATTTACTTTGCAATTTGCTTTCTGAAAGATGCATAGAGATTCCCTTGTGCAATCTTCTAGCTAAAATCGAAGACAGCCCTAAAGTAGTGGAAAGATACAATAAAGCTTTGCTGAACAATTCCTGTTCTCACAATTACAGTGCATTTTCATTAAATGGCTCTCCTGAGACAACTTCTCCAGGTGCAAGATTGCTGTAGGTTTCTGGCTCTCAAAGGTACTGAAAGTCTATACCTCTTATTGTTCTCTGCATCACATTATACTGTACAGCTATTCTGACTCTCATCTTCCAAGATAGCCTCACTAAGGAAGGAGCTGCCAGTTTAACAAGAATACCAACCACATATGGGAAAATGCATAGCTTAGATTCCTGAGGCATTGAAATATTTTTATTGTGAATGTTCTAGTATCGTCCTTACACAGAAAATGACTTTTTCTGAAGAGACAATGAGGCATAATACCTACTATGTTCATTAAGTTAGGGAGTTGAAATGGTCTCTAAAGAAAAAAGAAGCCCTTCTGAAAATATAAACCTCAGAACATATAGTCAGATCATATAGCAGTGACAATAAATAGGTTTATTTTATAAAGGCTTTTAGGAAATGTGCAGAGTTTCTTAATTATTAAGAGCAAGAACATTAAGAAGGTGTAGACAAGAACGAAGTGTGTGTTTCAGAGGAGAGGAGGACAATGTTTTCTTCTTAAGTAGAAAGAAGACCTGCTCAAAATTAAAATCAAGAAACAATAATTGATCATAGTTTTATTACATTACTCTTAGGCAATGCAAGGTTAATTAGACCTATGATAGCATCCTGGGATATATAGGAGTGGATTTATATTTCTGCTGTGTAGAAAAGGAGGTCAACGTGTGTTGTAACTGAATGGTTTAGAACAGCATTTTGGAACTCATTTAAGGCATCACAACCTTTGTCCCAGTTTCTTTCTTTCTTTTGTTCTTTAGCATTTTATCATGAGTCCTGCTTATCTTTTGAGTACTCTAGTGTTTCTGTATTAGCCACAGGTTTTTTGAGAGAGCTCTGCTGTGGGAAAGCTAAAGGCAGAGAGGTGCAGAATCAAAGGATGTGAAGGTGTTCTAAAAGGAACAATGTTATCAGCTACCTTGAAATATTAAAGAAAAAAAAGCTGCTGCTTTCTCCTCCTCATTTACATATTTCATGTTCTATCAGTTAGCAAGAACGTAATGCTAAACGATTAGTTTACATGACTTCTGTATCTCAAAGGATTTGTTATGTGGACTTGGGTTAAAGACTATTTTTAGTATTATAACAGCAGTACCATGGGTACCTCCAATGTAGATGAGGATTCCAGTGTTACAAGACGTATCCAAGACCTTTACCTGAAGATCATTGTCTTCTGGGTTTTAGCTATGGAACTACGAGACCTAGGAGAGAGGAAATATTAACTATTCAGTTCAGTGTAGATAGAAATAAACACAGATAGCTTCCAATCAGTTTTGAGATTGTTTTCATAGAATCATAGAATGGTTTGGGTTGGAAGAGACCTTATAGATTCTAACCCCCCTGCCATGGGCCTTCCACTAGACCAGGTTGCTCAAAGCCCCATCCAGCCTGGCCTTCAACACTTTCAGAGATGGGGCATCCACAACTTCTCTGGGCAGCCTGTTCCAGTGCTTCACCATCCTCATAGTAAAGAATTTATTCCTTATATCTAATCTAAATCTATCTTCTTTTAGTTTAAAGCCATTACCCCTTGTCCTATCACTATACTCCCTGATAAAGAGTCCTTCTACAGCTTTCTTGTAGTTCCCCTTAAGTACTGGAAGGCNGCTGTAAGAGCACACTGCTGGCTCATACTGGGTTTTTCATCAACCAACGTCCCCAAGTCCTTCTCCTCAGGGCTGCTCTCAATCCATTCTCCGCTCAGACTGTATTTGTGCTTGGGATTGCCCCAACCGAGGTGCAGGACCTTACACTTGATCTCATTGAACTTCAGGAGGTTTGCACAGACACGCCTGTCAAGCTTCTTCTGGATGGCATCCATTTCCTCCAGCGTGTTGCCACACAGCTCGGTGTCATCAGCAAAGTTGCTGAGGGTGCACTCGATCCCACTGTCCATGTCACTGATAAAGATGTTAAACAGGGCTGGTCCCAGCGCAATTTTTCATCATCATATGATGAAATTTTTCATCATCATATCTAACTCAGAATAAAAATTAGGATAACTCAGAATAAATTTGAATGGGGGCAAGTGAATAAATTATTTTCTTTTCTGATCCCAAGCCCATTTCCAACACAAACCAAAGTAACGATAGTATTGTGCTATACGTAAGGATTTGACATTTGTGCTACTAAATATGTTTTGCTCTAGAATTCTGTTGTTACAGTGGCCTGAACTGATATGACAGGAATGCTTACCAGAGAAAGCATTTCTTATTCCTATTTTGGCTTGAGCTTATATCCCTTATAAAATCTTTTTTCATTCTCAAGAAGTGCATTTAGTTTTTTTGTGTGTGTGGAGGTTGAGCTAAGCTTCTTTATTAATGCAGGACTGAACAACAGTGTGAGGTTGTGACTGTTTTATTTTTCTCCCAAGCATAAGAATTATTCTTTGGCAAATATTAATTCTATTTGTGTGTAAAAGGTTTAAATGGAATTTGCAAGCAGACATATATAAAATTTTAGACCTCCCAGCTTTTGCAGGGTTTATTTAAAATAATAATTAGAAGGCGTTGCAGATGATTGTTTTCAGTATGGGCTAATAATGTGGGCTTAATGCTGTTTTCTTCTACAGAAGGTTTTCAATAGGTTGAATACTTATTTCAAGACTAACTAATGTGCATTCTTTTCTTAACTCTTGATTGATAAATCACTGTATTATTTTTCCAGAGTTTTACGTTCATGTATCAGTGTCAAAATGCACAAGGAAAAGGGGTCTAACTAATCCTCTTTCTTTCCTTCATAACTAGACCAGCAGTGTACTTCAGAACAATGCAAATATGTGGAGATTGTTTCATGGCTGACACGAATTCAGTGTCAGACTGTAGTCAGTGTCTATGCAGTTAGCACTATAAATAAGTTTACTAATTTCCTTTGTTCTTTTGTCTGGATCAAAAACGAAGCATTTACCGGCCTACTGAATGCAAGATAAAATTACTTGTCCAGCTGTAATGCTGTGATTAGCATGGGTGAACTTGATGATCCCCAAGGTCCCTGCTAATGTTCCGTGTTTAAAAAGGGCATGGTTTGGCCAGTACACCAGTGAGCTGGCCTGTGTTTATGGACAAAGTAAAGGGATTACAGAGAACGCTGTCATTTAATCACCCAAATTAGCATGACAGATGTCAGCAAATGTTTGTGTTTAGCATTTCATTAACACCACCATGGAGAAAGTTATAGTATCATCAGTGACTTTTCTTCTGGACAGTCTTGAAGAGGCTCAAAGTCTTAAATGACAAGAACAAGACACCTTCTGCCAGCCTGTGATATGCTAAAGGCTATAAATGTTCTCTCCAAGTGATGTAGTAACAGTGTGAATTCCTAAAGATACAGAAGCAATCCCAAAGGAAGAGGGATCCTTTCAATTGTTTGTTGCATGATTGGAGGGAGCAGATAGTAGATATTTATAAAATAGCCTTGTAGAAATGCAGTATGCTAGAGCTCTGCCCAGTCCTATATGCATATGGGAGATGCCAAGAGCTTTCGTAAGAACAACCTCAGGAAGGAGAGGAAGGGTCTACATGGGGACACAGAGCAAAAATCTATTTAAATGGTCTAAGAGTGTGAATTTAAAGTGCATTGTTAAACAGTAATGAGAATACGCTCCCTGAAAATAAAGATTCCCTACATCTAATTTGACATAATTTACTTCTAAGGTAAATTAAGATAAATTTTAGATTATTTTAATTCCAAACTAAGGTGTTTACACAGCCATATAGTAAGATACAAGTAATCTAGTTAATTGTGATTGATTTTCTGAAGTACCCTGATGTAAAAAGTCCAAGAACTGTGTGTTTTGCAGGATGTGTGTAACTACGCTTTTCTTTCTAACACTGTCTTCAAGCATCTATAATGTATTCAGTACACACAGAGGACCAAACTTGTCAACGAAGACAAAGAACATAGACTAGGACAGCAATATATTAGCAAAGATGTTTGTGTTTGTTTTTTCTTAAACAAACAAAACAACAATGAAAAACCCACCAACCAGTTATGTCTTTTAATACAGGTGTACAAAAACTGAGGTAGAAAACAGAAGGAAAAGGACATCAAAGAACCACAAACAGATAGTTATGTGAAAGATTAGAAAAATTAGTTGACCAGTTAAGACTTGTCAGTTATTCTTAAGCACTTAGATTTTTCCAGACTGGGTATGGGCAGATGAGCACAAATCTCATAGAACATGTCCTACAGTGATCAGTATGAATAGATACTCCCATTCAGCTACATGCAATCCTAAAGGATAGAACAAATCCGTTAATCTTATCCAGGTATTAATAGCCTATTAAGATCACATTGCAAAAGCCTTTCTAAATTATATCAATGTCAGAGGGAAACTCTAATTATGAATTGTTTTAAAATATTACAGCAGGATTTTGAGTCAGTTATGAATTTTATCATGTAAGAGAACTCGTTCTGATCTCTTCTAAACCTTCCTCTATCACTAAATACTGTATTAAATCAATGAGACTTGGAGCCTCAAATTATTGTGTAATTTGGGTTTGTGAGATTAGTGTTATGTGTTTATATTATTCCTCCTCAAGACAGTCCATTATTTCTGATTAATTTTAATTAAGCCAGCAAATGGCCTTTTATCGCTGTACTTCCAGTAGCTGCTCTGTGCTAACATTTGTTTGAGTTTACATTTAATAAATATCTCCTGCTTAACCCTTCAGCAGCAGCTTGAACTGGAGTGCTGGTAATAAAGATGTATGGAAATAAAGACAGGAGAAAAGCATTAGAATGAAATGGATTAAGTTGGCTGAGAAGTCTGAAAGGCTCACATAGCAAATGACGCTATAAGCACATCAAGGCTGAATAAATATCAAATTGATTTAATTGGGTTACTTCTTCAAGGTCACATCTAAAAGATTATGTTTATGTGTTTGGCCACACAACTTCTATTTGTATTAGTGAAGCATGAAGCAATGCCCTGGAGGAAAAGAGAAGGTACTGCTAACTTCCACACAGTGGTACCAGTTTTGTTGGACAATATGCGACTGCTACGTTTTCCAAAAATAATAGATTTTCAAAATCCTGTGTTAAGTGACTAACTCTTGTAATACTCTGCAGGAATTACATATCAGCCACCATCTGTCCCCTAGTTAACTGACTGAAAAGAAGCTATTTAATAAAGCCTGGCTGCCGATGACCCAAGATTATGCATTGTCTAGTGGCATGATGAGTTGCTTCACTTGGCCCTGAATAGTGACTTGAAAGTAGAAGCAGTTTAATAATAAGGATGTCATCTGCTGGGATAACTTTCTTAATTTTGACTGATATTTCTTGTAGTTGAGACTCTAATCCAATGAGAGTCAGTGCAGCTGATTCATACAGGCTTGGTTTCTTGGATATTGAAAAACAGAATGCTCATCAGTACTTAACCATTTCTTCAAAATTCTTCCATCTGATAAGGATTTTTTTTATTACTAAAATGATTTTGATACTCGGTATTAAAACCTTTATGTGGCATCTAAAATCATTATGTAGCTTTGAGTTATAGTTGATTACAATACTTAAAATGTGCATAAATTAAGTATACTTGAAATTTTATGCATGCTTTTGGGTTGGGCTTTGATTTTTTTTTTTCCTTTTTGTTTTGCAGGAAGTGTTGTTTCGAATGGACAAAGGTTTTACCTAGCCTTAAAATTCATTGGGAGATAAACATTTTAAATTCTAAGGAATTTAACTTCAGCCTAAATGCTTTCTCAGTCTAGGACTACTGCTGTACTAGAGGTAAGTAAATAATATCTTCCTCACTGCTTATTTTATTAGCAGGGACTGTTTATGATATGAGTTTAAAGTGCACACAAGTATGGTATTCAGCATCCTTGATCAAATGTCTGCTTAGTATCCCCTTGGTTGCTTGAACCTTTGATAACGTGCTATTTGGAGTTCAGTAAAATTCATCCCTAGGAGCACAACAGAATATTTTTTAAGATGTGTAGATAATCAGAATGCATTTAAACAGATAACATATTTTTCACTTAGAAGTTTAATGCACCCAGTGGTGTTTTGCTGGCATTATTCCAAATTCATGTCTGGCATTGTGAAAGTATTCAGAGTCTGGATATATGGAAACTTGTACTTGCTGGTTGTATTTGATAGGTGGTGATTTTGTGGTTCGTTTGTATTTGATAGTAGGAAATAGAATGGATACTTGTGTAAAACATCTCATTAGAATGAAAAGAGAGATTGACATACACGGCAAAATACAGTGGGCTTTTCTGTGTGAGTTGCAAGTATATGCTGTTTTCTCTAACTATTTTTACCTGTGCAAAGGCAGCTACAGATGTTTGAAAATGGGTGAAGGAATACAATATTTAACAGCATCATGTAGCGAGGATTATGCAACCAATAGTGAGGTAAGGGACAGGAATTAAGCCACATTCCAGAAAACAGATTGCATGTTTAACTTTTTTTAAAAAGAATTACTCCCTTGCTCATCACTTAAATGTTCTTTTTACTGCACCCATGCTGCTACAGGTGTTTATATGTCCCTTTTTCTTGAAAGGTCAAAATGTTTCTTTTCATATTTGATAAGCAAGACAGTGCCTGAAATCTCAACCACAGGGCAAATTTGTAATTGAGGTAAATTGATCTGACTCGGTAGATGTCTGTGGAGTGAAATCAGTTGACACTCTATACAAACATGTTGTCAGTGATTCATCTAGTCTTATGTTTGCATAACTGGTTAATAATAAATTGGTAAGAACTACAATAAGAAGTTTGTAATTAGGAACATAGTCCCACAAGATACTAATAATGTTTCAAGGTTATTAGTAAGTTTCTTACCTTATTAAGATTTTGATCTATACCTCATTTAGGCAGTTACAAGACTGTTTTAAAAAGAAAATCCGTCATAATGTAAGTTTGTGTATTTTCCTGTGATATAATGCGATGGTTTCACACTGATAGACTGCTAAGCTCCTAAGTCCTTCCCAATCTCACCCTATGTGGGCTTCCCACAGACAGCAGTTCTTCAGGAACTGCTCCAGTATGGGCCCATACCTCAGGGTCCATCCCTCAGGACTAAACTGCTCCAACATGGCTCCCCCATGGGCGGCAGCTCCTGCCAGATCACCTGCACCTGCGTGGGCTCCTCTCCAGGGGCTGCAGCTCTGGCCCGGGGCCTGCTCCTGCGGGGGCTCCCATGGGCCGCAGCCTCCTTCTCCGTGTGGTACCCATGGGCTGCAGGGGGACGGCCTGCTCCACCATGGGCCTCTCCATGGGCCGCACGGGAACTTGTGCTGTGGCGCCTGGAGCCCCTCCTGCCCTCCTTCTGCACTGACCTGGGTGTCTGCAGGGCTGTTTCTCACTCCTCTGTCCCAGCTGCTGTTGTGCAGCAGTCTTTTCCCTTTCATCAATCTTTGGCCAGTGGCTCCCTTTTGGAGCTGGCTGGAAGTGGCATTTGACTAACACAGGGCAGCTTCTGGACTCTTCTCGCAGAGGCCATGCCTGCAGCCCCTCAGCTGCCAAAACCGTGCCATGTAAACCCAATATGCGTTTATAACCAGTGCTTTTCCAGAATCCCATGTTCTTAGACCCTGTTTCATCACATGGAAGCAAATCCTTCAGAACTATTCTGTGGTTTTATGCAACATATATTAAAGTATGGAGTTAATATCAATGAATCTTGAAAATTCACGCAGGGTTTCCAGAATTTCAGACCATTAGTCACGTGTTTCTGCTATAAGGATCATTCAATAATACAGGAAAGTATTTCCAGCATGTTCTAATTTCCACTAATATTAGGAGTATTTCTTCTGCACAATTTCTGTTTCTGTATGGAAGCAGAAAGTACAGAGTTAATTAGGAACCTATACATATGCATATCTATATGATTTATAGTTATAAAGTTGTATTTTAGTCTTAAAATATACTTGGTTCAGCTTTTCTCTTTAGCACTGAACCCTAGAAAGAAAGATTCTGCTACCAATATTTGTTCCTCCTCAGCAGCTGTTAGTGGTGGGTAGATGTCAATGCTGCCAGGTCTGTAATGAGCAAGAATGCCCTGACACAAGGATGCTCCAGCCATCTGTCTTCTGCCAGTCAGGGAAAGCACTCCTATCCTCCCTGGTTCTTCTGTGACCCAGCCCTAACAGTATCTATTACAATGGGTCCTTGGATGACTGGAATCAAATGATGATGATGATGATAATAATGGACGTTTGCCTTGAACAGATTATAATTATGAATCCTGATTTATTTTTTTTATTTTTTTTATTGTTTTGCCTGAAGCAAATTCTGGTACCCTGGTTCTTTAATATATATCTACCTGTAGGGTTTAAACATCATTGCAGACTTGCAAAGCACAGGCAAGTGTGACAAAACATAGGACAGAAGGGGGAAAAAGATACAGTAATGAAACTAAGTCCATCTGGTATATAAATTCAATGACTGTGTGTGTGTATATATATATGTAGTCTAAAGTCTGTTTTACTTATAAAGAAGGGATTGTTTCTGGTGTTGGTAACAATTTAGAAATTCACAGTTTGGTTCACATTTCCTACAATACCTTTGGTGGTGGTGTTTGTTTGTTTTTTTAAAGTTACAGAAACTGCTTGACCTCTCCTCACAGTTTTTGCTTTGGAAGCTTTGCTGTGTAGAAATAAACTAGAGAGATCACCTGTCCCACATATGACAGAACTTAAAACTAAAAGTAGCTGCTACTGCAATTGATTCCATTAACTGTCATCAGCTTGACTACATTCCTCCAGTTCTGATCCAGTCTGCTTTCACTCATTATGAAGATTCTTTGACTTTTCCAGAGGCAAAATTCTA
Organism: Anseranas semipalmata; assembly: GCA_013399115.1. Lineage (NCBI taxonomy): Eukaryota > Metazoa > Chordata > Aves > Anseriformes > Anseranatidae > Anseranas > Anseranas semipalmata. Next base: position 278,674 of record VXAA01004164.1, on the reverse strand, counting down.
AACTTAATGGAACTCACTTTCAGAATTCATTTCCATAATATTCAATTTGTATTTTTTTGAAACTTCTGTCATGAAACTTCTTGCACGTGACCTCTGGAACTGCTGAATTTCCATTTCTTCCTTACCCAGCTCTCTTAAATATATCCCTCCCAATGTTAGTACAGAAATACTGTGGTTTGGAAAGGAATTTTTGCACTTCTTAACAACCATGTGTGTGCATATTATTTACTATGTTATTGCTATTTACTATGATTTACTCTGCTGATGCATCTTAAATTGTGATAGAGGACTTCCAGAGTGAGCTGTAAGCACTTATATTTCTAAATGAGTCTTTAATTGCCCTGTACACTTAGTGTTAGTAAAGAGAGAAAAGTATGCCTGGGAATCGGTAGGCAAAGGCAGAATATCATTTCTGTCAGACTGGAAGGCAAACTTTTTTTTTTTTGCCTGAATTAGCGAACTCTTGCCACTGTGTTCACACTTTTGGGGGGTAGGGGCGGCACAAACAAAACTCTTCACAAGCCTGCAAGGGTTTCTGAACTGCATTTGTTACAGTGCTAAAACGAACAGTGCATGTGCCCATTTGTGTTGAAAATGTTTCCTTCTTTAGCTCTGTGCCAGTTATAATCAATAATTAGCATAGGTTGCCCTGCAAAGTTGTTATACCTATTAAGACTTTTACAAAGGGATTTAATATGTAAAATAGACTTTTACCACTTCTTATTTGAAGTCAATAGGCTATGGAGTCCTGATGGTCAAAAATATGTATTTCCTCAGTTTCTTTCTGTCATACAACTTACTCTGTCATACAACTTACTCTGTCATACAACACTCTAGGGAATATTGTAAAAGAAGGTATTACTTGTATAATTCTAGAAAGCACGTTGGGATTAAGACTATGGAATTTCTATTTCCTTTATCTCTGCTGGGCTCTTCAGCACCAACTAGAGCTTTGAACATATCATGGGGGATGGAATGCATTCATAAATAAATACCACGTATTAAAATGTGGATACATAGTTTTCGATTCACAGTGCAGCAGGATTTAGCCATGTTTACGGAGGCCATGATGTGGATGTTAATTTCTCTTTTTGATTGTGTATGCCAAAAAATTGTATTTTATGTAGAAGACAAAATATGATCCCTTTCACGCTAGTAAAACAGACTTCATTGAGAAAATGAAGTGTCAGTTGGGCACCAATCCTGCTAATGATTTCAAGCATTTGGAATGTCAACTTCTAGGCTGTAAGTTAGGATCACACCTCAAAGTTTTCAAGTGTCTGTGTCAGTCCTTGAGAAACCATACCCCAAGGATCCCAGAAGAATATATAAGTTGTAATTATGCCTCTGTTAAAGCTCGTTTGCTCTTACTATAGCAATGAAGTGAGATTTCATTCATGATTTTTTTCATTCTTCTCTACTCAAATCTTTCTCTCTTACTTCGTGTATTCTTTCAACTTGTCATTCTTCTTTTGTTGTAACAGTCACAGCATGAGAAAGTGCATGCAATGGTAGTTCATGACTGGCTAGGACTATCACAGGTCTAAACTACAGAAAAACAGTTGAGGTTTATGTGACCACACCAACATTGAGCTGTTTCATAGCAGAGGTTTTTTTTTTCTGACATTCTGTCCTGTTTGAGCATGGAAAGGGGGGGGGAGGGCAGGGTTAGGGGGTTAAAAAGCAGTGAGGGCAAAGGAGTGTTTTGGCGTCTAATTACCAGAAAGCCTTGGGCAAAAACCCGCTTCACCAAAATCAATGAATATTTGCACCTAGTTCTTTGATCTGAGGTTCAGATACCTCAGTGTTTGCTTGAGCATACTATTCCACTTGCATCTAAACTTCATCAAACTGCAGATAAAAAAAAATTTCTTGTACTCCTTTTATAAATGAGCATCTTGTTATATTAAGCCTCCCACATATAAATGCACAAATATATAGTAGCATTAGAAAATAATCAAAGGAGCTATGACATTTGGTTGACTTTTCCAACTTTTAAAAATTGCTATTTTAAAATAGATTCTTTTCTGTTTTAGTTTGCAACTATTGCTCTATAGCTGCTCATTTGCTTAATATCATTACAGAGCAGTGTCTTCTGAACAGTTAACTGCCAGCAGCTTCAGCCTTAAAATTCTTGCTTAATGTCATGAACAGTGGAAGCTCTGTTCAGTTTACATGTACACAGGTATTTCATGGCTTTTCAGGGGTGCTAGGATACTTGAGTCATCGCAGTGGACTGACAGACACCCTACACAATGTGTAGGGAACGTCCGCGCATTTCTTAAGTGGTAGCCAAGGTCAAGTGGAACACCCCTGGGCAGTTCAAATGATACTTGGCACAAACTCTACAAAATTTGTTTTGTGTTGTTTTTTGGGGTGTTGGTGTTGTTTTTTGGGGTGTTTTTATACACAAAAAGTACCAGGGCTGGTTTTCTCTCCAGCAAGAGACAGTTGCCAGAAGCTGTAGTTCCTGGTTTGGTGCCCTCCCCACTCAGTGCTGTTACACTATGCCCTGCTATAATGGGAGTGAAGGTGGTGGTGACAAAGGTGCCAGACAAAACTGTCGTAGTATTGCCACAAAATTCAATTTTCTATATGTTGTCCAAAAGCCTTGAGGTAGATCTGATAGCTGTTTTATAGAGGCATGGTATTTTCTGTTGGTAGAAGACTATGAACTATCAGACTCCTTCTACAAAGTAGATATTGCTAGATAGGGCGCATACATTTCATGAGAATTATTATTTTTAAGAATAAGCAGATTTTTCCAGAGTAGCACAGCTAGTCTGTTAAAACTATTAAACTCATTAGTTCTATCATAGATTAAAATAGTCTCAGGCTGAAATAAAACCCTATTTGTACCCCACTGAAAGCTCCTCTACCATACAAAGTTACAGCCAGAGCACAGTTTTGTGTTTGAGTAACCACAAAAAAACTTTAGTACAGATGTAAATACCGCTGATGCTACTGCACAGACCTGAATCCAATGTCCAGGCCTTTCCATAATAGTAAATAATCCCACATGTAAAACCAAACTAGGTCATCATGATTGTTATCGCCCTACAACAAATACCAGAAGAATTAGTAATGACCAGCCACTTGCTGTAAAGTGTTAGAGAGATATGTCTTTTATACTGCGTATGCAATAAATGATGTGGCTGGAATGCAGGAGAACATTGGTTTGATTCCCTGCACCTGGAGGCTTGGGGCTGTTTATATCTTTCTCCTTTTCAGGTCAAATGTGGGTGTCCTCATTCAGTTTCTTATTTATTTACTTTTACAGTGTGTGCTTGGTCAGTTTTTATTTAGTCTTTGCATAGGTGGGGGCATTTAAAGTAATATCTCATTCCCGTTGTGCTTATTTACACACATGACATGCACTCACACCATAGCTGTGACTGTCTGGAGAATAACGACTCAGTGCATGAAAGCTCTCAATGTCTGACCTTTGCTTTCAGTCTGCATGGGAACTAAACCAAAACAATCCCGAAACATTTTTTTTTTTTTTTTTTTAAGGAAAAATGTCAAAACAGATGTTTTAAGGTGGGGGGTGGGGGAACACAATGTTTTTAGCTTTTCTTTGTCTCTGTATCAGCAAAAGCTATCAGAGAAATATATACCTGAAGGATTGTCTACATAAAATATCACTTAAATTAAAGCACTTCCAGTAAAATATGCTAGTTTTGAGAATCAGTAGTTCACTGACAATATTATCTCAGTGTTCCTATTAGCTGTGTCTATGAACACTTTGGAACACACCTTCATACTTTTCCCCTGCAAGAAACCTAACACGTATCTATTTCAGAATAATACATTAAGCTATTCACAGAAACATAAATATATTTGTGAGCACAAGACAGTCATTTACAGTTTAGTATACATACAAATTTAACACATAATAACAGCTGTAAAGCAATTCATCAGTTTACTTTCTTTTTCCTGACACACGTTTTTCACACCTTTTCTGACTGGAATAGGAATCACCTAAAGGGTGTAAGGCAGAGATACAATAGTAATATGGAGGTCAGTAAAAAAAAAAAAAAGCTTCTTCAAAGAGCAGTAAATATGCCCCAATGTTTCACGAGTACTTAGTCTGATCAATGCTGTAAGTCAGAATCATATAAAGACATCTGTTATTTGAATAAATTATAGACTTTGAAGAAAGCCATTTCTGCATTACTAACCCATATCCAGATCACATCCTTATAAAACAATATGCATACAAGTTCTCTGCAAGGACTTCACTTTCTCATTTTTTCCATATATGTAGAGGGTTTGTCCTCTCTAGCAAAAACTAGAGGGGTAGATCAAGTTCCTAGCTCTTCTACAATGTTTTTAAGGACTCTGTTCCCTGGAGCTCTCTGTTAAAGGGCTGCCTTGCTGTAGAAGCAGTAGGAAAGAGTAAGAACTGTATCCTGTCTTGGTAGCTTGGGGGAATTAGCAGTGTTCCTTCTAACACACAGCTTAGCTATACAAACAGGAGTCTGAGCAGTTTTAAAAAAAAAAATCAAAAAAAAAATCAAAAAAATCATACTGTCTACTGTGAACTAGAGTTCCTGGTTGAAGTAGAAATAAAATATTTTCTTAAAGGAAATTCCACATGAAAATTGTTGCAGTTGGAAGTTAAATTTTGTTCTAAACATAGTTTTTGTACTGGTAAAATGCAGTTGGCTTTTTTTTTTCCTTTAAACTGAGATGTGTGCAGTTATGTGCTTACTTATATCAGTTCCAGTTCCTGGAGAAGAATAAATGAACTATAGTAGTGAAAGCAATTTCATACCATTATGCCAGCAATCATAGCCACACTTAAGAGATTGCACTACATAAGTCTTCTGATGTAGTCATAACAGTACAACTCTTGTGTGTAAACAGAGCCTTTTAGAATATGGCAAGTATCCTGCTGATCTGTACTTCTTACTGGGATTACTGCTCCCCCCCACCCCGACAGAGCCAGAATATTTCTAATATTTCTGCTTGCATTTTATTACTTCCTGTTCCCATCACAGCTAAGTAGAGAAGTTTTGAAGAAGGCTTTAGAAATAATGAAGTTAATAATTAAGTAAGCGTATTTTAACCTTATAAAATGTTGATTTACTTTTTGGTGCATAGTGAAGGGAGTTGGTAGTATAAACAGGGAGGTAGACTCTAGACTTAGTTGAACCAGTTCTCGCATTACTACTCTATACTTTTACAAGCAGAGGAAATTCATTTTAGTATTGCTTGAGTTTCCCTCTCTTATGTATTTCCCTCTGCATAGTCTATAGCTTACTTGCTTTTGTGGGGAAGACAAAAGATGTGTGCTCTTCTGCCTGCTAAACTGAGCGTAAATTCAAATCTAGTTTCCACAGTGATGCAAGCAAAGAGATAATATTAAAAAAAAAAAATCACACTTTACAGAGCATATTTGACTATTTGCTAAATGTCTAAACAGACTGTTGATTATTATGGACACACAGACTTGTCTGCATAAAAGTCAATTATGACAGAAGCACCATTCCACCACTTGATTTTTCCATCTGTCTTTTGACTTCTACCCCTTAAGCAATGGCAAAGGCATCACATTCAACACTGTTTATAACAGTTGGGTCTTTCTGTCAATCAGTTTAAGTAAAAAATAAAAATAAAATAAAATGAAATTGACATTATAAAAAGCAGACGCTTGATAATGTTAACCAGTCCAGGAACCTAAACCTTTGTGATCTGTTGTAGCAATTAATTATACTGTAGTCTCAGGCTGCATATGCTCAAAACACAAGCTGGTAAATTGACAAGTTGCCTGGGACTTTTTGTGTGTGTGTGTTAATGTGCATTGTATTAAACTTTTTATTAAGCAGAATTACTTTTTTTTTTTTTTTAACAGAGGCTCTTTGGTTTGTCAGTGAATTTTTTTTGAATTACTATGCTGACTCCAGGTCTCTCATTTAAAGCCAACAAGCAAAGACACAATTCTGCTTGACAGGGCTAGAAGTAAAGGAAAAAGGATGCACAATGGAAAAGCTAGGCAGTGTTATACCTCAAGCATCTCCAGCGTGGATGCCTCATTTTTGGTGAAGACTAGTTATGAATAACTGAAAACTGGTGCCAGTTTTGTAATCTTTTTGTTGCATGGATGAAAAAGTTTTTTTTTGTTTGGTTTTTTTTTTTTGGTAATCTCATCAGAGAAGTAAAAAAAAAAAATTATGTAGACTGCTGAGAGTTGCAGGTTCTGAGTGGTAAGGTGCAGTTTGAGTTGCTTTTGTGAATAAACCCAACATAGTCACTGTCAGAAAAAAATAGCATAGTCTGTATGGTAACTTTTAAGATCATGAACTTCACTTCAGCATTGTAAGAGGCTAGGAGTTTTTAGATAGAGAGATGGAAGACCATAGCAATTAAACAAAGAGTTCAAAACATTCTTCTAATGTACCAGATAAAAAAGAAAGCTGTTTTTTCCAATCCTTTGAAGGAGAAAATTTTCATGAGAAATTAAACTTGTTATTTAGGTGGAATCCTAGAATTTTCATCACTAGCTTATTGGAAACGGGCTTTTACCTCTAGGAAAAAAACAAACAAACATTTTCCTATAGTAGCATTAATGAAAAATAGTCATGTTTTCTTTGCAAATTTCATGATTTTTAAAGACATACAGTGTTGACAAACTCTGAGTATTTTTAGCTATCTTTAATTGTTTCATGGTGGCCTTATTTTGGGGGGTTTTGTGCGATTAGGTTAGAAGCTTTTTCTTTTGTCATAAACACAATTAAAAATGTTTCCCTGTGGAGTAAGAGCTTTTTGTTCTTTACTTTGTGCAACTTAGAATGGTCTTCTAATGTCTTTCTGCTTAGTAGGCTCTTCATCATGGTGTAGAACAATTTTGACTAAATTTGCATGAAACTTCTAAAGCAAAACAAAGCAGCTATGAAAAAAGTTTGTAAATGGATAAAATAATCAATAGCATTCCACACACTACAATGTGCATAAAATTCCTAAAGGTAAATGAAACTACTAGGATAAAATACATTGGTCAAGGTGCAAGAAAAAAAGGCATGTATAAATGTATTAGCTGAAAGAAAACAGTAAGTGTTGGCCAGTAGGATAGAAAAGGTAAAACGTTCTTAGTAAAAATGAAAAAGGTGGTGTTTAATAAATCTCTCTTATACTTACTTTGAAAGAATAAAGATGATATGCTTATATGCTTATACAAGAGTGATGAACTGCTCTACAGTCCATTAGCAGTTGAGGAGACTATTGGTCTTTATGAACAGAGGGACTGTTGGTCTTCAGGAACAGAGAGCTGACTGAATGTCTAGTCCATTAATGATGATTATCAACGTGTTTTAAAATACCAAGGACATTCTAGAAACCTAAATGAATATTTGTTATCATTTTCTAAATGAGCAGTCAAGATGACCAAAGCAACTATAGGCTTATTAGACAGACATCAAGCTGACACAGGTTTCTACCAATAAATAATTATGAGAAAATAATTAACATTGGTCAATGTGCCGTGTGGAAATAAATCTTGCAAAATAAGCCTGAATCATTCTGTAATAAAATTATGGAGTTGTTTCATATGTGGGTGGATAAAATATACTTAGACATGCTTAGGCATGTGTTTGATATCATATCATGTGAATTGCCTTACCTGCAAAGATAAAACATACATTCAGTAGAATATATGCTGTCCAGCTGAGGGATCTTAGAGCATAGATGACCTAAAAGAATTGAGTAGAAGTGTTTTAACAGGGCTATAATAGAAGAAGTAATAGTAGGATTGACACAATTCAATATGTTTATCAGTGACCTTGGAGTAAAGTTAAAATAACATCTGATAAAATTAAAGCAAGGTTGAATTAAAGCAAGTAAATAATTATGGATGTTATAGTAGTTATATGAGAACAGCTGGAGCTGTTGTCCAATAAATTGGAACTATTCAGACAAAATCGATTTTAATGGAGCCTAGTGTGTAAATCTAAATCAAGAAATTCACAGCATATCTACTGGTTGTTGACTAATTTGTTCAAACTAAGTCACTCAAAAGAGTATTGAGAATGAGTAAAGCTTCTCATGAACTGTTATGCTCTATCTCTGCTAGTGAACTAACCAGGACTAAGGTTTTCCCTTGAACATACATACCATTTAATTGAGAAGTGATTGCCCAGAATGTCTGTGTTGCTAGCACCATCTGAGGTAAAGCTCAGTCTTAGCTACCTTGCAGATCTTTTTCAGTTGTATTCATAATATACGTGACACTATACTAAATATGTTCGAAAGCCAGATAATGTAGATCTGCTGCATTTTGTTTGTGTAATGATCAGTCTTAATAAAGAAACTCCATTTACATAGGTAATTTTTTCTAACAGAACCTCTAATACTGTGGCTGTTGCTCTTTATATCAGCAGAGTATCTGACTGAAAGCATGTGTAAAGCACGCTTCAAAAAGACATTAAGTAAGGCCTTTCTACAGTGGGAGGGGACAGTGAAATAGTTTGAATAGGTGTTGGCCTAAAAAATACTGCTGCAGCATTACAGGCTAAATGTTTTATAAGATTTGAAAGGAGTGACGTGCTATTTCAGCTTTTCCAGTAACCACTTTGGAGTATTTGTACCATTTCCTTTGGGTAATGTTCTGCGCTGCAATCAGTTCCTTAAAGTGCTATTCCTGCTGATTTGTTCAGGAGGTCAGTGAAGGCAGATATCACCTTTTAAAAGCATATCAAGTTTCATTAGTGCTAGTTCTTTTCTTACCCTTAATTGTTTGGAAACCTGTTCACTGGGTTCTGGACCATAAGAGTTGTAATTTGAAGATGTTCTAATGTAGCATTTAATGTCCCTTTAAGAAGACAAAAATTAAGTACCACAACCATAGGTCATATTTTCAGTTTGTACAATGTAGTTCAGCATTAATGATTTACTGGAGAAAGTGACTGCAAGTGACAGCCAGTAACTCTCCGAAGTACAGTGAAATGAACTTCATTTAAAACTTGTCTTGCAGATGCAGGCAAAACTGAACCATGGCTTACAATCAAGATTAGTACTTTCTTGTACAAGCTAGCCAAGGAAATCACAGTACCTTTGTATCCCCAAAGACGTTGGATCGACAGGGACCTTTCTAAGGAATCTCTCATCTCTTAAGTGAAATAAGATCTAATCTGCCTTCTTTTATCTATCTTTACTTTCACCAGAAGATTTTTTTCAGTCATTTGATGAAAACATAAGAGTTGCTTACTCTATTTTTATATTTTTAATAATACAATAATTCAAAAAGATTTTTAATTTAGACTCAAAAGATGGGGAGGAGGAATGAAGCAAATTCCTAAAGCTCGCCTCTTTTTTTCTTGTAGAGGTTTGGTCAGTACAAGATGAGAAGTTTAGATCCAGCTGTGCTATTTCCCTGAACTTTTCAAATTTTTAAATCGAGGGTTTTAGCTAAAATTAACCCGAATATTGAGTGTTTACTTGAATGATTGAGATTTGGCCACTTCAATATTAACAGGTCAGTATTAAATGAAATTAATGGAATTTGAGCCAGTTTTTCAAAAGTTTAGCATAAGATTTTGTATCATCAAAATAACTTTTCCTGGGGTATTTTAGGATTGTTTGTAATTTCTGCTTGCATGGATTTCTTTTTTTTAAATCATAAGCCCATAGGATCTATGCATTTTTGATGTACTGGCATCAAGATTTAATGTCAATCAAAGGATTTAAAAAAAGCCTATAGGTATATGCATAATTAGTCGCTTTTAAAAGTTAACCAAAATTTTCCATGTTTTGGAACTAACAGTTCTGGATTCACTTTGTCCCCAGTTACAGGTCAAGAACTGTCTAATTTACTTAAATCAGTTATGCATTCCTACAAAATAACATGAGCGCAAATTAATTCTGGGCATAACATATTTCTCTTTATGCATGTAGCAAATAATGGAAACTGCACTCTGAATTTAAAAGCACTGCTGTCCTCACAGGGAGTGACTCTGTGCAGGTCTCTTGACGCTGAATAGCTCAGAGGAGGCTGTTATGATATGTTTCAAGACCAGCCTAGATTTAAGCCTAGAGCTCAGCGCTATTTAAGTCATCTTTACCCAATTACCAACATCTGATCTTAAAATCACACCTTTTTTTGTACCAGTAGTATATACGGGTACTATATAGTTATACTGATGTAACTTCTAATGTAAACAGCATTCTATTGATTTTAAAGTGCTTTTACATCCTCTTATTACATCACATCCTCACATAAAGAAGCTGTATTCTAGCCTGTATTACCACAATATGGACATTGTATTGTTTAAATCGCACAGGCAGAATTAAAATAATATTAAAACAGTAGAAATCTTAATGCATCTGAGCTCAGAAAAAAATGTCAGAAAATTTAACTCTGATTTTTTTTCCCACATCTGCTAGTAACATGTTGAAGGACCCAGGGTAAATAATTTCCAGTCTGAATGCAATTAATTACCATTTTTATTAAAAAAAAAAAAAAAAAAAAAGAAAAAGAAAAATTGGTAAGAGAAGTAACTTTTCATATTATTTACCTAAATATTACAAATCATTAGGAAACATAACTTTTGAAATGATAAAATTAGCATTGATTTTTCTTTCTGACATTACTCGGCTGAGTTAACAGAAACATGACAAATATTAAAGTGCAAAATCATAAAGCAGTGAAATTTATCTTCAATCTCAAGCATCATTCTTTTGTTTTTATTAAAAAGTAGCTCTGCTTGGAATGTGCCTTTTCAAAGACCAATATATTTGTTAGTTGAATGGATAAGCAGTAACAAGCATAAGGAATTCAAGGTAGATTTATTGGGACAGCCAGAAAGTGAGAACCATCTTAAAATACTTTAAAAAATGACAAAGTTATATGAGTGAAAGGTGGGGGGTGAGAGTGAAAAAAGATTGAAATTGGCCCCGGGTAAAGACAGGAAAATGGAATCATAAATCACGTAAGACAGCTGTGTTCTTTTATCCATGGATCCAGATGTTCTCACTAAATGTGTAACAACTTCAGAATTATTTTACAAGGAGGAGAGAGACTGTGAATATTCCATTTCTCTCTTTCTTAAACAATACTTGCTGGGAATGTTTGATGCCAAGTAGAAACTTTGACCTGTGCTTGCAGGAGAGCAAAATCTGAAGAGTTCTTAAACATAGTTCCTAAACGACCTGGATTATGATATGATTTAAAGAGCCAGTGCTAAAAGGCTGAAGTTACACTTAATCTTTACTTAATCTTTTTGAAAACAGAGACTAGAATCTCTGCTTGAAGCATCTGGATATACAAGGCCAGATACCCTCACTGACTAGGAATTTCTAAATGCTAACCAGTGTCTTTGGATGATGGAGTCCTGTTAGAATCATAATCAGTTGCATGCTGTGTTTGGAAGTAGATGAATATTAGGTAGCAAGAAAATTAAATTATGAGTCACGTCAGATACGTTTTGAGATGGTAGCACTAGAATGACCATGACAAAGGGTACTGAAATACCTTCCAGATGGAAATTGATTTTCCTTATTCCTCTCTGCCTCATCCTTAAAACGTAATAGTTAGTCATAAAACAGCTTCTCTTTTTTCAAGCAAAATAGGAAGGAAAGCCTTTCCCACTCTTCCAAATATTTCTTTATAACCTAGGAGTAATAGGTAATCCTACTTTTTTTCTTTTAGCTTCCTTCCACAGTCTAGTTTTGAAACTTAAAGATGACTACCTAGAGCTATTTTATAGCCAGCTGGAAAGATGCCCTATACTCATAATAAAAAATAGCAAGCTACTGGGTATTATTAGGTTATTTCTGTAATTACAACTCTGTGACTGAAGACAGCTATTAGGTGGTTATCACACCATTGTTTGCTAGTGAGGGGAGAGGAGGATAAGTCTCCATTAAATCGTCAAAGATGTGAATGTTCTTAAAAAGGTGCAGATATTATATTTTCTTTTTAATTTGGCCTACAGGGACCTGAACCACTATTCTCAATTTAGCTCAATGCAGAAATACAGAGAAAAAGGAAAGGCAGATACATCTACCTCTGGATTCAGAAGTTACTATTGAAGTCACAGAGATAAATAACTGCATCTCCAGTGAAAAATCCTGAAGCTGATTCTTTGCATTGAAGAAACAGGATCTTTTGCTTAAAAATTGTATGACTTTCCTAGTGTTATGTTCCACAGAAACTCGAGTCCCCATAAACTGGAGTATTTTTCTCAAGTTTGTTCTCTGTAGTTCAGAACATGATAAAATTGAAGGTGGTATTTGGTCTCTGTAGATTCTTTCTGTGCCTTTACATAAAAGCAGCCACTTCACAGCAGTAGAGATCTTTGCAAGATTTATCATGGACTGAGGTGTGAACATTTTTAAATATGTTAGAAGACACTAGGGTCCTTCATGTGTTCTTTGGCAGATTTTTCTTTTTTTATTATTTTCTTTCAGTGAAAATAATTGTTTCTCAGTTTGACAGGTTTCTACTATATAGAATATATTGCACTTTGTACTGTTGTGTAAATCTAGTTAAGAAAAGATTTTTATTTTTACATTTTTCTTTCTCTTTTTTATATCTTCTGTCAAGAATTTTAATGGGTAGATGAGAAATATCATGACTACCTTTTAAAGATAAACATTGAATAAGTGGCTTAAAAGTCCCGCAGACCTTCTGCAGGGTTTGGAAAGTCTGTTTTCTTTCTGACAGACCTATTTGGGTGTGTACCGGCTCTGGGAGATGAGTGAAGCAAGTGAGTTTAGCAGATTTTTCCAAGAGCCTGAGATAAACATGGTTAATTTCAGACATGCCCAGTTCTGACTGCAGTAACATTCAACACTTGAACAGCTTATAACTTTTCAAAACCTTACTAGGTCTAAGGTTATTTCTTTTCCTTTTTTGGTCTGTGAAAGCATCAAGGCTATACATGACTGTTATTAGGAAAACATTGGCTTGAGGAAGTTCCTGTAACAGTGTTAAATGTTTCCATATTTTCTCTTTTGGTTTATTTTGTAGACTACTCAATAGTTTGGGTGGTATTTTTTTAATTCTCACCTGCTTTTATAACCTGACCCAGTTTACAAATTCTCTCTCTGTTTGTATGTTTTATTCCATTTTTACATGGAAAGGACTAAAAATTCATCATCTTCAGTCTTTAATCACATTAAAAAAAATTCAAGGTATGATCAAAGTGCCAGTGATTACTTGATGTGTCTTATGAAGAGACACTGGATCACTCCAAATAAAAAGCCAGATATGTGGCAATTAAAGTTTATCAGTATCTTCAAAAGCTGAGGTAACCTGCTTAGAGTCTTGGGTGAGTAGTGGTGTGGTAACCACCTTTGTTAAAGATGGAAATGCATAAGGGGATGTACAGGCAGAATGTACTGTGGGAGGAGTGAATCAGGTGGGTGAGGAGTTTCTAAGTAGTTCTGGCATTCTGCTGGATACAAACAAGGTTTGCTTAACTTTAAGGGGGATGAAAATAGAAATTCTAAGATTGATTTTAAATTCTGTGAACTTTGATATGGCCTGAATATCAAACCTTGCAGTATGTAAAAAGCTAGATTAACCTAAACTACTATAACAATACCAATTTAACTATGATAAACACGAATGAAACAGACACCAGCCAAAAATGTGGCTACATGCGTAAGTTCTCTTCAAAACGAAGTATACAGAATACATTAAAAATAAAATGTGCTTATGTAACTGAGAGGAACAAACAGCTCAAAGCAGCTGTTGAGGCAGGGAGCTACCTGTTTTACTGCCTGCCATAATGTGAACAATACAATGGAGATGAAAAACTGAAGATATATTAATATAAATAAGTTCATCTTGAGATGATTCTCTTTCTGTCACGGAAGACAGACATTTTGAGAAGAAAAAAAAGTGGTTCAATAGTTCTAAGTGCTAATGGTGTGAAGTGGGGAGTGATGGGGAAAAAAGACAACACTGAGTAACCACTAAGAGTACATAAAACAGACTTGAAAATTAGAGGAAAGGAAGATTGGAACAGAAATAATATTGAAAAGGTAGAGAAAAATCTCATTAAAACCGTGGCAGGGGCAGCTGATAGAGACAACAAAAGACTGTTGGAAAGAGAGTCTTTAATAAAACAAGGACCCTGAGATTAAGTTGCACAATGACCTGTGAACCTCAGTTACAAAGGCACACTTTTTGGGTACCAAAAAATGACACACTTTCAGGAACAGATGTTGCTAATAAAATTTCATACACTTCAAAAGTTCAGGGTGTCAAAGGAATACCTCTCATGGGCAGTAACCCATGGTATGCCTAAGCTGAATATACTGGACAAGATCTCAGCTGGTACAGATCAGTGTAATTCCATTGGCCATCTCAGTAGTCCCTGTAGTAACTAAAATTTACCTATATATGTCATATTTGAAGCTTACTTTATTTCATTTTTCTCCTGTGAGAAGACCTGTCTTTCCCAGAATTGGTTGTGTTACGACAGTTGTTCCTGAGCTGGTGATGTCAAAGATTCACCAAAAAAATTAGACAAGTTAGACCCATCATTTGAAGGAATTTGTGTAACTGTAGCAGGGCAATTTACAAAAATCCTACCTTCCTTTTTTTTCTTTTTTTTCTTTTTTTTCTTTTTAAAAAGAGATCTTCCTGAAAACAGCAGTTTCACTTGGAATCAGCCAACTCAAGAGTGCAGGCAGGCAATCAAATTTAAAAGAAATAGAGGATTTCAGATGGATTTATGTCTTTTTTTTTTTTTTTGACTGTCTTAGAAGTTTTCTTCTTCAGTGTTCCAAGTCATTCTGAACATCTGTCTTTCCACCTTGAACAGAAAGTGACCTTAAGGACCTTACTAACAATTGCATATTTTGCTGTAGCCGCCAGGCTTTAACATTACACTCTGAAAGATTCAGTATAAATATGGCTAAAATCTTCTGAAAATCTGGAACCAGCTTTTATCCTGTCTCCAGCACTCAGCTTTGAATTTCTGGGATATATGACAAACATCTATTATTTCAACACTTTGCTGACTCATACTAATGATGAACAAAAAGCCAAAGGACTTTTTGCCCCCAGGTGATGCATTTTTATCTGATGTAAGTTGGCAATCAGTCAAATACCTGTGGATGGCATTCCATATGGATAGAATGATGACTGGTTGCTGAACGTGAAAGTGTCAGTGTTTTCTAAGCGGTGAACAAATGTTTTAGTTTTTTTTAAACCTCATAAGAATACGGTTTGCTAGAGTTTGAAAAGATCTGGGGTGAAAACATGACTGTATTGAGACTACTTGAGAATTCTATTAATGCCAGTGGACTCAACATTTACACTGCGACCTTTTGATAAAAGGAATCTAAAAGATCTGTTTTGGGTGTGTTTTTGTTTGTTTGTTTTCTTCCAAAATTCCTGAATGACTCTTCCTAGTATTTGGTGAAGAAAATATAGATGCTTATGGGACAAATTTACTTGTTTAGAATATAAATAGTCTTCTTTGGGGAACAGGCCATCTATTTTTCTGTTTTGGAAGTACCCTGTAAAGGGCTTCTCTAATGAGTATGCCAGGCTGCAGCTGTGTTGGTGGCTTGGGAGAATTGGGGAAGTGATTCTCATTCTTTGCTGCCTTAAGTATCTTAGTTGTCCTTAAGAGGATGAAGGGACTTAGGACCTCTGAGACTTCCAGTCTAATTCTACTGTATTGTTCTCATTTTTCAGAAAGCAAACAAAATTGTTGGCAAAGATATGTATTGTATGAGAATGAGAAAACAAAACAGAAATGCTATTTTTCTATCCTTGGATTTCATTCAATACGTTTATTTTCCTCAAGCAAGGACCAGGTGTTGAGACCCATTTCATTAGTCCTTTCATGCAAATGCAGGAAACTTCTGACCCTGCTGTATATAATTGGCAAGCTGAGTAATTACATGTTATATAATTATATGTTTAGCTCTTTGGAAATGGACCCAGGCAACAGCTTTCAACCAACCCTTCCCGTCAGCTTTCCCCCCTCACCCACCCAATCTCATGTACTCAGCAATGATCTTTTCTTTGTTTGCATTTTATGTATGAATGAGTCTCTTTTATTTGCTTTTTTTCTGCTTTTTGAATTGTATACAAATATTGAAAAGTAAAGCTTTAAAAGCAAGATCATAAGAAACCTAAAGATTTTTTGCTGTTGTCAGTATCGCCAAACCAGGAGAAACACATTTTATTTCCTCTCTCTTCCCTTCTCCCCCTCCGTCCCTCGACTGGTTATCTCCATGTTGCTAACCTGTTGCACTCTTCTGCATGCTTTAGAGTGATTTATTAAAAAGTGGAACAGTAGTTTTTAATTAAGATCTTGGAAAGACATGAAATGAAGGGCTGATGAAGGACAGTATTATCTGAAGAAAAACAGCGGCAACGGAGACAAAAGACATGGGCATATTGAGTTAAGTGGTGGTATAGCTATGCAAAAAGAAGAGGGTGAATGTATCTTTACATCACATTTTTGGTTCGGTCTGGGAGCAGGTTTTTTTTTTTTTTTTGTGCGCTTTGGTTCTAAATGCAAATTACTGCTACTCTGTTATTCTAGGGTTTCCTAGCGACTTAGGAAATTCAGCAAATTTCTTTTACATACAACAGTACCTCCTTCTGTCTCCACATCACACTGTCCAAATGTGATATGCAAATAGTGGCTAGAAGAATTTGGTTATGTGGACTTCCTTGTGACACGAATCCTTAGCCTCTCCTTCAAGAAAGATGTAGATTTGTTTTGGGCCATGTTGCCAACTGAAGGAAGAGGGAAATAGGGTGTGCCCCAAGGAGTGAGAAGACATAGCTAATTGGATCAGTTCTGAAAGTAAATAGGATGCAAAGAGACTCTAAAGGGCATTTTAGTATGCCAGTATGTAGAAAAAAACTTTCCCACCCGGGAGCAGGTATGGCTTGTGCACGCATGATTGATAGTATTGCATGACCACTTAATGGAAAGTTTTCTTCACCAGTATCAGGTGCCAGAACTGAAGTTTTTGAACTCTCATTATCATGAAATGCTGAGTAGAGCATACAGTCAAGTACTGGATGACTATGCAGGGACCAGATTTCTTTCATTGTTACCATGGAAAGTTTAGAAGAATTCCTTCAATTTACAGGCCAATTTTATTGTTGCACTTTTTTTTTCTTACTGTTACTTTACTGACCTGAGGCAGGTCTAAATAATTACCATGCTGGGAAAAGGTTAATTGTCTGTTTAGACACTGAATAGAAACAGAATATTTAATTCTACAGTTGTATCATTCATTGAAAATATTCTGGATCAAGGACTTTGTGGATTTCATTTGTTCAGTGCCCAGCACAATAGTTCCCTTGATTGAGCTCCTGAAGTATTACTGAAATAGAATGAATAGATGAATAAATGAATAAATAAATACCTAACCCAATGTTTCAGAGGCATGAAATCCTTTTCGTACACCTAACTGTGCTATCTAGTATCATCCATAGAGAGAAAAAATTCTTCCTAATACCATATGACAGTTGTTTTAAAATAGGAAGATTCATAATCCTCACAGGCTTTATCCTAATACATAATTACAAATGCCATCAAAATACAATAGCAATACATAAGTCTTGTATTAAAATAAATTTGACAAATTCTTTTTTAATTGTATTGTATAAACAGTTGTTCCATAGGTTAATGGAGTAGAGGAAAAAAAAGGAAAAAAAAAAAGGAGCAGTTAAACAAAAGCAGGCGAAACAAATTGGAATAAGTGAGAGAAATAATGATTAGTGTACATAATAACTCCCTGCATTTTTTCCCTGAATTTTCTCAATTATCTCAATATGTTCATAGTGTTTCCTATTCCTGTGGGATATTTGCTAAATTAGACATATTTGAGAATCCAGAACTGCATGCAAATGAAGCCTGCTGATTTTGCAGTTTTCAAAGGTAGTTTTGAATAGTAACACAGCTGTGCTGCATAGCACCAAAGCAGCGGATGTTATTCCTTTGGCAACAGGAGCTGGTACAGCATCGGAAATTTGGGATGATTTTCTGAAGTCATTCCAAACTTTCTGGTCCAGATTCTTAGTCTTTCTGTGACTGCTTAGGGCCATTCTGGCAGTTCAAAGCAACTGTAAATTCAGCAGTTCCATCCTGTTAGGAAGAAAGAACATTTGAGCCTTCGAAACTAATCTGGCTATTTGAAGAGAACAGGTCTGTTGCGAGTTTTTTGACACTTCTGTGTATGGCTCTGTAAGGAGGCTGAGCCAGGAGAGAAGAGAAAATACCCAAACAATACTTAAATGTCCATGCATCTTGGCAAATATTCTGTATCCTATCAATTGAAGGTATGAGGGAAGGATTGGTAGAGAAATGCATGCGTGTTTCTAAGTCATTTTATATACTAGTCAGTGTCTCTGTGTTTACTTCCATCAGCACATAAGCTGTTTTGAAATCCAAGGGATAATCACAGGAATTTGGAAAAGGTTCCCTCAGTAGCTTGACTATAGCGTAGTCAACTGTAGTAGCTTGACTATAGTAGCTTGAACTATACACACGGTGAAAGTCAGTAGAAGCCTCTCATAAATTATTACTAGGGATTCCCTGCAGTGTGGTAGTCCTGAATGTCAGCTCACTCACATGCTGTGACTTTTTCCCTGAGCACAGGAGATGAACTGGCTGTGGGAAGGTGAAAGTATGGCACGTTTTGCTTCATCTATTCCCAGAGATTCCCTGAGAACCACTGCTACGTAATAAAATAATTCCCCATTTGGTTAACCTTAGGTGGGGATGAACATGCACTTGAGTCGCAGTTTCTACTTTCTGCTCTCACCCTCTGTTGTGCCCTGACTGGTGGAAGAAAAAACTGTTTTTTATAATTAATCACACTCCCATCATACTCAGTCTGGGGTTTCCAAACCTGTAATGGAAGAAAGCAATAGATCCTTTCTTACCCACAGGTTTAATTCATAGTGTCTGGGGTGCAGGCTGAACATCTCTAATTCAGAACATTAAAGACGTAATGCCTTCTTCCTACCTGTTTCATTTAATCCTATGAAAATCATGTTCTGGCAAAAAAAGAAGCTTTGGGGGTTGGTAAGGGGGGTAGAAGGGGAAGAGATTCTAAATGTGCAATGTAGCAGCCTGCCTTCAGCAAGAGGTGCAGCAAATAGAAGTAGCATAGGAGCCATAGACCTTGGATATGACCCTGAATGGACCTTTTTCTGCACCTTATATCTCCCCATTGGATGTATTTGTTGTTTCTTGACTTTCTCTTGAGACATATATTTAAGTTAGTTATTTTTGACCATATTGCTGTTTAATCCTATGAGGGATGGAAAGGAAAACAGTTTATAAGGTTTTTAGTGACCTTGAAAGCAGAAACAGCTGCCAAGGTCATGTTCAGCCTGTTAACTGAGTTCAGCAGGGATCTTTCAGGTTGACCAGTTTTGCCCCTGCTAAAGGTATCACATCAGTCAATGAAAATCCCAGAGAGAAAATGGGTTAGACAATTCCCCCTTTAAAGACAACGAAATGTTTATACGTACGTATATTTGAATCTACATGTGATGTATGTTGCAAATTATGAGGAATATACGGCTTGCAAATACATTTCTTGGAGTTACCTTTAAAAGTTAACTTTTAAATCAGCTTTGATCAGCTATGTGTTTCTGGGAGAGGGCAGTAAGCTTTTTTTTTTTTTCTCTAATCCAGAGACTGACAGCACAAAAGAATCAGGAAAAATGCTTTATAAAATGGCCCCATGGGAGTTCTTTCAGTCTCTTTGCTATCAAATTTGCTCGAGGTTTTTAGGGAAAAATCAAGGGGGTTCCTCACCTTCCCCCAGTCCCTTTCACATTTTGAGCCTTGAAACTTAATTGAGGTTGTGAAAAGTGTCAATGTTCTTTCTGATTGGTCACAAGTAATAAAGTTCTTGCAGTTAGAATGCAAATGATTATTTTTCTGGTGATGAAGAATCCAGTTTATCCATCTGTTTGTCTTATTAGGTCTGTAGTAGAACAAAAATACAGTGTACCAGAAAAGGAAGATGACATGTAAATAAGAAAAACATAAAATATTGCTCAAATTTTCTCTTCTCACTATGTTTTGCATTCATGAATAATTCCAAGCTATATTTTTCAATCTTGTATGCTTCTCTACATAATTAAGATTTGGACTGTAAGGGCAGGAAAAATGAAATGTATGGAAGGTTTGTGCAAAGGGTTCACAAATTTATTGTGTAAAGAAACAACTAGTTCAGGGAGAGCTCTTTTTTTAGAAGTGCAAAGTGGCTGGGAACAAAAGGACAAGGGCAGGCAGTGGAAGGGGTAGCAGAAAAAGTCTGTCTCTTCTCAAGTGTTTAATTTTTGTGGCTCTTGGATGATTTACATCTTTAGGATCCCTGTGATCTTGTGAATCGTTCACCCTAGTGGTCGGGGTCATGACCTAACTCCAGGTATAGAACTATGATTATTCTTGGTTCCAGCTGAGACTTTTCCTTATCCAGAATAAAATTTAAAGGGAAGTCATGGAAATAACAATTACCTGTTATCCTGATTAGTTATGATACAGTGTCATAAGCTTATTTAAGGAAGAAGTGTCTTCTAGGATTTAGAACTGCTCCTGCTGCTATGCTTGTCAGAGCTCTGGTGGCTGAGCAATATGAAAGCGGTATATGTTTGCTATAGTTGTGTTTCCTCTAAGGTCCTCTCTTACATGATTGTGGTTTCTGCATCTACATGTGGCTAAACTGGGCTTTTTTCCTTTTTTCCAGAGGAAAAGCAATACAAACATTTTTCTGTAGTAAAATGGTATCTCTATTCTAAAATCATCACATTCTTTCAAATTTTCATGTTTCTTTCAGGAAATCTATGTTGTAAAAGCTGCAACCATTGTAATGCCACTCAGATCAATACCTCACAGCCCTTTATCTTCTCTATCTGTTCCTCTATGCGTTCAAGGCTGGATTACTGCAGGCTTCCAAATTATTTCACACAGTCTCAGTCTTTACACAGATTTTAGCAGCTAAAGTTTCATGAGGCTTATAAATGTAGTTTGGTCCGATGGGAAACACAGCATAAATTCCTCATCATATTGATTTTAAAGTCATGGTTTGTAGCTGAAGGCTAATATAAGAATATTGACTTAAATGTTTGAAACTGTTGTAATACAGAACTTATCAGACTTACATTGTCCAGCCTGGACGTTCTTTCCTTTTTCCCTTTCATGCCATGTACAGCTCGTAGCTGGACAGCTAGATCATAGATCAGCTCTCCTAGGTTAAATGCTTTGACAAGTCTCAGAACACCTCTGGTGAATATAATGTTGGTCTTGGACTTGAATCATTCTGCCTAAAGTCTGTGTGAGCTTGGAAAGCCAATTAGTATCTCTGCATCTATAAAATATAGATGTTAACTTTAGTTCTATAGATTGGAAGTGAAAATAAGTACCTCCAACACAGTATGGTGTTCAATTAAAAAAAAAATAAGGGAAAAAGTGTTAAAGTAGCAAAGACAGATACAATGAATAAATAAAGTCTTCCCACGAAGAAAATATAACAAAAATTGCCCATTCCCATCAGAAGATAGTTTAGATACTCAACAAACATTTGTCTTTCTCTTAAGCACTCTCTTTAAAAATATTTATAGTTTAAAAGACATAGAAGACAATGGGTAGCAGCAACGTGAGAAAGTATTCATTATTATTTTCATGCTTTACCTGGAGATTTTATTCTTTGGGCAATTAAATCAATTACAGCTTCTCAAGAAAGTTTATTTTCACTTCATAAAAATTTCGTGGCTTGTATTCTGCTTAAAAAAAAAAAAGAAAGAAAAATGTTAACACTAGCCATTTGAACCGTGACTGAAAACAAAAATGAGGAGGTGAGGGGAGAAACAGATGAATTCTCTATCAAGTTGTAAAAGATTTTACATATTTTTCTAAAAGGTAAAAAATACATTGATAAAATGCAACTTATTAGTTTGAATGATTTTAAAAATAATTTTCAGTAATGATACATGTTTTGAAGCTGGATGACACTTTTCCTATGTAGCCTCAGAAAAGCAAGGTACTTACTGCTGTAAGTTATCCTTTGGATAGTAAAGCAGTCATGTCCCACCAGTGTGCACCTGAAATATCTGTTGGCCACAACTGTCATTAACTAGCCTAAGAGGTGCATCTTTATGTATGTAGGCCACTGCCAAATGTATGTTTAATTTCTCTCCGTGCATAAACCTAGAAGCAAGTTGCCCAGCCTTTGAGACCAGAACAAATCCTACATCTCTAACAAATGGAATTTATGTACAGCCTCTATTGTACCTCCAGTCACATGGATATGTGAATATTCTACAACCATTTGATCTACAAGGCATACCTTCTTCTATAACATGGCTAGAATGAACTCAGTGGATAGTGCTAGAGTGGATATGTGTATTTTGGCTGTATAATAACACATCTGTTTGTATGGTAGGAGAGAGAATTCAGGTTTCCAGAAAAATGCAAACTTCTAAGAAAAAAAAAGAGAGAGAAAAGAGGAAAACAGACCAGGGATTAATTTATCTGTCTTGTGATTTGCTCCATACTTTCCATGTCACTGGGAGCTGGCAATGGAAGAATTATACTCATGGAGGAGATCAAACTTGCATGTCCTAACATGATGACAAGGTGATTCAGTTACAGCCTTATCTCTCTCTAGGCACTCAAGTTAAATAATAATAAAAGAATATATTAAACTGTTGTGAACATCCCTCATGCATTGGCCCAGATAGAAACTACAGTCCTTAAGTACTTGGTGGAATCAATCATATATCAGGCCTACTGAATATATTATGCCTATGCCCATGAATTATTCCTAATCATATTTTGTCATGGATGAAGTTTTCTCAAGAAGGCTAGGAAAATAAACATATATGCTCAACAGCTTTGAAAAGTGTAGTCAAACTTTTGATGAGCAGTACATTGCTGTAAGTTCGTTCTAAACCTATTTCTTTCCCCATATGTATCCAGTGAAACCAAAGAAGATATCTGTTGGTATATGCTTATTTTATGTATAATTGCTGTCATTAACATATTTGTTTTTCTTGTCAAGGCAGAATGATAAGAGTGTTATTAAAATGTTGTAGTAGTATGGGATGTATTTGTAACTTGTAGTGAGAGGGGAAAAAAAATAAAAATATTGTATCCACACAGACTTGTTTTGTTTTGGAATAGTTCATATGCTTTCATTCTCATTTTCCAAAATTATTCTACAAAGTAAGATCTTTCGAGGCCTTTAAGTAATGTAAACTAATTGAACTGATAATGACTTCATGAAAGATTCAAGGAGTAGTCCACTGTGAAATAGAATAATTAATCATAGCCTATATATTGCAAATTCATTTAAAGGTCATTGCAATAAAGGAATATCTACAATATATGAGAATGTCCTGTTTTTTTATGAATACAAGTTGGCCTTACAGCTGAATTGTCTTCCATAGTAGGGGTGTTTTTTTCACAATTTAGAAGTGAGCCACAGAATAGTTTGTCATGAATTTATTAGATACATGCAGCTTTGAGCAATTGGATACGCTGGTATTCAAACCATCTGGATTCACAGAAGCAGTGTCGTTGCTGAAAACTAAACTAATCTAAGAGGATACACTGCAACTTTTGGAAGCGGTAGAGAAATTTTAAGACATTAAATGTACTCTCTAAGTGTTTAGACAATATTTTGAAAGGGATTCTCTAACAAATGCTACCATAAATTCTTTTTATGAGGTCAAAAGGTTGTATCAGAGGAACACAAGTGAGAAAATAACATAGTTATGCCTCCCCATTTAAAACACCAAGGCAGTCAGTGCAGTGGGATGGTGGAACAATTACAGTTCATGCTTTCTCAGCTCTGGATTCCCCAGTGGTCAAATTCTGGAAATTAGAGTATCTTATTAAGTGTCACAGCCAGAATAGTTTAATATTTTTTTTCAGAGACTCGGGTATGCATTCCAAATTAAGAAATTGAGCAGTCCCCCTCTTTTACATCTCTTGCATATAAAAAAGGAATATAGAGATAAACTGCATGCATAAACTCTCAGGATTTTCTGTCTTCCATTCTCCGTCCATATCTGGAAGACCAGCTGAGTACTAGTTCTATATTGAATGCAACTGTGCTACAGATTTTAGTAGGATAACACAAACTAGCCCTGACCAAGACTAAGATTTGCTAGTAACGGGATTTGCAAGTTTTCAAAACTCACCAGGATCATCTCTCAGAGGAGAAATTGTTCTTACTGCTCCCATGCACTCTCTTCAGCCACCCTTCTAATAGCAGAGGGCTCTTAGCCTACATTTCTTCTTCCCATTCCTTTTTTTCCAACCCTCAGTCTTAACACTTGTCAAATTACATTATAAGTACATATGATGCAGTTACTTAAAATATACCTTTTTCTAGAAGCTCATACAGCTTTCCAGCATAGGTAGACTTAATCACAAATGATAATTATAGTTTGTTGTGGTTTAACCTGCCAGGCAGCTAAGCATCACACAGCCATTTGCTCACTCCCCCCCAACACACAATGGAATGAGGGAGAGAATCAAGGAAAAAGAAAAAAAACTAAAAAAATTGTGGGTTGAGATAAAGACAGCTTAATAAGGCAGAAAAGGAAGGGAAAATAATAACAATAATAATGATAAAAGAATATACAAAGCAAGTGATACACAATGCAATTGCTCACTACCTGCTGACCAATGCTCAGCCTGTCCGCGAGCACAGGCTCCCTCCACCCCAGCCAACCACCCCAGTTTTACTGTTCAGCATGATGTCATATGGTATGTGACATCCTTTTGATCAGTTTGGGTCATCTGTCCTGGTCCTGCCCCCTCCCAGCTCCTTGTGCACCCCCAGCCTCCTCGTTGGCAGGGCAGTGTGAGAAGCTGAAAAGTCCTCAGCTTAGTGAAGCACTGCTCTGGAACAACTAAAACATTGGTGTGTTATCAGCATTATTCTCATCCTAAATCCAAAACACAGCACCATACCAGCTATTAGGAAGAAAATTAACTCTATCCCATCTGAAACCAGGACAATATCCAGCCCTTATTCTATACCATCTACATCATGCTCGGGTCCCACACTTTCCAATACATGGAAATGTAAATGGTGGTTGCCGTTGTGGGTTTGAGGGAGTGTGATATAATCAATCTGCCAGGTCTCCCCATATTGATATTTCAGCCATCATCCTCCATACCAAAGAGGCTTTAACTCTTTAATTTAAGGAATTTTTGCTAGGAATTTTGACTCCAGAAGTATAAAAGTGTCTTAATTTATAAATTCAGTGAGATCCCAAAATCTTTTTTTCTGTATGATAATTGAGCTTCAGCAATTATTTCTTCCTTTACTTATTTATTTAGACAGGACTACTGGAAATTAAAATTGGTTCACCAAGTCATTCAAGTTCTTAGAGAAGCTATTTGCAGCAGTTTGCATCTTCAACCTTTCCTTTCCTCTACAACGGGAAAAGTGTTTTATGCCATATTTGATTTTAAAAGGCTTATTACTGAGGCTGTTATTGACCATTTTTGGAGAGTAAATCTCCACATCTGCTATAGTGGAGTCATCCAGCACCTCAATGGGGTAATAGGTTAGCTATGTAAATATATTTAGAGGGTAGGCACTACACAAAATAATCTTTTTATTATTGATAAGTGAGTATTCAGAATGGGCACCCACTGAGAACATTACTCAGCTGATACTGTTCACAAGATATTTGTTAGAGTTTGAGGCAATTTCATTCAGTTGAATGGCTGTTGAGATCACAGCTAGTTCTTGAACCTGTGGTTAAGATTTTCCTGTGAATTGTTTCCACCTCTGTGAAAATTATCCTCCTGACACTTTTTCATCCTCTCTGAAAGCTATCCTGCCTGTGGTATAGTCTGCAAATGGTACCATGTGCTCAGTTTGTCAGAAAACTATGTGTGTAGGGTGGGTGGCTAGTCCCTCCTTGCTCTGCAGTCCTAGCCTACCCACACATTCCTTGGTTTCTGCCCCAAACAGCAAAAAAAGAAACTCTGGCATTTGATACGGTAAAATAATCTTTCTAGGGCAGTTCTGGATGTAAGCCAAACTGACACATCCCAGAATACCAAATGCTGTGAAGGAGTTTCAGTTCAAAATCCACAATACTAACATTCAGCTCAGCATCATAGCAAAAAATAAGCTAATTTGAAATAAGACTTTTTTTCAAATGTCTTAGTGAAAAAGTCTAGTCGGGTCACTGCAGAAACTTCTGTTTTTCTTGATTTCAAACCAATCTGCAATTCTGTCTCCCTTCTTAGTGTAGGAAACAGCTATTCTTGGATCCAAGAGATCATTATTTGTTACTTAGAAAAGCTTCAGTTAGGACACAATATAAGAGCCTAAACAAAGCCCATGCAAGAAATCCTATTTAAGGCCAACATGATAATAGAATTTACACCTTAAGGAGTACTCCTTAAGGAGTAATCCTTACGGAATCCAACCCTTCCTTAATCTCTTTTGAAAAGAGATTAGGAAGCTCTTTCTTTCATTTTTAACAAGCTGCTATCAGGGACGTCAGTAAACTAAAGCCACTTACATCCACCAAGGGTGTCCTTTGAGTTTTAGGGCAAAGATTAGCCAAAAGTGCCTATTATTAGTCGTATTGGTTACTAGACCCATCCTCTTGCTTTCTGTTCCCCCTCTTCCTCAGTTCTTTTGCCCGGCTACTTGACCATGGTATCCTATCTCATCACACAATTAGAATGTTTAAAATCTTAATTAAAATGACTTATTTATGCACTGATTTCACTGAATAAATACTCAGCTACCACTTGCTTGTGTTTGCTTATGTCAAAAATGAATGTTGACACCTGTGTCAACTTTCTTACCTTCTCAACTTGTTCAAAAGCAAATGAAAGATACATCTAAACATGAAGAGAGCAAGAGCGCTGCTGTGTTGAAGTTTACTCATACAAATTCCATCTCCAGGGTTTCTACTTTTCAGTTTTTGATTATCTTAAAACCTTCATCCTACACCGGTTTAGACTGTACTTAGTTAAATGTATTTTCTTACTCCTGCAGTCTCTCTTGCAATACAGTATTGATGTCTTAACACTCCGTATACTTTATTGGCAATTAAGTAAACATCTTGAATTATTGACTAAATCTAGACCTAGCTATATCCAATTAAAGGTATCATTAGCCCACAACTGACATCCTTCCCCTACAAACACTACCGACTTCTAAAGTACCTTGTCAGTTCAAAAACATCAGCAATATTCCTTCTTGATCCCTAGTACAGATCTTTTTACACCCTGAAGCATGAAATTCACTTACATTTTTTCTTTTTCTCCTTTCCTTATTTTTCACTGCTTGGGAGCTACAACCAGAAATACGATAATGAACAACATTGTGTTCCAATTCTTTCTTAAATCCATGCTTTCTGACACGTTCTTGCAG
The DNA here is from genome assembly GCA_013399115.1 of Anseranas semipalmata. NCBI lineage: Eukaryota > Metazoa > Chordata > Aves > Anseriformes > Anseranatidae > Anseranas > Anseranas semipalmata. The sequence goes on along the minus strand of VXAA01004164.1, from coordinate 251,311 downwards.
TGAATTCCAAAGGTACAGTCTGATGCCCAGAAATATAATTGCCGATATAGCTGCAGACCACTACAACAACTTTTGCTCACCCTGTGTTCAAATTAATGGCAAAACAGCAGTTGACCTCAATGGCAAACTGCTGATACACTGAACACAGTAGAAAACATTTACTATTGCTATAAAACCTTTAGAGACTAATCCTTACAAATAGGATATAATTGGTTCAGAAAAAATTCTCTGTACTGGATAAATGAAGAATGTAGGTTTATTAACATTAATATACCAAAACATTGAAGTTTTTCATATTAATAATTACTGGAATGCTGGTATATTTCAGGAGCAAAAGCCTATGTTTGGAAAAGATGTTAAACATTTAGAAACAATTCTTCCTGCATTAATCTCTGTAAATAAATTCTACTGAGGTATCATTTTTGTATAATATTTTTCATTCTCCTTGTCTAAACATTTATTTAGTGTTGTCATGTACTGCTAAACAGCTGCCACATTTGATTTTGGACACAGCTCTGTTTCAGTGATGAGTGAAAAGATTCCTAGATGTACATTTTCAATTATTACTAATAACAAAGATCTTGGGAAGGGCTGCCTAAGCATTGGAAATGTCTCATTTTGTGTTTTATAAACTCTTACGCTGAGATGTTAGACCTGATAGTAATTTTCAAGCAGATCTCTACGATAAACAAACAGAGTTCATTTGTAACACTTGTCATAGTTTTAAGATACTTTTGCGGGAACTATTTTTTTCTCTGAACTGTTCTTAAGTTTTTCAGTCTCAAAGGTCAGCTCCAGACCTGTGAAGCTTCTGGGTAGGAAGCAAGCAACCAACCCTGCTGTCATGGAGAGGAACAGCATTCTCCTGTGCTTCACAATACTGTCATAGATTTTCCTGTTCACATGTAGAGAAATGTCATTTTCACATCTTACAGAGTATTCCTCCATAAGATATCTAACAGTGCACACACAGAAAAAAGGAAATAACGTATGTGAAAATGTCTTTCTTTAAATAAATATATGCAATATATGCATAACAGCTGCACTAATACTCCAGTATAAAACCATGGGATATTTAGTTTTTCAACACTTATTTCTTTTTAGATGACTTTGTCGCTAGGAATCTTGACTAAGTAAGAAATCAGATACTGAAGGAGAGGATTAAGTCAAAACGTATCTGAAAAAGAATGTAGAAGTAGATGTGAGAGTAGTTCTAAGAGACCCTCAGCTACATCATATCTGTTTTTTTAAACAGTGTGACCTCTTGATAACCACCATTTACTTCACTGCAAGTATGATATTGTATATTTATATAGGGGATCATTAACAGTATAACTGCAATGTAATTGAATGCAGGATTCAATAACAGCATTGGAATTAAAATACCATATGAATATAAAATTCCTTCTCAATCTTGCTCAGCCTAATTGAGGGGTTTTCCCTTTTTCCTTTCCTCTTCTCTTCTTTAACTTTTCTTTTCAATAGTCTGCTATTTCACTTAGCATTATGGCAGGGAAAACAGGGGAGAGGGGCAGCAGAACAGGTTTATCTTGATAACACTCTTGTTCACATGGAAGAAGATTGCATTACATGCAGCTACATCCCCAGATAAGAAAATGCTCAAAGAAACAGCAGCAGACCCCAGTTATAATGAGCTTCCAGCCTTCAATCTAAAATAGAGTGGGACTGTTTATTTAAGGTGAGGGCATTTTTGTAAGTGAGTTATGTTAGGGGAATGATGCCCAATTAACTAATTGCTCTGATAGGAACCTGAACCCTCTCAAAAGAAAAATGTCACATTGGAAATTCGTGCCTTTTCCTGTTATGATCATCCTAATTAGCTTGTGATAAAACTGAGAAGTGAGGTGGGGAGTACAAGTGAAGGATTTTTGTTCTTGATGAACCCATGTGGGAAATAAAGAAGCACTAGGGACATGATTAGTTAGAATATGTCAAATGTTTGAACCCAAGGTATGCCTGCTTTTGTTTCATGTAAGTGTCATGACTTGGGCAGATAGCTTAATGGAACAACAAATATATCCAGGTTCCTCTCTGTGGACTGCAGACTTGACAATTGATTTTTAAAAACAATTATATTAAATTATATTACAAAAGATTCTTCTGTTGTTCATTGTATGTATCCCCAAGATAGCTATTAATGAAAATAAATAAATAAATAAATATAAGCCCTAATTCCAGGACTATCAGGTGGCTTAATTATTCATTTTAATTGTTTGGGTTTTATGAAAAAGCCTATCTATAAATGTGATGATTAAGTTCCATATAAATCATTATTGCTTTCTAAACCCTGGCCAATGCAAAGGGTACACATACACACCAGTTCCAATAGCTTGGAAATATGGCTAGTAATGGTTGGACAACCAAGAATACAAGAACACTGTTTGTTCAGAAAGGAAGATAACTGCTTAGAAGTCTTACCTGGGAGAAAGCAAGAGGAGGTGCTGAGTGCTTTCAGCTATTGTTGAAGTGTACAAGAGTTAGATGGTCTTAGCACATCCAAGGAGGTATAAGATTATGGTTGCAAGATTCGAGTGGTCCCATTTCACAATAATAGTATCACTCTTCATAGTGTCATGTGATGACCCTGATGATCAAATGCTGAAATTTCTTCCTAGGGCTTACGCCTGAGTTTGAAAGCCACGACAGGAGAGCAGATTAGTACAAAGAAATCATATGCAGGTCCATGACCTCAGAAAACTTGCTAATCAGTGTATTCACTTCAACAGGTTTTTGAAAGCTTTAATTTATATTACAAAAATGCTTTTTTGCCCTGCTTTTTAAAGCATATCAATATCTTCAAGTGTTGCAGGAATAATCTGATATGAACATAATGTTATAGCTTTTCTTTGTGTCATATCATTTTTGAAGTTCAGCCACATTCAATCTTTTGAATCAATCACACTCAAAAAACCTGGTCAGTAAGACGTACTCTGAGCACCAATAGACAGACTGCAACATTAACATGGAAGATTTTTCTCTGCATCTTCAACTCAGCAATGCTTTGCAGTAAAAGACAGCCATAATTTCACAGAAGTATGAAAAAGTACTTTCCCTTATATTGAACCTTACTTTTAATGTATGTGGCAGCTTTACTTTGGCAGGACCCTTATGGCTGCAATATTTGATTTCATCTTTTGTTCTCCAGTATTGAACTGAAACTACTTTTGTCAGCTTATCAAGGAACTGTTGTTTTCCTTTATGATTTTCTTTAATGCATCTGGAAGACTGTTTTATACTGGAGCATTTTCAAAACTTATGTTCCTGTACAAGTGTTTAAGTTTGCATTTAAGACTATCCTGCAAATGGCAATAATTATCATAAAGCATGTTCTCTTCCTCCTTTACTCACTCTATAAAAACACTTCCTTGTACAGGGAGGGAAGTCGCTATGTTGGTCCTCACTGAAATTAAGAGATCAAAGTTGTGTCATTCAAAATGTCATGTATAAAGCATACTAGTATATGTTTACATTTTGACGTAGAGATGAAAGAGATACTGACTTTCAATATACAATTATTTGCTTTGGTCTGGAGTTGAAGAAGCTTCTAGCATAAAGAGTTAGTTCATTTGACTCTCACTGGAGGCCAGATTTTAAAGGTCTCTGTTTATTTCCCAGCCTTTTACTCTTATCCTTCCAGCCAACTTTGGAAAAGCCAACATAGTATGCTTAACAGCTAATTAGGGGCCTTGACCTGAAATATGAGAACAGGAGAAGGAGTTTCAGGTCAAGAGGAAGGTCATTAGGAGGAACTGAAAGACATGGTATCCTTCTCTGCCCTGTCACCCTCTCCCTCCCTTGGAATAGTAGAAGAATGATCATTTCTGTGATTCTTTCAGTATCATCAGCTCCTTCATCACCACCCTGTGACTCCATCATCCTCCTTTCATCCTTAATCCTATTTTCTGCTTCTAGATAATTTAAAAAAGGAAACAAGAAGCATTTTCTCCAGGTTCATTAATTATATGGGAGGATAGGCAAAAATGGCTCAGGTCTTTACTATTTAGAAATCAGTAAATCACTCTATCTGGATCCTAAAACTGTACAAGCAATAGAAGCAAGTCATGGCAGTACCAGTGTCTTATTTTTTCAACAGTTCATTATTTAGCTATCAAAGATGTAAAATGGAAAGCAAGAGTGCAATGAATTTTAGAGTAATATCAATCACTTTTGTATATATGCTCCATATTAAACTGTAATTATCAGATCTATGAAAAACTCAGCTGTACCTTTCTCACAAGCTGGCAACACTTTTAGTGTAATTTTCATCTGTGTATGATGAACATTCCCCAAACTTTTGTCTCACTGGTGTGACAGAGATGGTGTCTCAAAGCAAAACTCTGTAAAAAAAAGTGCAAACTTGCCAAGCAACAGGTACAGTGCATCTGATGAACAGCCCATCATAGCTCCAAGTATAACTATGACTCCCACAACATTTACATGAAAAAACAACAACAAAAATAGATTATTCTAGGTTCACTTTAATCCCTCAGCCATTAACTGCTTTATAGACTTGAGATTTCATTATTACACAATTCCTCTAGAATGGAGTTACAGAAACTGAGAATTCGTGTCAGAGGAATTAAAATAAATAAGTAAATAAAAAATCAACAACGAAACTACAGGTATTCTGTTTCTTCTGTCTCCTTTGTGCTTATCAGTGTTAAAACTGTTAATCTGCACCACAAAGGAAGATATGTTTGTGAACAAGAAAGAAGTCAAAACTTGTTAGTCAGGACCAAGTACAAATCTGTTTTGCTGAAAGTCCAAAGTATCTTCAAAGTGTGAATTTATCTTCAGTATTTGCAGGTCCTCAGAGTTGATAGGCAGCCTATGTTAATTCCATAAAGTACAGAATTGGAAGGAGCAAACAGGCCCCATCTGGGGCAGTTTTTCCTATTGGAAAACAATAGCAATATGTAGATTTATCGTGCTTTAATCAGTGATCTATGGGCATGAGGGATATTAGACACTTGATAATAAGATCACTGAAACATGGAACAGTCAATGCCACGTTAAGTGCTAAGCACAACCATTTTACTCCTTTACTTTCTAAATTGTAATTACTATATGTTAATGTGTCAGAATATTCATTGCCCAAAAGTGTGTTATAAATTCTTGTTGTTAATGTCTGGAACTGATACAACTTTGACTCAGAAATATCAGATACCTGGCTATGTCTCTGGAATAAAATTATGTCTTCTATGCTACTTGCATAACAATGTACAACAGAGAAGCAAAAGTGTCCAGAAGCAAAAGTGAATTGGTAAATATTTGACAATGGTAAATAAAAAAAAACATGTACTATAGGGTTCAAAGTTTTTTCCATTGAAGTTAGACCCCAAAAGAAGAAAACGAATCATCAAGAAGGTTTAATTCTTGTACTTTCTAATAAATTTCAAATGCTTATCTTCCCACCTCAAATGTTATTTCATTAACTACATGGATGTCACTTAGCTCTATAATTACTTATACCTATAAAAATAAAGCAAACACGATACACTTTGTAGTGGTATAAATTCTACTTTATAAACTGGGCCAGTACATATTTCCTGATGGACATATATTGAGACAGAATAGATTAGTTCTTTCTTCTGAATCTTTTAAGGAAATGCTTCAGAAAGTTTCTAGCTTCCTGTCAGTATCAAGCATAAATCTCTCAAAGTATAAACATACGCATATTTGCATTTTGAGTGTAAAACAGAACATGGATAACAGAGAACAAAATTTTCAGTGGGTAATTCCGCATTAAATAAACGTCCTTCATTTAGGAGTTCATTCTTTGCTTTAATCCAGTTTTAGATAAATGCCCAGAATTGTCATCTGGAGAGGGCAAGAGAAATAACTGCTTTGCTTCCACAAGATTAATGGCTATTTTAAATTCCAGATTTAGTCATACATGCTCATCATTTATATTCACTTTCAAATGCTGCTAATAACAAATTTTGTCTGAATCTATAGTTTAGCTATATTGAAATTTGGAGAAGATTGGAATTGGATTTTTTTTTTTTTTATAGAATAGGAGAATGCTATTTATATATGGATTATATTGGAAGCTGTAATCTGACAGTCTGTATTTCCTTGTCACAAAGCTTGGGAATAAAAATTTTGCTAGTGTGTTAGAATATATGGTTGGGATTAGAAGAGTTTCAGAACTGGTACTCAGGTGTGGTTAGTTTTGTCCATCTCCCACGCTCTGAAGAAAATGCTACAGGTCAATATATCTGGTTGACAGTTACCCTTTCTTAAGCTTGATTTCATGTTTGGTAGTTAAACTGAGGTAACAGTCAAGTGTTAAAGTCTTGTTTTCTATTTTTAAATGGTACATGAGCCCTAGGTGAAAATTTTATTGTTTTCATGTCTGCTTCCTGCAAGCATTAGCTCAGGAAGTGATAAAGCTGGCACAATTACCTATAGCCTTTTCAGTGACTAATGCGAAGTGATTTCCTGGCTAGTTATAAACAATGGATTAGGAAATAAGCCTCGTGACCAGGAAAGTCTAATTATTTTTATAGTTCTTTTCTTAAAGCTAACTAAAGCAATAGATGCAATAAAATACATGAATACAATACCTATAACTAGTGATGAACAAGCAATTAAATGTCTGAAGTATCATTTTTAACTCAGAGTTTTTCTTTTGGTATGATACCAGTGGTCTTAATTATTTTTCTCCTTTCTCTCTAAAACTGAAACTTATAGTTTTTGTTCGAAGTGCACTAATATGTTTGAATGCCATAAAAATATACCCCACTGTAATTGTATTCTGGAAAAACATACATAAACATCTATATCTATATAAAACCATATAGATAACCATGGAAACCATATCAAAAGAATTTTTTTAACTAATTAGAAATTTTCAAGCAAAAGTTGTGTTGTGTTTTTTTTTTTGATTATTGTAAACAAATGTTTGTTTCCTCCTTCACTTCATCTTTGAAACATCAAAGTTGAGTAACATCCTCATCAAAAATAGAGAAAGCTCCCATTTAATTCAATGAGATTTAACTACACTGGGGTCAGAATCTCAGCCAGAGTCTCTTATGCTTCAAATGATCTTTTAGCTACTTCAATTCCTAACAGAAGCGAGAAAAACAGACCTGGGACAAAGTTAAGAAAACATTTCTAATGATTTTTATATATACATGTCACAATTTACTTTAGATTTGCTTTAAACTTAATTTTACATCATTTGTACCTTTCTTGATTGCATAATATACTTTTATTCTTTAAAATCCATCCAAGTTGTGTACATTGACAGACAGAGGAGGAAGATGGACTTCAGTTGGATATAAGACCTCCTAACCTCATATAAGCTAATGCAAATATTCTGCTGACTAGAATAGCAACAGGAATAGATGTAAAGACAGTACCTCTCAGTGGAGTTTCTTTTATGAAAGCTGAAGGTATAGGAAGAACTTTTTCCACAGAGCTAGTAAAATTTTGGGTCTGGGTCCTACGGGACTTAAAGGATAAGTTATAACTGAGAACAGTCAGCAAAATAGCCTCAGAATAAGATAAAGAAACAAAGTCCATTTCCCTTACAAGGAGTGAAAGACTGAAAATATTGAGCAACTGTGGTTAGGCTCCCTTGCCCCAGTTTCCCTTAGGAAGGTTTTTGGGACATCGGATGTACTTAATTTTGTTGTTTGAAAAGTACTTTGAATTGTTTATGTTGAATGATTCCATACAAATGCAAAATGGTATCTCTTTCGGACAGCTGCATTGTTGGCACGACTGGGATGAGATCTTTTTTTTATTTTTTTTCTTAGTAGATGTCTGGGTTTTTATTGTTTGTATAATATTTTGCTCAGTCTAACTCTGAAAGCATTGCTGCTGACTGCCTGGTGTCTGTTGGAGTTTTCGGAGATCTGATGGAGGAAGAAATTGAAGAAATCAGCATGTGTAAAAATCCTTCACCCTCCCACAAAGAAAGAAAAGAAAAATCATGAAGCTATTGCTAAAGTAGTTATGGTTTTCCTAGTGTTTAATTTCATAAAAAATTAAAAAAAGGCACGAGTGATACTTTATTTGATCTTTCTTCCTCATTCTTTGCTGACACCAGTCCTAAAATCCACGGTAATACAAGAAATAGGTAGCAACCAGGAGCTAAAATGTAAGGCTGAGACCTCCAGTCACATTAGAGAAAAAAAGGAAAAATGTTATTATATTAATAAAGGACTTGGACCTTGGGTCAAGGTGTGCTTTTTTTTCCCCCCTTAAGTAAACAGGTATCTCTCTATATAGTTAGTTGTTTGTACTGTTAATTTTAGAACTTACTTGACACATGGGATTTCTGTACAGAGAAATAAATACTATATTCCTAGAGAACATATATTATATGCGTATACACACAATATTATTTGTCTTGAAGATGTAACGTATATATTTCAGCTTCACGATGAATAACCTTGTAAAGAACTGAATTTATATCATTAAGATTTAATAAATCTCTCACGGGAAATTTAAAGCCCTTCTTGTACATTCATGTTTAATATTAATATTTATTATTTGCTGAGAGCCTTGTGGGCTTGAGAATGTATAAAAAGAGGATGGACTATGTCCTGGAAAGTTTTCACTCTTAAATAAAGATTAAAGTACACATTGCTGAATGCATGACCAGCTGCTTCAAAAGTTATGGTTCCTGTTATTGACACTACAGAGTAATTAAGGAGACATTTAAAGCAGCAGTGAGTGTCTAGATTTTTTTTTTTTTTTTTTGCTGGAATGTTTAATTAATGCTTATAGAAACAGAAAGGATAAAGGAAGAGATAGCTGAACAAAGTTGTGAAGCAACCTGAGGACTATATTACAACACTTGGTACAGAAGAAGCTTATAGAGAAGTAAGACTGTGCAGCAGTGGAAGAGAATATTTCATGTTACTCTGCCAATAGTGTGGACAAGAAGGTTGAATGAAAACAAAGAGAGTCATAGGAAGGAATTTCTGTAGGAAACAGAAATACAGTAACTAGTGTCATAAACAGCAGAACTGTTGAAGACTGGTATCTTGTACTTAGATTGCATTGGCACCTGAGAGAGCACAAGCTCCAGTAGAAGCTCATTCTATTTTAGAATATTAAGTATTATGTTTCTCTATATAAGTTCTGTAGTATCTTGTTAGGATTGAGATAATGACAAAGCAAGTCAAGTCAATCTGTCTTTACCATGTTTTTCATTTGTAGTGTCTGCAAAATAAATAGTTGAGGCCCCATTAACCTCTGTCGAAGTGGTCTCTTTGGCCAGCGTATTTAAGCATTGTTGGACAGAGTTTGGAGATGACAGATACGGAGGAGGAGAAGGAGACATGGCATGATCTCATTTCCTTCAGAGGCCAGACCAGAAATGACAAAAGCTTTTATAAACACTGTATCAGCTTGCTTGAATCTAAAGAAAGGTTCAGGTCAAGATCTAGGCAAAGCTCTTGGCTGGATGCTATTTATTTTGAATTACTCCACTCATTTTTAACATTGTTTTGAAACAAAAATTACTATGAGAAAACCTGTGCAGCAATTCCCATGACTAAGCTTCTCAGGGGTTAAAATTTCTACAGTCTGATCAAAACATGTAAATGTTCAGCATTGCTGTCAGCACAATGCATCAATTAAAGGTCCAAGCAGTGTCAGTTGCACTGCTTTATTTCATATTATATTTATCTTTCCCTGGATTTCAAGTACCTTCTGATCAGCTTTCTTATCCTGTGAAAACATCTGTACCAGAATTGTTTCAAATGAAGAGAAATGTAACTGCAATATCTGTTCAGCTGTCAGACAATCAAGGTCATAAAAGGTACAAAAATCCTTATCTATATGAGAACAGGCTAAAATCACCCCTTACGTAACCCTACTGACTCCAATTGTAACTTTGTTTTCAGTGGGGAAATGACTTGGAACTTGCACTGGATTTTTCAAAGCCATCTTTTCCAAGACCATTGGCATATTGTGCAGCCAGGAATGCATGATGTAAAGGAGACCACAGAAGAGTGGTCATTCCTTAGCTTGGTGGTTTATGCATTTTACACGAGGTTTAGTACTTCAGTATGCTGGTCTAAAGACTAGATCCAGTCCAAAGACTAATCCAGAGATGAGACAGGATCAAGTTGTATTCATCAGCTTTACTGTCAAATGTGTAATCAGTTCTGAGACCAGAGATCAGAACCAGGGACTCAAGCCTTCACTCCCTCCCCTTCCACTGACCTGCAACTAAATTCTGTTTAGATTTGAGTTCTGCTTAGATCTACAGGATATACTGTATCGTGTATAGGTAAACTATAGGTAAATTGCAATATTTGAGGGCTTCTCTAGTTTCTTCACAACATTTAGCATTAAGTGCCTAAATAACTTTTACAGGTGGATGTTAGCATCTAAATTGATGGGGTGCATTCTAGAAATATACCTAAAGAAAACACTTCTATTTAGAAGATAAACAGAATTATAAAACAATAAAGATCAATATACAGACTGATAGACAACAGGTAAATCCATGCTGTGGGCTGTGTGCATCCTGAGGTGTCCTTACACTACCTCAGCTATACACACTGCAGGAGCACCCTACATCTCCCTTCCTGATACATTAAGGATTTTCTTCAAGAGCAATATAGATGCATAGGACATCAGGCACCCAGTCTAATACTTACTCAGAACCTGAGCAGTGTATGAGCCAGAACACTGAACCTGGTGTTTACTATGGTCATATGAACTTTTAAAACTTCAGTTTGGATTCAATTGGCTTGCAAATACACAAAGAAATTCTGTTTGTAACGATTTGAAATTAGGAGTGTTTGGAAAGAAGAGCCAATACCAGAGAGGAAAAAGCTATGTAAAGCTATGGAGATTAGTTCAGGTTGCATTAGATTGCTAACATTTTCAATTCAAACGCCCCCAAAACATACAGGTTAGAATGTCTGTTTCAATGCTGGATGTTTGAAGTTTGCATATCATACATGTGTGACATCTTTGTATAATAAGAAAGGAACTTCCATTACAAAACCAATTTGAATTATTCCAGTTACCTGATATGTTTGCATTTATAGATGTTTCAGCATGTTTAAGTGCATGTGAAAAAAGCTGCATGGACAAAACCACTCAAAATAAATACTTGCAAAAATTAAGAAAGCTTTTCACATAATTTGATAGAACTTAAATTGTGCTTTTTAAAAATCACACAAATGAAGAGCCCTGATCAATCCCCTCACCCCTTCTCCCCCCCACATTTATTTAGTGGCATCCTGATTCTGCGTTAAACAATCTTGATTACCCCATCTATAAGATAGGAATATAAAAGTTCAGACATGATTAGAGAGTAATTGAATTGTGCCGGCCAGAAAAGTACTTTAAAAACATTCCAAACCAAAACTGTGACAAAATCTAAACTGAAGATACAAATATCCATGTAGATACTCCATGTAGATACTCCATCTGAATTACATGGCCTCAAGCCACCAAAAAATAAAAAGCATCTTACATGCCAAAAAGATAACCCAACTTTTTTTCAGCTTTCCTGAAGCGTGAGAGTTTAGAAACTCATACATGGATTAAAAGAAGTTGTTCTGGAACAATTCAGATGAGGCCCTTTCTGTCCTGGAAGTGTTTCCAGTTCTCTTTACCCTTGTAAATTCAGACTATTATCCAATTTCTCACACAGAATGCTTGTTCTCAGATATGCAGTCCATCTTTTTATATGACTTCCTGGTCATTTAAACAGTTTTTCAATTGTAGACCTAATCCAGAGTCCCCAAAGATATTCCCATTGAATTTATAACTACTCGGTTATTTGCCAACTTCTGTAATTTACTACTTTACATTTTACATCACTGCTTATACAGCTTTTCAGTCTCTCAACACTGTTGATGGGAAGACCTAATTCTCCGCAAGTTGCATGTGTCATTTCTTATTTTGTTTATTCACCCTTTTTAAAGAAGACATCAGAAACAGCATCCAAATTAAAAGGACATTGAGTCTTGGATGCAACAAATTGTCTAAAATCTGGTACTTCCTTCCTCGATTATGCAGGATCGTGCATTCGTCTAACTTTCATTTTTCAGGCCTATCATTCTTTCCATGTTTTACTTTTCCAGAATAAAGACCCATTTAGTATCTGATATTTTGATAAATAAGTACTTAGGAAGGTAGCTGTGGACCACAATATAATCACATCTGAGTCTTCTTTTAGATAACAAGTGCTTCAAGTCTCTCACTCTCAGGCAACTCTTCTCTCAGAAAAGCCTGTGGTTGCTTTCTATACCTTGGACTATTTTTAAAATAAATCCAAGTGTGCCAAAACACGTGAGAGTTACCCATGCAATTCAGAATTGATGAAACCCCAAAATTAAAATCCAGCTTAATTTGTCTGGAAACACCAGTCAGGGGTTTCATTACAAAAGATTCACATTGTTCTAGACATAGTTCTTATGAAAATTCCACATGATTCAACAACTTGAGAAAATGTGTACTCCTGTCTTGTAACTCGCATCTAATCCACACTTTGCTTGCATAGGTGCAACGTAAAACGCACTACACAGCTTAGCCATGGCAGTTTTCTCACCACAGCTTCTTCGCTTTAGCCATTTTTCCCATTTACAACAGCTTCAGATACTTGATCTAACTTAGGACTTTCTATTCTTCCAAAGGGAGAAACATCTTTAAATCCAGCAACAAAGTCCAGCATGATTCTAACCCCTTGGCTTGAATTCATGGAGTCTGAGGACTCGTTAGAGTTGCCAGAAATAGTTTTAGATATATTGAGAAAGAGTAAAGGGAAAAGCTATAAAAAGAAGTGTTGTTCTCGGTTAACTTTTTATACATTCAGCACTCATAATAATTACAGTAAAATTATGACTATGATCTGTTCCTTAGGTTACTGTACTTTAGAATGGAGTTTAGTAAGCCAGTGATACAGTTTGAAAAGTGCACAGGATGTAAAAGTTGCAAAACCTTTTAACTTGCCTGAAGGATTTTCAGAGAATTATTACTATTTTAGAATAAGCATCTCAGTTCACAGTGACTTTCAAAATACAGAATAATGTGATGAAAGGGGAAAACCTCTATCAGAGACAGCCAGCAGTACAAAATGATACTGCAGACTCTCATTATCATAAGGTGAGGTTCATTATTTAATGGAGTTCAAGTCCTACTCTGATCTATTTGAAACCTACTTGGTCTACCCTTTCTGCCTAGAGAGAAGAGTAAATAATTGTGGGTCAAATCATGGGTACAAATGGGAGTCTTTCTTGTATTTATGGTCTGAGAAGACTTGTTGAGGAAGTTGTTTTGCTGAAGAGGGAGGATGTGCGAGTGTCTGCACTTTGAAACAAAGAAGAAAATGGTGATAAAAACATTTGTGTGAAAACTTCTGCAAGGGAAATTTATTCCATGCCTAAAATGAAGCTGAGAAGTAATGGAAGTTTTTGGGTAACTAAGTCTTTTATGTGAACTTGCCAAACATAGAACGAATATGTATATTTTTTAATTTTAAAAATTGTATTGTTATACTGACAAAGTAAAACAAAGCATCAAATAACCAAATGCAAGAGAAATAAGCCACAACTTCACATAATGTTCTCTGAGTTCAAGAAATGTTTGGACAACACTCTTGGAAATATGGTTTGATTTTTGGATGGTCCTGTGTGGAACCAGGAATTGGACTCAATGATCCTTTTGGGTCTCTTGCAACTCAAGATATTCTATTATTGTATTGCAGTTCTCACTTTTATATACCATTTGCATGTAAACAGGGTTTATCCTCAGCATTGATGTACACTTATTAACACTGAAAATAATCAAAAATCCTATCATGGAAACAAACCACTTATAAACACTTAGGCTGTACATAGCTTTTAAATGAGCATGCGTCTGTTTTCCCTGACAGACTGTAATTTCAGAGTATTCTAAAACAACAACCATTCTGTTAAGCAGTATCTTAAATTAGCTAGGGAAACATATGGTATGCCCTCCTATAGAGACTATACTTCAGCTATTGCCTTCTGATCTAGGCTTTTGCATAAAATATCAGCCCAAGGACATACAACATCTTTAAATAAAATATAACTAGTATTTGTTATCAGTAATGATTTACAGCTGTGGCTGATTAGTTAGTAGGTTTATCAAGGTATTTTTTATATTTTGGAGAAATGTTACTTCTTGTATAAAACTCAAAGAAGTGTAACATCTGTGATGGGGGAAGGATAAATTTTTCCTGAGGTGGTGGAAGATGAATTACATAGGTGAGGTAAGTGGGATTTGAGGGATCCCAAGGCATTTTGAAAAATACTCATGCTGCATATATCTTTTCTTGTGAGCATGTTTACTTGTATTTCCATACAGCTGTAAGGTGGCTGCAGTGGCTTTATCTAGCAAAATGGAGGCAACTGGAGCAACGTATGTGCAGGTACTTAAGCAGAGAGGTTTGTTCATGCTTCATTTCTTGACAAAAGCAATACTGTATTTCCAGTTTACAGTATTATAATGCCCAACCGTTTGTTGCTTTAGAAGAGATCACAATGCTAGCACATCTTCCCTGCTGTCCTACAGCAATAAAATATCATGAGTAATTTGTATGCAACTTATTCCACCCATTATTCACTGCTGCTGCATGCAACTTGCATGTCATCTTCTGCTCAACTTGCAATTACCACTAGCCAGAGTGAGAGCATAACTCCTGCTGATTGCTATAGAAAGTATCCAGGAACTGGGACACATGCTTCAGTCAGTACTGCTTGTTTCTGCTGATGACTTCATCAGTGCCTCACTTCACAGCTTGATAAAAATCATATTCAGTTCATCAGAAAAAGGTCTGCTAGAATATGCATATTCCACAGTGGGGTTGTGATGCTTAATATTAGTGTGAAGTACTCAAGATCTTTGTAGTGGCAGTGATGCAGATCCTAAAATGTTTCCACAAGGTGTTTCTTGACCTACTATGCAACAGCTTTGAATCTTGTTAGAAGTTGCATCTGTAGCCAGACTGTTCCTTCAGCAGTGCTTAAAAAGCAGCCATGTCAAGAGTATTTGAGAAATTAAAGAGCAAAAGAGCAAGCAAAGGCATTAGATTTCACTTGGAAGCACTCATCTGACACCTTCATGAGTTTACTGAAGGGAGAAGGAATTTGACTTTTCTAGAAGGACAGAGAAGAAAGACTCAAGTGGTAATAACAGTCAAATATTCTGAGCTAAGCAAACAGCTTTAACTATGAGAAAAGGTGACAGTGTCTGCTTAAATAGATGCTTGGATCCTGCCGTTTAATGCTTCCATACTATCTTATTTTATTTAGATAACCCTTAACCCCTGTCAGAATAAGTGAAAAGTATGGCCAGCTGCCTAAATTAAAATAGAAGAATATTTTCTGCTGCTGAAATTGTGTGAAGTATAAGCATATAATTATACACACAAACCTATATAAATATACTTCATTTTTGCTGTTTATATTTGTTTGCCTTTTTTTACTGCACTTAGATTTGTCCGTAGTTCACTGTAGGACCTTGAGATACCTTAGTCTGTCGAGACACCTCAGACACTGAAATTGCTGTTTGGTTTATATACTTTGCAGTCCTGTAATGCAATAATGCATCCTTTAAATCTCTTCAGCATTCCACCTTGGGGCTTAATCCACTTGAATTGCATGCAGAGCACTAATTGACATTGTCTGGTTTCATGACCCAGTCAAGTGTTTCACAGTAATTACAGTGAACAATATGAACTTGCTGCATAAGCGTAATCTGTGTCAGTGTCGTGAAGAGTGGCTGTTGCCTTTTAGAGTCTTCTAGGACAATAGTAACAGACATTTTTGTCCAGTTACTGATACTTCTCATCAGCAGCTGTCCAAATTGTGATCGTATTGAAACAGTTTCACCCTGCTGAATTTTATTTTCAGTGTACTGTCACTAATGACATTTTTGCATTCATTTAATGTATGCAAATGAAAGTCTGAAAGTTGTCTAGCTACTGCTGCTACATGGATAATTTCTGAACATAATTGATATATTTTAGTTCCACCCATGATGGAACATGGTAGTCAGACCAGAATGGCTTAGCAGTGGTGACTGGAAGGAGAGTTTCTTTCACATGGTAGTTTCTTAAACAATAGCTGTAAGTATTGCTATCTTAAATAAAATCTGAAAAATGCAGTTTGATAATTGAATCATTTAGTCAGATTGATGTATAAAAAGTAAAGATGCCTCCTTCTACTACCTCAGACTGAATCTCAAGGATTTATTTATTAGGTACAAGAACAGAAATCCAACCATACCTATTAGCACCTGACCATCTTTGAAAGACTTTTCTTGATAGGTGGAAAGGACAGTGAAGTAGATCCTGTGGAACTATGGGTCAGTGGCTGGCTTCTCCTGGTATGTTTTATTAGTATTTTGACTTTAGTTACAAAGTTGATAGGAGAATTATTTCAGAACTTTTAAAAAATGATAATTTTGAAAGTCTTTGTACTGATGTACTTCATTAGGTATTTCATCAAAAATTCAAAATGATTCAAAACCTTTTCCAGCTAATTTTCCTGAGACAATAGAATATTTTCACGAGAAAATCCTGCTGTGTGCCATGGGTAAATGCATTGCTCTATTAAAAGTATTCTATTTTACAGTTGTCTTTTCTGGCCTAAATAAAAAAAGTTGAGCATAAGCACTATGTAGGACTTAAGAAATCCTGTTTTCAGTTTTTACAGTCTTCATGACTAAATTTCTAACAGAATATATACTCTATAGAGAAAAATGATTTATTTTCATACAAAAGAACTGCATTAGTTCTTCAGGAACTGCATCTACAGCCTCACAGTTCTTAAAAGCTGGGCTTGACCTACATTATAATGTGCTTGGGCAAAAGTAATAGCATAATTAATGCATGGTTTCTGAGTTTACCATTTCAGATTGCTAGTGGAAATAAATGTTCCCTCTGGCCTTGGGTAGATACAGTGCTGGCAGCCTGTCTACTTGGTGTTGCTATTGTGGAGCATGTGCAGCGGAAACTGCAGTTAGATCTTGAACCATCTCTGAAGGACACATTTTAGCAGCTGGTTTCCTGCTTTTTTATGTAACATTTAACTCTTCCTTTGCAGGAATTTAGTGAGTGTGATGGGACCAGACCATAATTAGCAATCAAATATTACTAGAAAAATGCTCGCCAGTGGAAGGCCTTGTTTCTTATCAAGACCTTTTAGCAGGAGAACTCTAGGAGAAAAGAAAAAACATAGTATTCCAAGTATCCAGTGAAAAGAAGTCTTGCTCAACTGTTCATAAGCGTTAAAAGAAGAGTTTCTAATCTCAAACATTTTAACCATTAGCGTGATTACAGAGGACAAAGTAACTTTCATTTTGTAATAAAGCATAGTCAGTTGCAGTGTCTTATCACACAGCACGTAACATAATACACTAGAATTTGTTTCTGGACACTGATTACTTCATGAAGATCACATGAAGACATACTATAGATCACTGTACAAATAATTTATCTTATTTCTCTAGCAATTGGATAAACCAAAAAACCAAAAAGAGACAAGGAAGAAGTTCTACTGTAGATGGAAAAGTTACAGAGCAGGCAATTAAATTAGCAGGTGAAGGACAGATATACTCAACCTTCTCCCATTTCCCTCAGCCTACCATTCTTCCTCAACACACACTTCTCCTAAGCTATTTCTTCCACTGAGTACAGTAACATTTTTACAGTAGAGAACTACCTGCTAAACACATGAATTTGCCCTAACTTGCACACAGTTATGGATAAAGAATATTCCTCTTTAGTTAGGATAACTGAAACTCAGGCAAAGCTATCACGTGGGAGATAGTGCACAGTCTTTTTGAAGCCTACAGATGGGAAGAGAACTGATCTAGTCATTCTACAGAATGACTTAGGCTCTAAGCTAAGTCGGTGAGGGTAGGAGTGGCTTTATATAGGCATGAAGTTTGTCATAGGAGGGAAGGCAAATAAAGATTCAGATCGTTCCTGCTAATAGCACTATATACTGTAGTCCAGAGAAGGGCAACGAAGCTGGTGAGGGGTCTGGAGAACAAGTCTTACGAGGTACGGCTGAGGGAGCTGGGGCTGTTCAGCCTGGAGAAGAGGAGGCTCAGGGGTGACCTTATCGCTCTCTACAGGTACCTTAAAGGAGGCTGTAGTGAGGTAGGGATTGGTCTCTTCTCCCACGTGCCTGGTGACAGGACGAGGGGGAATGGGCTCAAGTTGCGTCAGGGGAGGTTTAGGTTGAATGTTAGGAAAAACTTCTTTACCGAAAGGGTAGTTAGGCATTGGAATGGGCTGCCCAGGGAAGTGGTTGAGTCACCATCCCTGGAGGTCTTTAAAAGACGTTTAGATGTTGAGCTTAGAGATATGGTTTAGTGTGGGCCTTGTTAGAGTTAGGTCAGAGGTTGGACTAGGTGATCTTGGAGGTCTCTTCCAACCTGAACGATTCTGTGATTCTATGGCATGCATGCCTATCTTAATGTTCATATATGGCTATACATGTAATTTTCCTACAGCTGTGGAACTTCAGATACTCCACTGTCTTGTCACTCAGATATCTTTCCTTTCAAATCAGGTTTCCATCTGCCTCTAATACTTGAATTCTCTAACTATCCTGTATTAACTTTAATATTTATTATTGGCAAGTATTTCTGTCTTACTTCCTTCACTGTCTCAGACCACACTTTCCTATGGGAACAATCTACCAGCTGAGGTAAAATGTTACAGGATTGCTAATGTCTATCCTACAGCAACAAGCAAAATCATCCCCCAGAGTAATTTGGTCTGATAAGGTTTATTTGCACTTTGGCAGGCATGGCAGTTGCTTTCCTTATTGATCACACCCTGTCCCTGGAAGTCCAAGAACTTACTGAAATAAGTACTTACATGGATTTTAGTTCCTATATATCCTATACAACCTATCAATAGGATATGCACTTTCATATGTGCACGTTGAAAAGATTTAACTAGGGATATAAGGCAGGCCAAAAAGTCTTGGTGCAGACTGAAATATCAGTGATTGATGAAACTGTTGGAAACCTCCTTCAGCCTGGATACTACCTTTTAAGCTAACAGAAACTAGATATATTATCTAAAAATAAATCTAGTAAAGGAAGACAAATCAATTTGTTTGTTAGGATTTGAAGGATATTTGTCAAGATGAAATATTATTACTTCCTAACAACAGACAAGAGGTTGACCTTTGGTTTGGCATTACGGTTTGTGAAATATAAAGCCTGAAATGCAAGTCTACAGCTATTCTTAAGTCATAGATACAGGCGGAAACATTTCCACGAGGACCTCCACTGCAGGAGAGTATGATTCAGTATCCCACAATGCAAGCTGTTCATTTGCAATTTGAGGTTAACTTCCTGATAAGTTAACCCATAGCAAATGTTTGCTTAAAAAGGTAAGTCTGAGAAGCAAAATGTGAATCTCAATCAGAGCTTTGAGTTTCAAGACATCCACCTCCAAGATTACAAACTAACTTCTTACTTGGGTGAACATAGATATATTGGCAGAGCTTGGCTATGTGCTTTCATCTTTTACAGA
Source organism: Anseranas semipalmata (assembly GCA_013399115.1). NCBI lineage: Eukaryota > Metazoa > Chordata > Aves > Anseriformes > Anseranatidae > Anseranas > Anseranas semipalmata. The sequence goes on along the minus strand of VXAA01004164.1, from coordinate 231,783 downwards.
AGCTGAACACCACCACATTCTCATACACTTCATACTTAATCAGCTTTTCCTCAAAATTCTAGCTTCTTCTGCAGGTAGATACATCTTTTGATGTTAAATGTGTAGTACACTTGAAAATGATAGTTGCATACATTAGAAGGGACAGTTCAGCAGACTAATCCATATTGTTCCCTCTCTCCTTAAGATTGACCACCTTCATGTTGAAGAATTTAGCTTCAACCTCTTCTTGCATCAGTAACTCTGAAATGAGTTACTCATATTTGTAAGGTCAAAAAAGGGAAGTTCACACTTATTTTCTTGAGTTAAGGAAGTTGTTTATTTTCACTCTCAGGAAAATTTCTGCATGAATAATTTGTTATTTCATGAGTTACTTTCTATCCTGTTTTTAATAAGATATAGAATTTGTTTTTGCCATGTTGCCAGCAGGAGACCTATTTGTTTTGGGAGGTTGGGTCATGGTTTATAAGATGAAAGATCAATGTGCCTAAACAAGAAATTAGTTTTGATCAACTCTATAGAGTGGGGGAGGAAAAAAAAAGTCTGAATTACTGTCAATTTGCTAGGAATTTATGTTTTGAGCAAAAGCAACTAGAGAATTATCTTAAATATGAGATATATATAAATACACTGTTTTGATGACTTCAGTTTCTTTTTTGGTTGCTTGGTTTTTGTTTTTAATGAAAATCCATAATGGCCATATTCTAAATTCTACAGAGATCTCTACAGTGCATCTGTGGTTGGAGTATGTCTTATTATTGTTCAATATAGCCCTCATATTGAAGACTGCAGTTCATACTTTTGTCAATGTCATTCATTCAACAAGATGCTGAACCAAATTCATCTTAATGGCAATTAGTGGGGGAAATAAGTTGAGTGTACTGGATCACATCACTCAGTGAGACCCTACAAGAATGGGGCAAGATGAGGTTGTTGTTGGTGTTAATGCTGTTTTTTTTTTTTTTTTTTTTTAAAGACCTGCATGAACTCTTAAGTTTTTTGCCTTTTGTTTGTTTGTTTTAAAGAGAGAGAGGGAGAGAGAGACCCTTAGCTAACCATAAAACTTAAGAGCTGAGCCCTGATGAACTGTACAAGTGAAGTCAAAGGGGTAACATCCATATGGAAAGCTAGCTAAGAACTGTGATTTGAAAGTTATAATTATTTTCCATTTCTGTATTAACCGTGTGACAGATACTGAGCAAGCTTGTAAGATGATATGTTGATAGTTTACCCTTATTTCCCAACTAAAGACAGGCAGACAGTCACCAGACAAAATTTAACAAAAGAACAAAGTACAACCAAGATGTAGCCATATCTTGCTAGTTCCCATAGATGACAAATTGACCCCTATGACTCTGAAGTGTTAAAGTAGATTAAAAAAAAAGAAAGAATCTGTTATCTCTATCTCGTTCTTAAACTGAAGGATTTTTATTTTAAATCCAGCTTCACACCTCATCTTTCTGCCACTGACCCATGAGTAAGATAACTTTGGTCTGGGGTACTGCCCTACTGTCAAAGCACCTCTATTCATCATTCAAGAAACCAAGAATGACAGACACACACAGTGCATTGAGAGATTTGTTATTGCTTGTGCTTACAAAAAAAGCCACGCTTGGTCCTGTTTCTCATCTGAAGCACTCAGCTGCTGATCAGCTTCATGGTTCATATTTCAGTCAGTAAATATGCCTTAGAATAAATTAGTTGCACGTTGATATTCATTTGGAAAGCATAATCTAACAATAAAGAAATTAAGGGATTCACAGCCATATTTTTTTTTCACTCTACTGTTCAACAGTGCAGTATGTTCCCTCAGTAGTACAGTTTGTATGTTAGACTTAGTTATAAGTTCCTTAGAGTCTTCCATTGTTTCTGAAAAGGAGAGTAGCCCTTACAAGAAAAAACAAATATTACTATTTTTTAACATAATCCAAGCCAGAAATACTCTTATAGTTAGATAAAGGTACATCAAATACTACTCACAGGTTATTTCAATACACCTCACTGTAATACTTAGCATACAAAAAGGCTTATTTTTAAGTATAATTAAAAGGTATGGGGTAGGGGAGAGAAGATGCCTTTTGCTGTCTTACAAAACTTTAATATTTGAAGAATCAGAAAAGAAAAAGAGACAAACCTTACATACAAGGGGTGCAGTCCCACTGTACTTGAGCAAGATAAGCTGTGCAGGTCCAGTGAGCACTAGGCCTGCTCACAGGGCAAGGACAACAAAGTGCAAGGCACAAACCTGCAGCATAACTCAGGCAAGGGAAACAGGCAAGGGTGGTAGCTTGAACTTAAATGTGGCTCTTGGGCCAGTGGACAAAAGATGGGGTGGGGGCCCCAGATGAGGCTAATCAGGGTGATTAGAGCCTGTTAGTGTACTCAGGGCCTTGAAAGGAAGTATCTAATTGATTAATGGTGTTTGCAGTTAGGAAATAAATTTAAGGAGTACTTGCTGTACAGATCCTATTATAACTTATTGCATACCTGAGTAAAACCAAAAGGTCTGATACGGGCTTTTGTAGATAAACAGAGTCAATCCACCTACATAGTTACTCTGTAGTTATTTTTGTGGTTTCCAGTAAACCAAATTCATGCATACATCAAAGTATTTTACCGATCACCAGCAACACAACTTCAGTAAGTTACAACTGTGTTTAGAAATACAGCTTACAAATGATATTATTACCCAAATATGCATACACTCTAATTCAATTTATTAAATGTCAAAATAGTATGGCTCATATGTCCACAGAGAATATCTTTATCCAAGTATTGATCCACCAACCAATATTCCTTGCATACATCAGCTCGATTCATAAAACAGCAGTTTATTACAGAGGCAAATATCCAAAGCACAAACAAATCAATAAACTTTATGCATCAACCAATAAAAGGCGTATATACATACAATTCATTCTTGTACAAGAGACATTCTTGTCTCTCACTCTCTGTCTCTTTTATAGCATATGCAGCAATCTAATATTGGTGGGATTTATACTAATTATTATAATGATGATTTTTATTGTTGATACAACTTGCAGAACAGTGAAAATAGAGTAGGACGCCCTTCACTCTTAGAGATTGCTGGTTCAAATATGGCCAATGTCACCATACAGTAGTGGTCTAAATCTCTATTGATTTTACTGAAAATTTGTCTAGTTGTGGACCTATGCCAGAGACTTAGTACACATTGTTAGTCTGGCTTATTAAACTTTGGTGAGTTACTTTGCTCATCTGTTCTCTTTTTCTTATTGATAATTCTTTCATCTCCCAGCATCTATTTGTTTGATATTGTGGGCTGTTTAGGCCAGAAGGTGCTTAGGACATAAGAAAATGGTACCCTGACGTCAGGCTGTATGTAATTACTTGCTCAACTGATCAGTCAGTTTAGTTATCTAATAAAATTAGAGTGCACTCCCCCCCACCACCTTAAAACAACCAACCAAACAAACAACAACCCAATGACTGTAACCTGTGGTCTCTAACTGTCACTTTGCTTGATTTGTTTTGGAGAAGCCAAGGATCAAACAGGAGATTGAAAATGAATTCATGACCAGCAAAGAAAATAATGCTTCCATATGAAGAATGGTAATTACTGGCCAATACTATGTATATGATGTTTTTCTGCTCTCTGAGTATGGTAGTGCTGAATTTGTGTAGCTATCAATCCAAAATTTTTGCTGAGGCAAATTATTTCATCATGATCTATAAAAAAAGCTCTATGATATGTGATGCAAACCACAGAATTATTTTCGCTACACACACATATAAAATATACTAAATGTGTGTTTTCCTTCTTATGTAGTGTATTATTACATTTTTACATTTACCTATGCACACATACATATATATATGTATCTTGTAAAGGTTAGACCTGACCTTGTAAATTATACTACCATTCAGTTTTATGTTTTACTCACTTCAATGTGTAGTTTTCTGCTACCATCTTTGTTTCATCAGTGCTAACTTGAAAGTAGTGTAGCTGATTTTGCTACTCCTGCTATAGCCACTTGTAATTCTTTCTCACAAGGTGATAAGCTCAGTTTTTACAGGTGTATTTGGTACTCTGATGGTCCTCGGACTAATAAATACATCAGGCTTCAGAGGCTACCTTCCCTTTGGACTTTTTAAAGAACCAGTCAACCATAAAAAATGACATTAACCTTTCTTTTAATTTCCCTTCTCTGGTACTGCAGAAGGCTTTCAGGAGTTTACTGTCATGAGCTGGAGTCAGTGTAACACTGCTGTGAACTGATACAGGAATAGCAATGGCATGACAGACATGGTGTCTAGTGACAGGAAGCAAAGGTGAACAGTTACTTCTAGTGCAAATTTCGCTATACATGCCTACTTAAATGAAATTTAACATGTTTAACTTTTAATGATTTACATGTACTTAGGGTAACTGAGCCACTGAACAGATGTCCTCGAGGTAGCTCTGAAGAGGCAGACACAGCACCAATAATGTCATCCAGAGATATTAGCACACCTCTTGAACAGTACAGCTATTTTAGTATAGTACTATGCCTATACCATACTGTCATAAATGGGATGAACTGCCTGTAAATCCTTTACTTCACTAAACAGAAATACTTATTTCTAGAAGTGAGCAGTTTTACATTTTTCTTTCCACGTGTCGGGTCCCTGAGGGCACCCACCACAGGTCTGGCTGCTCCTGCCTGGCCCCCTAGTGTTCCCCCACCCTGCCGTGGCCCAGGACCCCTGTCAGTCCCTGCCCCAGTGAGGCCACAGCAGGTCTGGTCTCCAGTTCTCCATGGAACTGAGCAGGCCTGTGTCCTGGCCTTGGTATGTCCTTATCCTCAGGGAGGTGCTCAGTGCGCAGGGCTGGGGCTGCCCCAGTGTTCCTGACTGCCCTGCTCCTGGCTGGGATAGTGAGACAGGCCCTGAATGCTAGGCCCTCCTGTGCCTGGCTCTGGGGAGCCCTCTGCCAGCACCCTGACAGATGATAAATATCATCTTTCAGACCTTTACTGCTCTTCACCGGGCAGATATGGAACAACAAAGGAAATAACTGACTTTTAAAAATATATCTATCTTCTGATAGCGGTGATATATAGAGAGAATCTCACAAAGTCCATCATCGGAAATGACTGCAATTCGTGCTTTTCCTACCCTACTAGCTTTCTTCCCCTTCGTTTGGGCAGGCTGCATCATTTTTGTGGTTGTCAGAAGACTAGGAGCCCTGAATTTGGCACTAGTACAATATAAGCAAAACTTCATATTAAATTTTGTTTGAAAAATATAAATAAATGCCAAAATGCCATGGTACTACTACAGAATAATCTGTTTGTTGGCTTGAATATGTGATAAACAAATACTAAGAAAAATCAATAAATTAAAAAAGCCCTTAAGAATTTCAGAAGTGAAACTTTCATGTAAAATGCGAACAAATGTAACAACTAGTTATGATGACAGTGGTAAAAAAATATAGTTAAATTTTGTGGACTTAAAAAGTGTTTGTTGGAGGAAGAAATTGGTGCTCTCAAAGGATTTCTTTGAAATCATTGTCATTTCCACAGGATAAAACATATACATGAAAAGGAATAAAACAACAAAAATAATATTAACAGTATTTGTTCTGATTTCCAAGCCTTTAGTCATCAGCACTTTTAAGCCTCATGCTTCAGCTTTTTTTATCATTTCTCTAGTCCTGTTGCTTAGACTTCTACCTCTGTGTTTAGGCTGTTCTTTTGTCTTGTTCTGCATTTTTATGCTTTGTCTGCAGACACACAGACTCAAAACACCCCCGGCCTATGCTGTGACCCTACATTTGCTCTATCAGCCACTAGAGAAAATTATTTAAGCGTAGTTGCTCACTTGCTGTTTAAGGCTTGCCTCGTGCATCATCAACTTTTAATGATTACTCCTGCATCATTTCTGAATAAAGGGCAGTGGTTAGGCCTGCAAAATTCACTGTGGCCATGTGTAAACTTCTACATTAGTCTCTGAACCTGAAAGCATATTTCTGTTTAAAAGAGGTGAATTAATAAAATCTCTTAGCATCCACCAAGTTAGAATCATAGAATGGTTTGGGTTTGAAGGGACCTTAAAGATCATCTAGTTCAAAGCCCCCTGCCATGGGCAGGGATGCCACCCACTAGACCAGGTTGCTGAAAGCCCCATCCAACCTGGCCTTGAACACTTCTAGGGATGGGGCATCCACAGCTTCTCTGGGCAACTTGTTCCAGTGCCTCGCCACCCTCATAGTAATGAATTTATTCCTTATATCTAATCTAAATCTGCCTTCTTGTAGTTTAAAGCCATTACCCCTTGTCCTATCACTCTACTCCCTGATAAAGAGTCATTCTCCAGCTTTCCTGTAGGCCCTCTTTAGGTACTGGAAAGTCACTTTAAGGTCTCCCTAGAGTGTTCTCTTCTCCAGGCTGAACAACCCCAACTCCCTCAGCCTGTCCTTATAGGAGAGTTGCTCCAGCCCTCTGATCATCCTTGTGGTCCTCCTCTGAACACTCTCCAACAGGTCCATATCCTTATGTTGGTGGCCCCAGAGCTGAATGCAGTACTTCAAGGTGGAGTCTCACAGGAGTGGAGTAGAGGGGAAGAAACACCTCCCTTGACCTGCTGGCTTCTTTTGATGCAGACCAGGATACGGTTGGCTTTCTGGGCTGCAAGCACACATTGCTGGCTCATACTGAGATTTCCATCAACCAACACTCCCAAGTCCTTCTCCTCAGGGCTTCTTTCAATCCATTCTCCACCCAGCCTGTATTTGTGCTTGGGATTGCCCCAACCCAAGTGCAGGACCTTGCATTTGGCCTTCTTGAACTTCATGAGTTTTTCATGGGACCACCTCTCAAGCCTGTTAAGGTCCCTCTGGATGGCATCCCTTCCCTCCAGCATGTCAACCGCACCACACAGCTTAGTGTTGTCTGCAAACTTGCTGAGGGTGCACTCAATCCCAATGTCCGTGTCACTGACAAAGACATTAAATAGTGCCGGTCCCAATACCAACCCATGAGGAATGCCACACAGTTACTAAAAGAGAAAGTAATAGAGAGGAACTTAGGAAAAAAAAGAAGCAAACAAAACAAACAATCCTCTCACAGAGTTGCAATTATTTGAAAAATTTGGGTAATAAAGCAATAGAATAAAACAGTATTGTACACTGTGGTCAATTTATGTTTCTCATAGTCTAGTGAGAAAGAAATGAAGGTTTCAAAGCAGTGTTGTGTCTCTTTATATCATAGCTATTCAGCTAGCATTTGAAAGATTAAGTACAATGATAATAAGTTCCCAGTTCAGCTTGGACAGACAACCTCACACAAATTTAATAAGTTTTCAGTAAGAATTTCCAAAGAGGTGTAAATCCCCTTATATCTAATTGCTCTTATCCTTTTCAATGAAATCTTTCCAACTTTCCAGAACTCAGCTCCCCAGATGTAATGGGATTGTCTAGGACAAAAGTAAGCGAACATAGCCACCTATGCTTTATACTAAGTGAAAAAAGGATCAAGTGCTTCAGCTTTTCAATTTATCTCTTACCCACTTTCCTATCCCCAAATCAAAGCAAGTTTGTTAGAAAGTTGTGTCATGGTACTACTGTGCAGAATATGATTAGTCACAACAGCTGTATGAGTCTTAAACAGACATTAGTACATTGACATTGGTAAACTAAAAATAACTCTCCCCAGGTCTCCCTGAATATATGTTACTAGATTTTTCCAGCAAATCATAAGTCACTCCATGAGAAAAAAAAAAATCATATAATTATAGACTTAGATACATATTATAACACCTGCTAAATGGATAATTCATTTTATCATATCTGACATAACAGAATTACTAGCTGTTATTATGCCACCCTTAAAGAGCGGCCAAAGGAGCAGCTGAGCACTGATATGCTTCCAGCTCTGCTCACTTCTTAACTACACAGGCCATTTTAGGCAATCTGCATATTGATTGCAGAAATACTGGCAGGTGGTTTAACTGATTCGGCTGAGAGGTGTCATAACCTTCATAAAAGGCTGTCAGACACTTGAAACAGAAGTTTCTTCAGAGTTGAGACTAGCAGAGAGAAAAATCTTATCCTACATGTATTAAAAGCTGAAGTTTAACATTAAGCATTAACTGTGGAAAATAACATCATGACAATTTAGAGTATTGCACTATTGTAATACAGTCCCCTATATAAAGCAACCATGTTTGTGATTTAACAGCTTCGCATGTCAAGTTGCTTTTTAGAAGCTATGTTAGAGATTCTACTGAAGTCACACAGTTTTCATAAATGACCATTAACTAACGTGATGTCGTCTTCCAGCTGAATTTAATGTACACTTTGATCTTGTTACCTGTTGGTTCCAAAAGAGTTTTCTGTCAATGGATATGGGTATTTGACCTTTTATATTGAATTTTACGTTAATATATTTTCTTTGAAAATAGATACAACTTCTAAAAAGACATCCAGTAGGTGAAAGTAGCAATTGATAAGAGACCAAGTTCTCTTTTGTTAAGGTAAGGCTAAGAGTGCTTTTAAATTAAATCTCAGCATTATGATTCATCCTTTTTACAAAAGGTAAGTGAGAATGATAAGGATCAGCATGAAGAGATTATTTCACAAGATTTTACTGGCAATGAGGCAGAGAGCTGGAAGTAATTTTATAACAATTTGAGAAAGGATAGAAAGTTAACCAGCTATTTCAGACCATACAAAACCTTGTAATGCAGATCTATTATTCTTCGAGCTCAACCAGATTTGCCTTATCAAGTGGTTAAAATGATGTTGACTTTCTGTTTGTTACTTTTTAAAAACTCTAATTTATTATTAAGAGATCTTAATTTATATACTGTTTATAAAGATTTGTAAAATCTGAGGTAAACTTTGAGTTAATTTTTTTGCTTCACAATCTGAGTTTGCTTAGAAGAGGCTGTTGTATTTTAGTTCGATTTGCTTTCCCTTGAAACGGAATCTGTACTTTGATAATGAACAAGCATTTAACTTTCCTCATTGTTTTTATTGTTGTTAATATTAGTTTCTTAGAGAAACAATTGGATGATATTTTATATTGGAATCCCCTTCAGTGTTTGTTAAACGCCTCTGTTATGGCATTCTTAGGTTGAGTAGTTGATGCACCTAATTTGTTCTAAATTTTTAATGCTCAGAAGAATGCCATAGTTACAGAGACAATTACATTCACTACCAAACCTGCCAAACAAAAATTAAACAATGTCAAATAATTCTGAGTTATTTAAGTAGTTAACCTCATGTTTGAGTAGGTGTCTGAGAGAGATCTAGTAGTTATCAAGTTACTTCCATCTTTAAGCATTCAGCCCGACACACCTCCTTTCTTACAGGTTGAGTTTATTTTTGCTATTTTTATGGTGAAGTTTGACACAATAGGAAATGTTCAAATCTTCCTAAATTTCCTGAAAACTGTAATATCTCAATACTTCCCACATTTTTTTTCTGCTAAGTTTCTTTGAGCCAAAATGATATTTGGCAGTAGACAAAAAGATATGAAGCTGCTGTGAAGCTTTCTGAGTGAGGGGCCAAACTGCTTTAAAATATATTGTAGAATCAAGTTGAATCAATCTGTTCATTTCAATTGCATCAGTGTGACCATGAACAATACAGAGTGTGGCTTCACGCTTAAAGTTCACTTTATGTAGCATGAAGGTAAAGGAGAGGTGAAAAGAGCAAGAGGATGGCAATTTTTTGCCATCCTTTGCTATATAAAGTAAGAAGCGTCAAAAGGCAAATTCAAAAAATAGAAAACAGTATAACTTCAGTTACTAATGTGAAGTTAAGCAAAAAGATAACAACAGTTTAAAACAATGACTGACAAATTCAAAGAAGAAAAAAATCTTGAAGCATTTTTAATACAGTGGTATGACTGGTTTAGAAAGTTCCTAGAGCAAGTTGGTGGACTTACTGGGGAATAAATATATAAAGCATAGATGTATCCTTTCTTGAACATACTTCTCTCTAAATATTCCAGAATTGCCACAGAGTTCTCAGTTACATGGACCTTTGGTGTGGTCATATTTGTCGTATCCAGGACAAGATCAGGAAAGTGTTTTAAAATGAGTTCCTTCTCTTGCCAAATGGCAGACTACTACATAACAAAACATATTTATTCTGTTGCCAGTTGACGTAAGTCTGAAAAACAATGCTATAACTGTGCTAACAGAAAGCTTGTTATTTAGACATGTTTGTAGTAAACATGGCTCTGTATCCACTTTGGATGACTTCTGAGGAGAGAGAACATAAAGAATAAAGGATCAGATAGTGTCTGTGAGACTGCCATGTAATTTTGAGATTGTGTTTGTATATATGCATAGCGTATCTGTTTGGTTATATGATGTGCAACATCAAGATGTATATGTAGTCAAAACATTTTTTGAGAATAAATGAAAATGGTAAAATCCTGTGAAAATGCTTCCTGTTTGCACTAGAAACCACATGGTGTAACAGGGTGGAGGGACAATTTCTGACCCTCCTACAAATAAAAAGATTAGCAAAAGGTGCGTTTAGATTTACGTGCTGGTGCAGGTGGGAAACTGCATGCTAAGTGTCTGGATTGTCTGGATTAGGAAGTCTGTTAGAGGGCACTGTGGCTTTGCTGTTTCCTTTCTGAGGTAGTACGCATCTGAATCCTACAGATCTGCCGTGTTAGAACAAAACTATAATGTATCGTCCAGTCCACTCATCCAATTTCAGGCAAGCTTATTCATTTATTTATTATTTTAACAACTGCTTCAGAAACTGTTGAGGAGCCTGAGACAGTAGTTTGAGCCCTGCTTTGTAAATCTGGGCTAAACATCCCAAAGCAGACAATATAAGTTCTCAATATGCTGGGTGTTCTATATTCCTATCTACTTTGCTTGTGTATATGTGTATATGGTTCTTTGAAAAAGAGATATGACAAGCTGACCATATGAGATTAGAAATGCTTTTCTTGGCTCTTTGATGGCTCTGGATGACATTTTACCATGGATAGACAATTCATATTGTAAAGTGCTGTTACAGCTTTGTGATGGGTTGAGGAGGGAATAGTAAGCCCCATAGTACAGGTGAGTAGCATTCAGTTTCGCCTTTCCTGTGCTAAAATCTTTATTTTAGCTAAATGAGCATCAGTTCAGGAAAATATAGGTTAGTTAAGGGAAGTTAATTCCTTTTGCTTGAACATGCAAGTGCATTCCACTGGAGAAGAACAATGCAAGCCTTTCAGAGGTTTTAGTGCCTGACTTGCAGAAGAAAAATATCAAAACATATTAGAGACATAAGCAGACAGCAATGCAAGAGGAAAGAGCAAAGATTCCTTTTATGTATTGTCATGCTGGACAGTGAAGGCTCAGTACACTGCCATGTGTTCATGGAGGGACCTGGTATTTCTCTTGCAGGACCGAATGATTCAGCTGCAAAATGTTTCATATCCAACTTAAAGCAAGTTATTCCTCTGACAGGGCTAATTGTAGTTCATGTAATATATTCATCAGTCTAGAACACATTCTTTAAACAAATGCTTGAATAAAGCATTGATGGGTCTGATCTTGCCATGTTTTTAACAGTAGTAATTCCATCAGCTTCAGAGGAGCTTACGCTGATAGTCATGCTGGTAGTCAAGGCAGCAGAATCTTGCCCTTTGTTTTATTAGAGAACAGACAGAGTACGGTTGTTTCAAAACAATGCTTTTTTTCACATACAGAAAACATACAGATCATACAGAAAAAATTCTTCTATCAGAGCACTTATTTATCTGAACCTACTTTGATTAAGAGTTTGTCCTGGTAATTGTGTGCTATTAGGAGCCACCTATTTTATGTATTGGTACAAGTAGACATTGAGGATAAGGAAGGATTTTTTATGGTTTTAAAAATAGACCAGAAGAGCTGCAAAATGTAGAAGTACATAGAGTTCTGAGTTTTGATAAAATCAAAGAGTGACCTGTGAAGTCCAAATATAAATCTACACCTTTAGGCAGAATGGTATCAGAATCTTGAGATTTGGAGTAAGACTGCTTACTTAAAAATGCTTCTTTCTCTGGTTTTGGATGTACTTGATGTTTAATATGTACATTTTAAGATACACAGCTATTTATGTGCTCTGACATATGTATACACTGTGGTGTTGTTTAACAGACTCAAACCTGAAAAACAACAGTGCAAGCTGACATTGTTTGGGTAGATTTACTACAAGTCCTATGTTGTAATTTGTCCCCATTTTCCTCTTAGCTCAGAAAATACTGACACTTGTTGCTGACCTTTATCAGTACTCTCCACCCTCTGACACTGGGCTGTATTTCTTGTTCCCTTCCTAGTTACTTGTTCCATTTAGTTCCAAATAGTAGATTTTTTTTTTTTTTTTAGAATTAGAGTAGTTCAGTTGGAAGGGACCTACAAAGATCATCAAGTCCAACTGCCTGACCACTTCAGGGCTAACCAAAAATTAAAACATATTATTGAGGGCATTATCCAAATGCCTCTTGAAAACTGACAGGTATGGGGCATCAAGTAACTCTCTAGGAAGCCTGTTCCAGTGTTTGACCACCCTCACGGTAAGGAAATTTTTCCTAATGTCCAGTCTGAACCTCCCCTGGCGCAGCTTTGTGCTGTTCCTTTGTGTTCTGTCATTGGTTACCAGGGGAAAGAGGTCAGTGCCTCCCTCTCTGCTTCCTCTCCTCAGGAAGTTGTAGAGAGATTGAATCTTAGCTAGATTCAATAACTAACACACATACCAACTCAGGCTACTCCATTGCCATTTGGAAATCCTGAGTATATAGTAGGCACTTGAGCTGTCTGTACAAGGTACACCGGAATGAGATTCAAAACTGTGGAATTGCCTAAAATCTATGTAACACCAAGAATCTGAAATAGCCCGAGGCGTAGGATGCCAGACTTCAGAAATTTCCCCCCTCATCTTGGGAGCCAGAGTCTGGAAACCTCTTGCAAAGAACTGAAAAGGCTATTGATTTCTTTAAAGCAATAATTGATATGTGTGAGAAGTAGTGCCTCAGCCTGGAGGAGAGTGCTCTCCTGCTCGTTAGCATTCCTGCACTCAAGATTAATGATGAATTTTTTATATTTTCAGCAATTGTTGGAGGCAGGATCAAAATATTCTTGGATTCAGGACTCTTTGGATCTCTTGGAATAAATACTGGCTATGTGGCTTAATAGGGAAAGCACACTGGATGTAGGAATAATCATCCATTAGTAACATAAATGTGTTCATTATACTCCAGTGTTCTTGCCAGTGACTTTTGTGGCTGAAAGTCAAATCTCTTTCCAGTGATAATAGTCAAATTAATTCTTGAAGTAGCCTCAAACTATTTTTTATTATAATTTATAAAAAAATAATAAAATAAATGTTTTTGTAAATGACTAAACTGTTATAGACTTTCAAGTAATATATGTCAACCTCAAAAAAAAAAGTATTAAGAGAACAAAAAGAAGTATAAAGGATGAAAGATTAATGGGAAAAGGAAGATTTGTTTAAAAGGTTATGTTACAGTAACACAGATGGAAGCATGTAAAAGATGGATGGCCAAAGAATTAAAATTTTGCTATATAAATCATAGAATCATTTAGGTTGGAAAAGACCTCTAAGATCATCAATTCCAACCATTAACCTAGCGCTGCCAAGTCTACCACTAAACCATGTCCCTAAGCACCACATCTACATGTCTTTTGAATACCTCCAAGAATCAGCCACTTCCCTGTGAAGTCCCTGTTCCAAAGCTTCACAGCCCTTTCAGTGACGAAGTTTTTCCTAATATCCAACCTAAACCTCCCCTGGTGCAACTTGAGGCCATTTCCTCTTGTCCTATCACTTGTTGCTTGGGAGAAGAGACCGACCCCCACCCCGCTACAGCCTCCTTTGAGGTAGTTGTAGAGAGAGATAAGGTCTCCCCGAGCCTTCTTTTCTCTAGGCTAAAAAACCCCAGTTCCCTCAGCCACTCCTCATAAGACTTGTTCTCTAGACCCAAAGCAACCTTTAGTTTCATTTAAATCTCAATGATTTTTAATTTAATTTTTTTTTTTTTTTACGATTGCACCAGTAATTTTGACTTGTATACTGTCAGCACAGTTGCAGTGACTGCATCTTTTCTTGTTCTCCTGTGGTATTCAAATGAAAAACTGAAATCCTAAGGCTTACTAAAGAAAGTTTGATAATATGTTCTGGTTCTGAGTGGAAATGTATAGTCCAAGTCTGAGTCTTCACTCCATTTGCTTATTAAAAGCTTTAATTAGATTTGTTTTCTGTATAAATAGAACTAACAGATTAAAAAAAAGTAATCTTCCTCTTCTACCTTTCTATACTCAATAGACTATGGAAACACCTCTTGCTAGAGAAGAAAAAAACTGTATGTTACTATATGCTATGTTTAGAACACTTGGCAACTCAAAAATGAATAATAGATAGGGAATGGTCCAACAGCACACGGCATTTACAGGTTGATAGGACTAGTATATTGAACTGATAGATGACACATTAGATGCTTTTGGAATAGTTTTGACTCTGTTGCACAAAGGACGATGTTAACATCCACACCTATATATACTAGCAAATGCACACATTAACCTGTTCCTCCATGGACACATACACCTTTTTAGAATACTCTTAAATGCTTTCACTATGTTTTCTGTTCAAATAAAGCTAGAAGGTGCTTAAAACTTCAGGAGGAAAATCATGACACAAGAGGTATCTACGATGAGTTATTCACTAAACAGTTATCAGGTTATTCTTGTTTCTCAGTAAACACCTTTGAATTTTGTTGACTAGATTGTTTACACTTATCACAATGAAAATTGTTGCTTTATTTACTATGATTTATTGAGTTGCCAATGACAATTTTTAGAGCTAATGAAGGAAGGAAGAGCATGATTAGATAAATTCAGAAGTTTTCTATTGCTTAGTCATTGTTTGAACTGAACCTGGGCTGTAGCTCCTCTAAGGTATGTTGAATTTCATTTAACTGTTTGCTTGACTTTGAAAAATAAAAAAATCACCAATATCATTGCCTTTAGATTGGAGTATATACAGAAATGTGGAAGAACTATAGACAGTTTATATATGTGAGTCATCAAATGAAGCTAGCAGATATCAGGTCAAAAGAAAATGAAAGGAGGTGGGTCTTTCATGCAAAGAGTAGTTAATTTGTAGAACATCCTAAACAATAAAAGGTTATATAGATTGAAGATAAGACTGGACAAGTTAATCGGAGAAAAGTCCATCCTGAGCCCTAAGTGGATAGAAACTAGGAGAACACTTAGGTGAAATATCATATTTTCATGCCCTTGTTTTTTTTTTTTCTATTTCCTATACCTCACTTTTGATGGTTGTAA
>VXAA01004164.1:171741-216427 GCA_013399115.1 Anseranas semipalmata | reverse complement strand
CCCTTCTCTCTTTCCTCCCTCCCCCTTCTCTCTTTCCTCCCTCCTTTCCTCCCTCCTTTCCTCCC
This sequence comes from Anseranas semipalmata, assembly GCA_013399115.1. NCBI lineage: Eukaryota > Metazoa > Chordata > Aves > Anseriformes > Anseranatidae > Anseranas > Anseranas semipalmata. The sequence continues at coordinate 216,362 of VXAA01004164.1, read as the reverse complement.
TCCTTTCCTCCTTTTAATTAGATAGTGTACTTTTCCTACCCCTTATTTTACTGCTCTATATGTGTGCAAAGAAAATTTTACAATGTATGAAACACATAACTAGAAAATATTTTGTCCATATTTCCTTTGTTATCTTTTTACCTGTTATCTAATAGCTTATTTCTCCAAACATTTAAGAATTTAAATGCAACAGAACACTTTACATAAAACATCTTTAAAAAAGCTTTATTTTTGTTTGAATAGGAATCTAGGAAAATAGGATTTTTTTCCCCAAGATCCTGTAGAAGACAAAAAAAAATATCTCTGTAATGAACAACAACATTGTAATCAAACTGGAGCTTGCCTAATCAAGCAGGAAGCTAATTTCATAGATCTAAATTCATAGATCTAATTTCATAGATCTTTATCTGGTCATCAGATTTCATTTATAATAAGGAAGTCACAGCTTGAATGTTTCCCTTGAGCTTTCCTATAATAGAATGACATAGTGAGATGTGCTTTCTAAAGTTAGACTGGATAGACCATGCAAGAAGATGATTTGGGGAGATATTTTTGCCTGTTAAATGGGACAGCTGTTCCACAAATCATAAACAAAAGCAAGTGTAAAGCTGATATATCACTGAATATAGAATTATGAAATGTTTATGAAATATAAAAGAAAATCTAACTTTGATGGAAACTTACTCATTTCAGATGCCTGAAGTTCACTGTTCCCTCAATAGTATTATTTTAGGATGACTTAGTTTGATTTTTATTTTTCCCCAATATAAAGATAATACTTCCTCCATTTTAGCACCACCTCACACAGTCGTCCTGTTATTCTTTACCTACATATGTATATGTTAATAGATATGATAGCTATGATGTAATTCAGTGTAATAAATAAATGATTGGTCTTTCATTTGGAACAGTTGCATCCAAACCCAAGAAGACTAGAAACTTAATGTCTTTATGTCTTTTAGTTATTTCAGGCTTATTCATGTGTAGTTTGAGTGTCTTCTGTAATGTTTCTAATGAACCATATGCACAGCCCACACCATTTGTAAAAAAAATAAAAATAAAAATGCATGGCTTTCCTGTGAAGAACTTGTTATTCTTCCAGCTTGCAGCACAGTTCATGTGCCCAAGGCTATTTGCTGTCTTTACAGTAAGGTATCAAACTGTGGCACACTAGAGGATCAAGCTGGCACATCTGCAGTTAGGCATTATGAACAAGCAATGTCTTCACGCCTGGCTGCTACTAGCTGCCAGAGCAAGGAAACAAACATTGCACTCGTCCCTCTCTGGATCTCCACTCCAGTTTCCCCTTTCCCTGTTTTGAAAACACTTTCAACTCAGAAATAAATTATTGTTGATTTAAGAGTAGGATAAAGCATTTAAAGTATTCAGCTCAGCAGGTATGATTTTCATTCTGCTCCATTTGATATGTATACCAAGTTTTACTAACAAACACAACTCTAAGCGTCCAAGGAAGACTCCATTGTAATCAATACATTCCATCAAATTAATTACCTAAACCATGCTAAACATTCTTAGTTTTAGTATGATAACACAGACTGCATTTAATGCCTTTGAAATGGGGGTACAAATTCCTTCTTACATGAAGTTAGACTGTCTTTGGCTATAATAAAACTCCAAACCAAAAAGACAAAACGCTGTCCTTTTAGAAGAAGTGGTTAAATTCAATTTGGATTTGACTGTTCAGGATTTTACCCTATAGAAGTTCAAGCAAATTCAAGTACCACTTGAATTTCTTGCAAATATTTGAATCCAATTTAGAGCAGAACCTTTTCTTGTCCAACCTAGCAGTATCTGAGCTCTATTTGGCTCTTACAGTAACGATGACAGAGCTTACATACCCTCATTCGATTTGATTTGAAGCTTGTCATTAAGTAAGATGTTTTTACACACTCTTTTTTTCTTCCCTTCCCATTCTCTAGCAATCTACTTATATTCAGTCACCCAGCTTCCTACCATACGTAGCTAGCTAGAGATCTTGAAGAAACAGATGTGAATGCAGGGCATTTATTTTCTGTTTTGAAATAGGTAAACCATTTTATGTGCTCTGCAGATTATGAGACTGTTCCTTCTACACTGACAAAACTACTAAATGTTTTTTCGTCCTCATCTAACTTGCAAATGAAAATTATAATAGGTGGTGAGAAGCACACTACTATTTAAAGCCACAAATAGTTTGCTTCCTGTGAAAATAAAAACATAAACTTTTCAGACTACCTCAGATCAGTAGATGCACAGAAAGCACAGAAAGCTTTGAAAAGTAGAATTGCATTTTTCAAGCATGATCACCCAAAAAGAAATTGATAGTTTTGCACTGTTAAAAAAACCTCTAAGTACCTTTTTTTTTTTTTTTCCTTTTAATACTGTTTTCACACAAAATCGTGCTTACTTTATCTTCAGTATGAATGACTGGGCTTTGTGACATGGAGATCAAGTCATGATTTAGAGCAGGTTATATACTCTGACTCAGAATCAGTAATTCAAAGGTAAAATGTTTGAGTTTTGTATTTTCAATGCCTGAGATTGTTGTTCTGTGTGTGAGAGAGAAAATCCATTTCTGTGTATTTTAGTACTCTCTGTGAACACATTTCAAATTAAAATCTAGATCTTTCTTTCAGACCCCCAGCCGTGTAATTTGGATTTTGAAAACTCGATTTCCTCATTATACTGAGTGGATGGACAGAGCAAAGGAAGTGCACCAGAAAGCAGTCTATGCCTGTTGTATATTTAACAAGCTTGTGTGTGTGCATAATATAGACTTTTTTTTTCTGAATTTCATTTGACTCATTTCCACTAATTGATGGCAGGTGAGCGACACGATTCAGTTTTGACAATGCTTTAAAGTACTTTCCCTTTCTCAGGAGTATTTGGAAGTTTTAGGCATTATTATGGAATGTGAAATTCCCATAGCTTCTGCAAAGCCACAATAATTGTTTTATTTTTCCTTTTAATGCTTTTTTACTGTTATTTCTAGTGTCTTATTTGTAGACAATAGTATACTTTTTCTAAAGGAAGAACATTTCCTAAAATGTGACTGACATGTTCAATCATCCACTAATGATGAATACTAAATAATTAAAGTCAAGGCTCTCAATTTGTATATCATTAATATGCTGTGCAAGAATTCAAAATACAAAAAGGCAACATTTGTCTTAAGCATTGTGTGCTGCTGTTTAATCCAGCATGAGCTGTGATTTTCAAACAGTTGGAAAGTTAAGCCCAAGCCCATGTAAGTTATTCAATCTATTATTTTCTATTTTGGTACTGATATATTCTATATATACAGAGTATATTTATATGCTTAGAATACATGTGCATATTTGAACTGATATTGCTAATAAAAACAGTGCAAAGCAATTGCTTGACTTCATTTTGAGACCCCTGGAACAATTCATACTACTTAAAAGACTCAGTGGGTCTGGCATTTAAAAGATTCAATGTAACCATGAGCTAATAGCTTTGACTATATGGTTGCTAAGATTTTTTTTTATGCATAATGTGATACGTATTGTAATATGCACAAAAAATGGGACATTTAAATGTAATTTGGTATCATTGAGCAGCTTTTGCTCCTGAATGACTGGATGCCACTGAAGATAGGGGAAAAAGAGGAAATCAAACTCAGAGCATTATGAACTTTCAATAATATACTTATTATTCTCAGCTCTAAGCATATTTGTTATGCTTGTGTATATGTGATAGGTCAGTGGAGGCTCAGCAAGCTCTTTCCCCTGTTTTTTGGTTCTTAGGAAGAATCTTTGTTTTAAATTGTTCAATTGCCTATGATATAAAATCCATGAGGTGTACCATTGGAACAGCCTCTTTGAAAAAATATTAGACTTTTTGCTAAATGTGGTAGAATATCTCCTACAGCTTGTCCCTTGTCTTCTTACCTTTTTTAATATACAGATTATAACAATCCTAATGATCCTTACCCAAAACAACAACAAGGATAAACAATTAAAACATGTTAAAGAACAAATATTTGCTCTTCCTTTTGAGAGTTTTAATGCAGGTAAATTATTTTACACTGTCAGCTGTGCTGACCATTTTGGATCAAATAAGAATGGATCATGAAAAAAACTTCAGAGATATTAAAACTGACTCCACGTCTCCATTACAGGGTTAATATTTTTTGCAGAGATTCAATCAAGCTGGCAATGGTGCCTACTAAGTGGATACTTTAGTTATTTGGAACAATGGACATTCCAGTTCTGTTATACAAAAAATAGTGTGAACTGGAATCCACTGTGAAATATATAATTAATCCAAACAGTTTTTGTTGTTGTTGTTATTTTTATTATTTTTTTCTTCATATATTCTGCAACTTAGATCTAAGATTTGATCTTCCTGATCTTCATCTTATTTATTTATGTGGAGCTCTTGGAACGGGTCCAGAGGAGGGCCACTAAGATGATCAGAGGGCTGGAACACCTCTCCTATGAGGAAAGGTTGAGGGAACTGGGCTTGTTTAGCTTGGAGAAGAGAAGGCTCCGGGGAGACCTCATTGCAGCCTTCCAGTACCTGAAGGGAGCATATAAACAGGAGGGGGAACGCCTGTTTACACACGTTGATAGTGATAGGACAAGGGGGAATGGTTTTAAACTAAGACAGGGGAGATTTAGGTTAGATATTAGGAGGAAGTTTTTCACTCAGAGGGTGGTGAGGCACTGGAACAGGTTGCCCAGAGAGGTTGTGGATGCCCCATCCCTGGAGGCATTCAAGGCCAGGCTGGATGTGGCTCTGGGCAGCCTGCTCTAGTGGTTGGCAGTCCTGCCCAGAGCAGGGGGGTTGAAACTAGATGATCTCTAAGGTCCTTTTCAACCCAGGCCATTCTATGATTCTGTGATTCTATTTTTTACACCCAAAATGAATGGAAGTTAGAGTAAGATGTTACTAGTTTAAACATGTGACATGGCTGTCAGTAATTACATGAAGTGCAGACGAAGATGTGAAATGCAGTGCAAAACCAGAAAAGAGCACTTTTTTTTTTAATTGTTAATTTGTTTGTTTTACTGTACCATCCATCCTTTTTCTGCAGAGAAGTGATTAGTTAAACCCTGGAGAAGACACATACACTGAAATCACCTCCCCTTAAATAACTGCATCCTATATGCCAATTAGCTGCATGGCAATCCTTAAAATAAACAAGAAAACAAATGAAACAAAATAATATGCAAAAATGCAAATAAAGAAAAGAGTAAAAACAAAACTTTTTTTTTTTGGCACTTATTTTCATCATAGGTGACTTTCTGCATAGCACTTTTCTCCTCTCAGAATGCTATTTTCAAAGCTTTTGCTCTCTAAAGATTGAAAATTTAGCAATTTACATCTAGAATTAAGGTAAGGCCATGTAAAAATTCTTCACTTTCTCCCAGCTGTGTTGAGGAGATTGGTGCTGGAAGAAGAGCATGTATTTGTATAGACAAACATACTGGCACAGAGGAGGTCTAAAATCCTTTGAGATAACTAGCATAACTCTTCAGCCTAATTAAGATGTCATCCTTGTCAAAAATATGTCTGCATTTTTTCAGCCTTCAGCCTATTGTATCCAAAAAAAAGAAAGAAAAATAAAATTGCAGATGAAAATTCAACAGTTAGTACTCCCCCAGACCATGTAGAACTCTTGGCAAAATGTCCTTGACATAGAAACAAGTCTGGAATTTTCTTCCAGACAAACAGATCCACATTTTTTTAACTGCTCAGTGACTTGTATCATAATAAAGCCTTTGGTTCCTCTCTCTCATCTGTATAGCCCCCTGTTTCAGAGGTGATGCATGTCAACTTAGTAGTGAAAATAAAGCAAATAATAGACAGTTCACAGTTTAAAAAATAATCCTTTTCCATTGACCTCTGCAGTTACAGTGCTTGAATTGTTCACATCTCAGAACTGACCCCACAGAGTTCTGCTGCTGAAGAGCTGCTGTCAGCTGAGCTCTAAATTAGCCACTTCAAAGTAAAAATATTTTGGGCCACAAAATATATATGTCCTACTATAAATAATAGTTTGGTTCTTCCAGCTGACAGGCCAGTCTTCAGTTCAGGTAAATTATTATATCTTGACTTCTCTGAATTTCAGGAGGTGGATTTTATGCAAATTGAGAATCCATCCTTTTAGTGTGAAGATGCCTTAAATGTGACGTGGAAAATTATTCCTTGTAAATGATATTTATGGATACTAATGTGTTTTAATCCTATGAATTCCATGGTCAGTGTAGGATCACGTGGAAATGAATTCCACAGGTTATTTATTCATTGTTTTAAAAGCACTTACTTTAATTTTTTAATGTTTCCTTTTTTTCTTACATTATAAATTTCCATGCTTTTGTAATTTAAAGAGTAGTAAATGTGATAAAAAGTGTCTTTTCCAAAAACATTATTTATATTCTTATTTTTTTCCACTAATTCTTTTTCTCTCTCTCTCAATTCTTCTTTTGACTAAACAAAATCTATAAATCCAGTGGATCACTGAGCAGTTTTGTTTCACATGGTTTTCCCCATGTGTCCTCAAAAATCCTCCTGCCCCTCCTTTTTTTTTTTTTTTTTGATAACATATGACAGAAATCAAATGTATGCCAGTTAAATGTAAGAACCTGCCATATATTTATATAGCTTAATTAGAATGTCCCTACAATCGAGGCTTTCCCAGTCTTTCTGCATCATGATATTCCTTCTTTTTGGTCTTCCCCTAAAGCCCACTGTTGTGTGCAGAGCAGAATTTTTATTGAACTTTCACACTGGAACATTTTTTTTTCCTTGGATTGTCACAATGGTGAGAGATGTTCACCTTTTTAATCAATACTGGAAAGGAATAATAAAATTACCTAAAAGCGTGATGAATGTTTGCGTGTTTTTTGTGACAGACCACAGTTAATGAACTAAAGTTTTTTTGCTATCAACTTTGACAAACACATTCAGGCTGGTTGCTAGTCTTGTAGTAGTTGCTCAGCCCTGTAGTCTCAGAAATGGATGTTATATCAAAACTAAGATGAATTAGTTAAAATTTGGTACATTAATATTTCCAGATATTGATTTCAGAAGTGATATAAGAAGTTCAAAATTCTGAAGAAACTCTGGGAGAATTGTTTCTTTTCCGTAATCTGTAAGAACAGTAGGGAGTTTTCTTAAAAGCATTGTGTTGGATTTTGGATTGTAGCAGCATCTGTTTATGAGCTGGAGGTATTTTTATGCCTTGATGGCAAAGTTTACAAGTAGAAAGCAAATAACCACTTTCAAAAAAGATCCATTAGCTCTTCCTTCTCTACTGGAGTGTTTCTCTTAATGTTTCTGCTCCCCTCTCAACAATATCTAGCACATTTTTATCTTGTGTCCGAGCTGGTTAGCCTGGGATATGCTATAAACTACACCTCTTTAAAGAAAGAAAGGCAATGTAAAATCTGTTATAGCAAGCAAGATGTCTAAGGGTTAAGTAGAAGGGACTAGGAATAGGATTTAGACGGACTTCAATCTTGTTTTTTTGAAGATGATACTTGGTAAACTTTTTTCAGCTTGAAAACATTTTATTACTTTCCCATTTAAGTTCCATGCCTGAATAAGAACAAAAATCAGCTAGACATCTCCGACAGCCAAAATTGAACGTAACCTCTGCCTTAAAATGATGCAATATCTGATCTTTTTATGAGACTGACAAATAATTAATCTTGAGTACCTGAATTAATTGATCACAAATCCTTTGTTCTCATAGCTTTCTCTCCTCTTAACGATTATATTAATCTAAGATTTATTCAAAGTATACAAAAAGATGCTCCACATTTCTCATTCCCTGAAACCTAAAAAGGTGTTTAAAATAATACCATCATGAGAGTCTTTATTGAGAGATGGGACAGGGACAGTAAGGTAAATTGACGTTATCAGAAGTCTAGTTGGGACTTTAGGATTATCTCACCAGCTGTACCAATAAATCACTGTAAGACTTAAGTTCTTTGGGTTACAGTCTGCCTTAACAAATTTTAGGTATCTCAAAATTAAACTTTTAGTTCAAGCGAGTCTCTAGCCTTTCTTTGTAGTCAGTAGAGATACATGGTCACAACCTAAAGGCAATTCATGCAGCTTTTTTTAATACATATATATTTAATATAGATTCTATATATATTTATATATATAAAGGCAGGCTGAAATCCTCACTGTACTTTCCTGTTTCCCTCTTTTGTATAGAACAAACATATGTTGATTAGACACCCAAAAGTAGAGTCATAGGCTGCACTAATCCTGCCTATAAGCAGATAATGCCTCTATTTTCATCCTTCAAAAAGGAGGCAAAATTAAGCACAGGCAAGTTTAGTATTCACTGCAGAAATATTTGAAGGTGCCAATGTGCACCAAAGTGCATTATGAATTCCAAAGCCTTCAACCTTTCTTTGTGACAGGAACTGAGGTGCTCGCCTGTTTCTTAATATGCCCTGTGATATCACGCACACTTTATATTTTCTATACTTCAGAATCTAATTACCAAAACTTCTAGTTAACAAGACTTAGGACACCCGTAGATGATGACAAGGTTACAGCTTACTTCTTTATCCAAATACTCTTTGGAAACCCTGTATCTTTGCAGTTACTTAAACTTCCTCCCCTGCTGAAATGAGCTATTGTAAGTTTTTACCACTTCTGTTTCCTTGCTCTGAAGATACCAAACTGTTTTGTGCAGGTAAGTGTAATTTAAAGAAGTAAGGAATATGTTATTTGCTGCAACTGTAGGGATTTAAGTCCACATCTGTAACCAAAATCAATACTCATGCTTATCTATTCCTCTTTCCAAAGGCCTCTTTATTTATAGGTATTAAAATTCAGGCAGTGGGTTTAAAAGGCTCTGAAACTCAAACTTAATTAAAGCATCTGTTTATCACCAAACATAACAAGCCATAAATTATATAGATGTTTCAGTTTATTTTGCTCTACAAACATGTCACTTTGATCGATATGAATTTGGCTTCTCTTGTGTACAGGAACAGTCTTGAAAGTGACAGCTCACATTTTTTTTCAGTACAACAGTAGGAAAAGTTGATGAATAATTGTCAAACATGATTGACTGGGGGGAGATTTTCAAAGGCACAGGTGCCCAGTCCATATTAGCTATCAGTGGAATGTAGGTGCCTGGCTTCCGTTTGTGTCTTTGAAAGTCTCCTTCCTAGATATATCAAAGGTCTTAGATGGAGTTAGTTAGATGAAATAGAAATGAGCTTCCATATCTTTAAGAGGGGCTGAAATTTGTGGAAAATAAATGGGACTGCACAGTGATTTTATCAGTTAGAAATTCAGGTAGAGATATAGAAAATCTTGTTGCAAGGAATTCCTTTTGGAATTCCAAAAGTATATAATAACTTAGGACTGGAAGACGTGACTTCTGGGGGAAAAGATGTAGGGTTGAATCAGTATAGAGAGAAGTTAATTAAGAGTCTGTTCACATTTGCTAACTTTAAATTAGACCTTGATAAAATGAATAAGCTAAATAAAACCTAAGAAAGCATAACCATATCCTGAAAAGGACACCAGTAAATGTCTTTTGCGTTGTTGGGTATTTTTAGAACTATCTGGTATGTAGAATGATTTTTTTTTTCAAATTTTAATAGATAAACTAGAGTAACAGCATAAAAGAACTGATGAAAAGATCAATATTAAAATATCCACACAAACAAGATGATGTCTTCTCTGATACCTGATGCAAAATGAAAACACTTTCTTTCATTTCTCTCCATTAAGATTTTTAAGCACTTTCTATAAAGACATATTAAAAAAAAAAAAAAAAGAAAGAAAGAAAAATAAAAGCTTTGATATAAAAAGAGCTAAACGTTCCCCCAGAATAGTTAAAAAATGTCCCAGTGAGAAATCTTTATGGAAAAGAATACAAATATACATACATCTGTGTATATATAGAGAAAAATATCCCTCCCTATAAACATATATTTCCTACCTAATAAACAACAGAACAAATTGACCTGTTCAGAGAGATCTGTAAGAATGACAAAAGACATGAGAGCCTCCCTCTAGAAAGCACGTACAGGGACCTGGTTGTATCCCTGTGCCATTTAGATCTATATTTCACTATTTTAATTAGTACTGTGCAAAAAGTTGTGGAACTCTAACATTGTTGTGTCAGATTAAATAGTGTTAGGGTGTTACTGAAACAATTTTCTGAACAAATATTTTGTAATGGGTATGGAGTGGGATTTTTTTGGGGGGTTCTTTTTTAGTGGGACTTGAGTATTTCAATTCCTTCAGGATCATCTTAATATTTTTATTGTATTAATATCATATATGATTTGGGGAGAGTAGGAGATTCTTCTAGAATAATATAACTTCCTTCTGCTGGAAGTGTTAAATAAATAGATTGTACTGCAAAATTGTACTGCAAAAAAAATAAAACAATTTATAATGCAAGGTTGTGGAGGGACACTGCACAACCTTTATTGAACCTGTTAAAGGGCAAGTGGGAATATAGTGAGAGCCCTGAAATGGTCACATTGATATCCTATTTACCAGTTGTTTTATTTTTTCTTTTCTTTTCTTTTTCCTTTTCTTTTTTCTTTTCTTTTTTTTTTCCTTTTCCTTTTCTTTTTTTCCTTTTCTTTTTTCCTTTTCTTTTTTCCTTTTCTTTTTTTTCCTTTTCTTTTTTTTCCTTTTCTTTTTTTTCCTTTTCTTTTTTTCCTTTTCTTTTTTTTCCTTTTCTTTTTTTTCCTTTTCTTTTTTTTCCTTTTTTTTCCTTTTCTTTTTTTTCCTTTTCTTCTTTTTCCCTTTTCTGTCAGAAATCTTACACAAATTGAGAAATCAAATGGCTGTGGCTGATCCAAATATCACCTATATGAAAAAGGTGCTTAGATTAGATTTCTGCTCCAGAATATCAGGGGAGTGTCTCTCTTTCCATTTATTTCCCCTTTATGCAGTGGATTTTATGGATATTGTTTACAGGTATGGTTCAGTTTTTTGTTTATGATCCTATAGCTACGAATGTCTGCAAACATGAAGGCCCTTGGTTTTGTTAGATGGTTGTTTTGGTCGATAACATCTCACACCTTTGTATGACTGATAGGTTTCATTCCACCGTAGTATTTTTAGTACATGTAAAAAGTTTTGATTAAGGCTATTCCTGTTTGGTAAATGCTTGCCATGGAGATTTCACACTACCTTTGGAAGTCTCAGGCTTCAACAAATTTGGTGTTAATCCCACAGATCAGTAATTGATGACTGTCAGGAAATGTAGGAACATTTCATAAATTAGTGTCTTGCTGACTGAATGCTGTGAGAATGCTGTGAAAGCGCTGCTCATTTAATTCCAAGAGTTTATTGTTTCGTGTTTTTTTTTTTTTTTTAATCTTTATGTTTTGAAAGTTTCAGCCAATAAGCCAAAACAGAAACAGTTCCATGAGACCTAGCTGTCCTTCCATTCATTGTGAACAGAGACACAGTGCAGGAGGAATCCATTGGCTGAGATTTATTTCAAATGTCAGTCTGAATATTAAGAAAGAATAGATATGTCTACAGAACTTGGGTCATGTTTCTTGTTTAGGAACATGAATACTATGCTGCTTTAAAAGCATTCTGGGTTATTGAAAAAAGAATAAGGTTTAGATGAGATAATTTGAAAAGGATGACTATACTACAGAGGTTATTCTAATAGCTACAGAAGTATATATTTTTTCCTCTTAGAAAAGATAGGAAATGGAGAAATTAATTTCTAACGTAGTTTTGGGACCCGCTATCCCTCTGCGTATCAAAGTAACTATAGAATGGTTAATTCTATTATTATTTTCTTGGAATTCAAAACAATATTTTAAAATTAACCACCACATTTTTTGCTTTGTTTTTGCAGCCTAATTAGACATGTGACCCAAATCCATTTATTTGTTAGAATCACTCACAGTTTTTCCATTTACACAGTTTAGTCTGGCGATTAAGTGATAGATTTTGCAAGTCTGCTTCTTACATCAGATGTCATCAAACATAATCCATAACACAGAAGAGGAAAAATGTAGTATATATTTAAGTGCATATTTAAATGAATTGAGGAAATTTTACTATCTAAATATTTTACAACTCAATAAAATTTAAATGCTTAGTCTGCTGCCTTTCATATTATACTTAAATGCAGACTACTTAAATTAACATAAGATCCAAATATTATTGGTTGTAGTACTGGTAACTGTATTGCTGCTTGAAAGCTTTTTAAATTCCCAGTGGTGTACTTTTGGGTGAATTTGTCTTTCTCTTTATGGTGATCATGAAGTATTTCTTCCCTCAGCTGGATTGTGAGTTCTCGGAAATTTGCAGATGCATGGTTTTGGGTTCTGAGTGTGTTCAGCATTGGTTAAATTTGTTAGGAAACTTGCTGGATTTGTGATGTGATAATGAGTTGGGAAAACTGGATTCTATGACATCAGAGTTCCAAAGATAATAAAAGCTATTTTGAGAGCTCTTTGCACAGTGGAGAGTTTGGTTTTATTCATAAGTCAAGGGATGTCATAAACTCTTTTTTTTACCCTCTTTCAAAATTAAAGCATTCAAAGTTGGATAAGTGATCCACAATTTGCTTTTCAGCAGCATAAATCTCTTACCTTTATTATTTTCATTGTGATAGCACATCAAGGCTAGTTCAGAACACCAACTAGACACTATACATACATAAAATCTAAATGATTTCTATCCTGTCGGTCTTATAGTTCAAGTAAACATTATAAAGAAGAATAGTATCAAACTTGGAAAAGATAAATGAGAAAGCTAAACATGGGCTCAGTCTCTTGTAACTATCATACCAATGTCTTGATTGCTAAACCAGGCTGTCTCTCTTGTCTCAGCCTAAACATTTATTCTCAAAATCATGTTTATTTAGAGTTGCTTTGACATGCTGCCATTTCTAAATTAATTTTTCAAACAATATAAAACTTAACCAAATGGAGGAGAAGGAGGAAGAGGGAGAAATGGAAAACAAAACGAGCAAACAACCTCTAGGCTCTGTTGCACCTGGGCTATTCAATGATAATAGTGTGTGAATCAGCAGTATATCCTGATGAATTTTATACCATCATTTTGTCCAGTTATTTAAAGCATCTTAAGTGCAGGACTTTACATAAAAAGGACTGGCAATCATAACATACCCTTTTTGTTGTTAAACAGTAGGCAGTCACTAGGTGTAAGCTATTGTGTGAAGCTTACAAAAGATAAAGGTTTGTTAGGGTAGATGGGTAAACTGCACAGATCCTTTTTTTGTGCAGCTAATCAAACTTTGTCTTTACATTGTTTGTTTGTTATGGTTTTGCTGAGGCTGACATCCCTTAGTGAAAATTCATGTGTTTATGAGATAACACAACTGCTTGGCAAATGGCAAAGATCTGAAAATGCTGTTGAGCTGAAATAGGGAAATTAGTTTGCATGAGCCCCTCATGCTCACCTCACCATTATGAACTATAGCCCAAATACCAAGCTAACCCTGTTTAGAACCAGAGTGAAAAACAAACAAACAAACAACACTTCTCTTTACTTTCATTTCCTTCTGTTTCCACAAGAATGTCAGTACCTTTCTGCAGGTCTGAAACATTAGGCGAAGCTCTAGAAAAGGCTTGTTTTAAACTAAGCCAAAACTTCTGATGATTTTGAAATTATTGAGAGATATGTAAAGAACAGAGATTTTTTATTGATTTGCTGGGGTCTAGCAAGGCAGTAGGAGTCAGAGAAGAAAGGAAGTTATTTTCTCACAGGAACTGAAAGCTAACAGATCAACCAAACCATCCAAACTCTTGAATATTTCAGCTACAGCCACATAAAGGCGTGAACAACTGCTGTGCCTTGTCTGACCTTTCCCTCTCATCTTCATTTATATTAGATTCTGGTTCACTAGCCCTTGATTGCAATTACGTGGTAGAATTTAACACTTCTGGCTTTAATTTCTGTACTTTTTTCTCAGTAAACATCTGCCTTTTTTCTTTACCCTTCTCTGATACCCATCTCCTCAGGGGTCAGTATTGGGACCGGCACTATTTTACGTCTTTGTTGGTGACATGGAGAGTGGGATTGAGATCATCCTCAGCAACTTTGCTTACAACCAAGCTGTGTGGTGTGGCTGACACGCTGGAGGGAAGGGTCCAGAGGGACCTTAACAGGCTTGAGAGGTGGGCCCGTGCAAAACTCATGAAGTTCAACAAGGCTGAATGCAGGTTCCTGCACCTGGATCAGGACAATCCCAAGACAAATACAGGCTGGGTGGAGAATGGATTGAGAGCAGCCCTGAGGAGAAGGACTTGGGAGTGTTGGTTGATGAGAAGCTCAACATGAGCTAGCAATGTGCGCTTACAGCCCAGAAAGCCAGCCATATCCTGGGCTGCATCAAAAGAAGCATGGCCAGCAGGTCAAGGGAGGTGATTGTCCCCCTCTACTCTGCTCTTGTGACACACTACCTGGAGTGCTGCATTCAGCTCTAAGGCCTTCAAAATAAGAAGGACATGCACCTGTTGGAGCGAGTCCAGAGGAGGGCCACAAGGGTGATCAGAGGGCTGGAGCACCTCTCCTGTGAAGACAGGCTGAGGGAGTTGGGGTTGTTCAGCCTGGAGAAGAGAAGGCTCTGGGGAAACCTTATTGATACCTTCCGGTACCTAAAGGGGGCCTACAAGAAACCTAGAGAGGGACTCTATCAGGGAGTATAGTGGTAGGACAAGGGATAACAGTTTTAAACTAAAAGAGGGTAGATTTAGATTAGGTATAAGGACGAAATTCTTTACTCAGAGGGTGGTGAGGCACTGGAACAGGTTGCCCAGACAAATTGTTGATACTTCATCCCTGGAGGTGTTCAAGGCCAGGCTGAATGGGGCTTTGAGCAACGTGGTCTAGTGGAAGGTGTCCCTGCCCATGGCAGGGGGGTTGGAGCTAGGTCATCTTTAAGGTCACTTCCAACCTAAACCATTCTATGATTCTATGATTTTGTGATATGGCCACCTGTAACCAATGAATGAGCCCCAGCAGTGAAAGGCTCAGGTGACATGGGCAAGGACGATGTGCTGATGATGTGCTGATAAAGCTTGGGGAAGAATGTGGGAAGTGACTGACCATGGCTGTTGCAAGAGAAGTTGAATTTATCTCAACATAAAGACCAGAGGGGAGACTTATTCTGGATGAATGGTTATATCAGTTGAGTGAATCAACCTGTTTTTTAACTGTTCATCCCTTAGTGCAAAAGATATAACTTTGTTAGTCAGCCAGATTGGCACGGGGGTGTATATGTGGCTCAGCCCAACATAGAGTATCCAAACTGACTAACAAACAAAAAGACTTTGAAGAGAACAATGGACTTGAGCTGGTTTCAACCCTTATAAGCTTTATAGGAACTAGGTATGCCTAGTGTTGTGACAGTGAGGATATGGTAAGGAAACTAAGGAAATTCCCACTAAGGAAATTCTCATTTGTATTGTGTTTCAACTGAATATGGCAATTACTGCACTCTGGTAAGTGCAATTTGTACTTGAACTGTAATTCAGGTGCATTACTGTATCTCTCTGCTAAATCAAAATCCCATGGAACTTCAAAAAACTTTAAATAAGTAAATCCTGTATTACACATTAAGCCCCTATGAGTGGAATATCTAGAGGAACCTGGTTAGAGTCCTGGACTCTGACACCACCAACAGTGCAGAATATCCACCTGAGCTCCAGACTCCCAAAGCACGTTTGTTCTGTCAACTCATCAGAAAACCCTGCGTTCCCACTTGGCCCTGCACCTTCTTCCCTGCTTGTTGTTTAGTTCTGTAAGGCAATAATACAGTGTTTTGCTTTTTCTGTTTTGTTTGTTTGTTTGTTTTAATAAGTGCATCACAAAACACACTTGCCTTATGTCATCTTCAAAAGCTGCACAAAAGAAATGGCATGTTTCATAGCTAAGGAAGAAATGCTCAGCCTTGCCTCTTCATTTTCTGTGACCCCTAATGATGAGGTTTAAGTCAGCCACTTATCCAGGGAAATAAAATCAAAGAATGATGAACAAGTTTAATATCTTCACTCTGATGGGCAGCAGCATTCACATAGTGAAAAAGAAAAAAAAAAATTAGAGGTAATAGGGTGAAATTAAAAGCTGACTAATCTTTCATTGAAATTATTGTTAGCACTGCCATTGATTTCAAGATGAACGGCACACAACGGTAGGTCCAGACTCTGAAGGCCATTTCAGAATTTACTTCCTTTGGCATTCCAAAGAAGGTGAGCACTTGAATGATCAAAAGGTTTGAGTTTCAGGTGATAAATCTGCTTTTGTTCTATGCACATGCGTTTCCTGGATCCTACTTAGAAACTAGCTAAGGGAGATATTCCTTCATGGCTTAGAAGTGGAACATCATGCCTTAGGAGGTTATGGGGAAAAAGTTCACAGGGGTTCTGAAAATCGCTGGATAAAGCCATAGTATTCAAAGGAGGACAACTGAATTTAAAAAGAAACTGCATCTTGCTCTAAGAGTCCTTGAATCACAGATTGCTAGCATCTGGTGTATCACTATGGGAAGTATCAATATATGCTTGTCCTGTTTTTACAGTCTTACAAAAACATCTCCTATTGTCCATTTTAAGAGACAAATCTAGAATTGTCTTTGCCGTGACTAGTGCACTCATTCATCTACCCTAATGTTTTTCAGAAGGCACGGTATAAAGTACTCTTAACTATTGCAAAGATGTCACTTTCGACATATAGGGGAAGTTGGGGGAGTTTTGGGGTGGGTAGGGTCATTCAAACTGCCTGAGCTTACAGGGAGGAACCTGCGGAGTCAGCAGGCTTTTGTCCCTCCTGCCAGTCCGCTTCCTCTACATCTAGTAGTGAGTGTATAAAAGAAATCTTCAAACAGCACTGCATAAACTCGGATTTATCTGCACTGTGGGCAGAGTAGTTGTGTATTTAATTCCTAGAAATCTGTAGATGGCCTGCTACCATTAAGAAGAGGCTGTGGAGAAGTGGGAAAGTGGATGGCAAAGAGTTGTCTCCAGTCACTTTTTCATCCAGTTCCTCTAAATGTTTTGACTTTGCAAAAAAATATTTGATTATAAATCTGTGCTATTTATATGCAGAACCTAAACATGCCAATAACAAATAGCTGTCTGTGAAAACAGTAGATGACCCCTTAATACAAATACCATGTGAAGGGTACTTAGCTTTATAGATGATTTGTTAGGTGAGAGGATAAAAGCACTGCATGGAATTCTTCAGTTATTTGAATTTGCAACAATACATAGAAAGCCATATGGTTGTTATTGTAGGGGGAAGTGGAAGAGTTTGGTATCCATTTGAATTCCTAATGGCTTTTAGTATAAACTAGCCTGGGTCTACTGAAATAAGACTATGAGTACCAGTAAGTATGTGGCCCAGAATTTAATTACTGCTTTTCACTTGACATTTGTCTGATCTGAATGATCACTTCTTCCACCACCAAAAATCACTACAGGGTGGTCACTGAAAAAAAATCATTGTATTTTGTGACATGTTCTCCAGCTCCTGGATAATTAATACTGGTGTACAATTTTTAAATAATCATTTAGGTAGGTAGTTCATGCTGCCCTGGCACATAAACTGAATTGGGACATTCGTTCTCTGCACTAGCTCATTGTCTTTAAATGTGTTAATGTCTCTGAGATTGAAAAGAGGAAAACTAGAAAATTACAGGATGCTGAGATTAAGAAAATAATTATGCTAACGATATCTCAGAAAAAAATGTATTCTCTGGATTTTCCTAACCTCTGTTACACAGGTTACAACTAGCTACCTGTAACAATTTGTTTTATAGACAAAATAAGAAGATACTTACTAGGAAGCCTGATGCCAGTAAGGATGTTTAGAAATGACCAGTGATGATTCAAAGGTTGACTGTAGGCCAGAAGTACATACAAACATTGGGAAAAACTCTAATATGGGATTAGGATAGGGGAGACAGTTAAGAAATAAAAGCAATAGTTATATTTTCAACTACTACTTAACAGGGCATATGTCACTTAAAAAGTCTTAGTCGTGGTGACCACTGGTGAAATAAAAAAATTATTTAATCACACTATGGCCGTGCAGGAGTTTTTATTCGTGTCTGTCACAGGCAGAAAATACATGGAATTCTCTTAATGCACAGAAATATTCTGCTTGATAAACAAAAAGCTTAGTACATATGACATTATATGTTTGGATACAGAATTTAATTTTTTTTTTTTTGAAAAATTGTCAGCTGTTTCTGAGGAAAATAAACCAAATTCAACGGCATCTCAAAATTGCTATAGAAGAATTAGCAAAGACACAGTGACTGGCAACAAGCAGTTATAAGGTGATGCAAAAGACAAGGAGAGACTAAATTGATTAAGATTTGTCACCCTGGAACAGAAGAATATGAAAAATGGTATGATAAAGACATATAAAAAGAGGAAGGTGTAAGATAAGATGAGCAAGGGAAATCATTCTCTCTCTCACACAATAGGACTAGCAGGGAGCAGCCACCAGCATGGGTTGACAGCATATGTAAGGTAATACAAAGTTTTTTCACATAAATGTATACCTAAACTGTGGAATTCACTGCCAGAATATTGCAGATTTCATTCATTACAAAGAAATTTAAAAAATTGATAAATTCATGAAAAACACACCCAGCCTTGGCTATACTAAATAGAACGTTCTAGGTGCAATTTCCCTACACAGAAACTCTCTAAAATAATAACCTTTACAGAATGGGAGTCTATGCCAGGGAAGGAACACTCTATACTCACCCTATTTCTAATATCCTTCCCGGGGCCACCCACCTAGCTCCAGTGGAAGACAGTGTTCTAGGCTGAATGGATCTTTGGTTTGATCCTGTGTTCTTCCGTTCTTCTGCAGATGGAGGTTTGAATTCTACCTCCTTAGGAGAAGTCTGCATGCAACGCAGATATGTGTGGATATTATTGGACATGCATACGATGTGTTTTGTATTTTAATTTCAGATAGCACAGTAGACTCGGTTGTTTGAGTGGCCAGATTTCAGATGCAGTATGTCTGAAAGACATGTATTTAAAGATGGCTAAATGTGAATTTAAGCCACCAAGATTTTAGATATAGACATCATTCTCCTTTATTCAGAGAAAAAAAAAAAAAAAAGGAAGCTGATAATTTAAGGGAGGTGATAGACCTGTACAAAGGCCAAGTTCATGTTACCTGCAAGTACAGATTCATTTCCTTCTCATGTGGCCAAATGCAAGAATAATGATTTGGGCTTACATTTTGGCCTAGATGTTTTGCTGCTGGGGTACCATGAAGTAGCAGAAAAATTGGTTCCAAGGATAACTTACAGTTTTGTATCCACAGAACAGGACAACTTAATGCAACTTTGGGGCTGTTATGTCACTTAAAAAGCTGACTGTTGGCTAAATTCAGTAGCCAACATCCATCATCTAGTCTGTATGTTGATAATCTATGCTCTGTAAGTGCCTTCAAACAATAAGAAAATGCTTGTTAACAATATTTGGTTAAACTACGGAATTACGAGAAGATTTTATAGGTTTGGTGCTATGTAATAACTGTAACATCTTGAATATGGCTTGTTGCATCAGCTATAGATTAAGCTGCTTTGCTGCAAGAAAATGCACCAATAGCTTTACATAAAGAATTTGGCCATCACTTAGACCAGGCTAGGACCTCAAAATTTTTTCCAACTTTTACCTGAAATATAGAATATTGATAAAGAACAAGAACATTCAGCGAAAAATATTCAAAGTCTTCTGCTAGTCAGAGGTGTCTCAGTTTCTTTGTATTCACACTAAATTTACAAATGATACAATCTGATTTTCAGGGATTATTGGTGCTTTGAATCCGTGTAAATCAAAAATGGAACTGTTGGAAGTTTGGGTACCCTGAAAGCCGCATCATTGTATTCTGAGGTTGAAATGTGTATGCACCTGGCCTGATTTTGGCCACAAACATTTAAAAATATTTTAGCTGCTATCTAAAGGTGACATCTGGGAGAAGGCAAACCTGGAGGGAATCAGAGGATCTTAAGTATCCCCAAACACATAAAGTTAGGAACCCCACTATGGAGGTGAACTCTAAAACAGTCTATATATACAGCATTTGCACAAAATGCTGATCAGGCATTACTAATGCTTTTTGGTTTGCAGTGAACTGCTGCCACTTGTCCATCTTGACAAACTGGTTTATATAAAGGATAGTTCTTTTAATGCACAGTGTACTCAGGGTCTTGCATAGTCAAGGCAATCATTACTTACACAGAAACACTTAAGATTTTTTCCTTGAGGGGAGAGACACCCTTCACTGCAGCTCCAGCAAAATAGGCTAATCAGGGGCAGGTTTCATGCCTGTCTGCCAAGTTAGGAACAGAGCCAGTAAGTATACCACATACCTCACGTGCATTCAAGTGTGCACCTGGTGTTAGTTAATTGGATGAAGAGTTTTTGCCTCTGGGTGGAAAGGATTTAGTGACAGAAGGTTTTTCTATTCTCCCACTATCACCCTATGCAATGAGAAGGAGAACATGATTGACTGGCCTATTTTGCAAGAATATCTGGGTCAGGACCTGGGAATGTTCAAGGTTAAAAGGGGAGTTACTTGATTTTCAAAAGATAAATAAGCAAGTGCTAGGATACGTGAAAGACAAATATCATTCCTCTCCCAGATAAACCTTAAGTTCTCACTGGGAGGGAAGTGGAGGGTGGAGGACGAAGGTTCATTTTGGTGATCTTATTGCTAGTTTCTCCAGCAAGGTGTTTGGAGGTGGGTGAAGCACAGCTGGTTTCTCTTTCCACTGTGTGTGTCTACACAGAGCGTATAGGCACAGCTACTGGGAAACAGCACACTGGTGGTTGGCAGGGATAATAAATAAATGACAGTGCAAAAACTTTTCCCAGATTTAAAGCATGCTAGAAATATTCACAAATTCAGATTCAGAACAGCCATCTAGTAGATGTAATGTAGACTGTGATGTGAGAGTTGTGTTCCTGCCTCATGCAACTTCACAAAGGATGTTTATTCATGCTTATAAACACTGGGGAACAAACAATGAATTCCTCTGCTAAAAGGCAGTGAGCGATTCAGCATACTGACAAAATACAAAATGCTTCCATTCCACCAGAAAAGGTGGGGAAGCTTTGTGCTAGCAATGGAAATGCAGTTTTGCCAAATCCTCGTTAACTGCCTAGCTTATCAGTACACCAAGAGATGGAGGAATATGTTGCGAAGTGAGCCCTTAGAGAACTTCAGCCTTTTTGTTTTGAATCTTTTATGGGCACATGAATGGCAGTTGCAAAAATAAGCTTTGTTAATAACAAGGAGCTGGGAGGAGTCTAGTGGAGAATATTGCAAGGTAAACTGTACTGACGCCACAAACTGTGGAGGCAGTCTCAGTTATTTTAACTAGGTTGCTTCAGAGGTTTTAATTGGCCAGTTCTAGGATGAAATGCATTTTTTCCCCCTTTTAAGATATAAATAAACTAGGCTACTGAAGACAGCCCCTTTTTTTTTTGACAAAAATACATCAATTTATGGAAGGAGGTACATGGTTCAAGCACTAGTGGAACAAAATCAGAAATTCAGTTACCTGTGAAAGTCATATATGCTTCTGCACTGTGAAAATTTGGTGCAGCCTGTAGTCTTGTCCAAGTTTCTCATGTTTCTGTATCTTTTTGGTCTCTTTCCCATTATATCCTTTTTAGTGGGGGGTGGAAAAGGTATTAAACTCTTCAAAAAGGAAGCTGTCAGGATCCTGTCAGTATGTAAAGGTGAGAAGGTTGTTAACTATGCATACTGTGATTTTAGGCTGTGGTTTAGCAAAGCAGTTAAAGAGCACCCTAACTAAATCTCTGAGTCATCTCTTTGGAATGACACATTCTCAAGAACTGTCTCCTGCTTAATGTGTCTTTGTCAATGTACATATTAGGCACCAACTAAAACGAATCAATTTAAATTCTGCCTCCCATCCCTCAACCATTTGAAAGCAGCATATTAAGCAGTTCTGTAACCTAAGAGAGAACTGGAATTTCTGCTGGTTCTCTTAAATATTTAGTTTTTCAGTATGTAAAAAATATGAATTCTTAGAAGAAGAAATTGTATGAAATGAAAAAGCAAGGAGTTAAGTCTCAGGATCATTAGAATAGCTGCCAAAGGGTGAAACAAAGTGAGATCTATAGACTTACAAGTTCTCCAGAGCATAGCAGTTCTCTGTGGTCTTCTGTGGCCATAGAATTGGTTAGTTTGAGGACACAAGACAGTCGCACACTGGTCTGGTCACTCCCAGGATCCCTCTGGCCAAAGTGCCTGCCAGTGAAGACTCAGACTCTAACCTGAAAGAGGTAGCCTTTTCACTCACTTAACTGCTTAGGTCTGATTCAGCTTGACATTTCTACTCCAAGTCTCTCAATTTACAAATTAGATCAGTCAAAAGAATCGTCTTTAGAATGAAATTTAACTTATTGTACCTTCTGAAATAGTTACAGTTGGTAATATCCTCTTTCTGAGGAGAATCTTATGATTAGAGATTCATATATAGCTGTATTAATAGCATTCAGCAACAGGAAGAATAGAGTCAGAGGTTAAAAATGGTTAAGGTATAAGAGCGATTATTTGGGAGATTTTGAAATGAGGTTTCACACAGATGTATTTTCAGTCCTATCCAGTGGACAGTCAGATGAACAAAGCTAAACTTGCACATTGGGCGTGATGAGAGTCCAGAGGGTTTCCTCTTCCCTTGCCTCTCTACAATGTGTTGTAGCACTGGCAACTCTCAGGGTCTAACTGCAGATTCATAGTTTCTCTCTGGTCCTTCAGAGGTGTCAGGGAGTTGCCCTGGGATTGTGAGTAGTTTCAGCAGTGACAGAAGTGCACTGAAAATGAACAGTAGAAGTGCAAAAAAACCCACCAACACCAGCAGTAAAACGGTCTTTGAGGTAAGAACAGATGAGACGAGTGCCAGAATGCACTGTTGACATGTCCCATACTTAAGGACTAAGTAGTAAAGGTAGGTTGGGTGACTATCATGGTACTTAGATGTCAGAGTTTGAGGGACCACCACCCTGCATCTTTGCAATATGCAGGAATGGAGAGACAAAGAGAGAGGAGGCTGTCTCAGTGCTCAGATTCCACTGGAGCTGCATCTGCCTTGCACATATTCATAAAAATAAAAATCATCTACCCCAGAAAAGAAAGATTCAATTAAATATTTTATTGTAATAGAATCAGATTTGATTTCAGGCAGGAAGGTTCTATCTCTTGGATCAGGAAGACAAAATAAGGCATGAGGCTTTGAGGGCAAGTTACATTACATTATACTATTACAGTTTGAAGGTGGATCACAGGAAACATCAATCCTTGAGCCATGGACACATTTGTGAAAATTGGTCATTTCATGGACAACCTGCAAAGAGGATTATATACAGAGATTATATACAGAAAATATATTTTCTGTTGTCAATGACTGACCTGCTCTATTAGGTAATTTTTTTCAGTTAAAAATATGAACTTTTTTTTTCCTTTTGGCATGAAAGTTTCCTGTTTCTGCAACACTTATGGTCTGCATTCAGCCACATGCTCAATGACCTCCAAGTCTTCTTGCAAATGTTGTTCAAGTGCAGCCTAGCTGGAGACTTGGCTGAAGATTCAAGATGACATCTAGAACTGGTGAGGAGGAATACTAACATCCCATGACAAAAGGAGAAAGATTGAAAATGTTGCCAGTTAGAGTGAAATTGTGGATTAATCTTTGGACTTCTTATCATTCATACATAGAAATTATTACAAATTAGTGTGGCTAGCCACAAAGGACCACTGGACATGGTTTGTTTGCCTTTAATAAATAGATAAAAGTCAATTTTCCACTTTAGATCAAAAAGAGAAAGAGTGAGAACTTGAATACAGTAATAATATTATTTTGGTATGTCTCCTTGATTTTCTGTCTTAAACAGGTTAAAAGCTATTTTTAATAGCAAACATACCAAGGGAAGACTTGTTATTTTTGAACTTTCAAGTCATTCTGTTTTAATCTGTGATCTGATATTTTTATGAGGCATTGTTGAGCTTGGTGGGGAGGGTTTCCTGTCTGACTGCGGCAACTTTACCTTCAGCTTTCAAAATGAGAAGGTTATGAGAGGTCCAGCTACAGTCATGCAAAAATTATAATAATAAAAATGTAATGGAAAACAGGAACTTGGAATTCTGCAAGAGCATGAACTTTTTACCCTTCTAAATCCAGCTTTTGACTCCTTTCTTCAATGTGTCAGAAGTCATTTACCTATTGAACATCTGTTGTGGTTTAGCCCCAGCAGGCATCTCAGTACCCCACAGCCGCTCGCACACTCTCCCCAGGTGGGATGGGGGAGAGAATCAGAAAGGTAAAAGTGTGAGAACTCATGGGCTGAGATAAGAACAGTTTACTAGGTAAAGCAAAAGCTGCACGCACAAGCAAAGCAAAACAAGGAATTCATTTGCTACTTCCCATCGGCAGGCAGGTGTTCAGCCATTCCCAGGAAAGCAGGGCTCGTCACATGTAATGGTTTCTTGGGAAGGCAAACGCCATCCCTCTGAACACCCCCCCTTCCTCCTTCTTTACCTCAGCTTTTATTGCTGAGAATGATGCCATGTGACATGGGATATCCCTTTGGCCAGTTGGGGTCAGCTGTCCTGGCTGTGTCACCTCCCATCTTCTCATGCACCCCCAGCCTCCTCGCTGGCAAGGCAGCACAAGAAGCTGAAACATGTTTGACTCTGTGTAAGCACTGCTCTGCAGTAACTAAAACATCGGTGTGTTATCAGCGTTGTTCTCGTCCTAAATCCTAAACACAGCACCATACCAGATACTAGGGAGAAAATTAACTCTATCCCAGCTGAAACCAGGACATCATCAAACAGCTTTTTGCCCCATGAAATTTCTGAAATAGCTCTGAACATTTGTCTGTTTTGTAAAATAGGCATTTTGTCTATTATAATTGTCTAATAAAAAGAGTGCAAGGACACACAAACACCCCTGATATTTATCCCTGACATTAATCTCTGAAATTAATTCTGGTGTCAAACACCCACTAGCTTTGGATTCCAAAGTGCAAATAATTTTGTTTTGTGTTTCTCAAGTACTAACTGCTTAGCCAGCAAGTCTCTTTACTGTCTCCTGCAATTTATTCCTGCCATTCAGCAGAGACTGTCAACTCCTGCATTCCCAAACTCACCAGCATTTATGGCAATACCAAGTGGAAATCCAGGGACAGCAGTGTTAGCCCATCTCTTTCTCCTCCTGAGCTGCTAAGACCCCTGAGCTTCTTCTGAAACTAGAATAAATAGGTTTTGTTTATTTATGTCCTCCATTATTCAGCTGCTTAAGGACATAGCATGACACTGTAGGAAAAAAAAATAAAAAAGACAAACAAAAGCTCTCATACGGATTAACAGTTATTTCCAGATGCAGAAGGAAGGTAGGGAAGAAACAAGACCAAGTGATATGCAAGTATTTGAAGGAGAAAGAACCAGCATGGAATATTGATGAAACAGTTGAAAAGTCCACAGTGCAATAGATGAGCTAAGTCCTGGGGGCAGTGAGCATCATCAGCTTCTATCGAATTCATTGGAAGATGCACTAAGTTAGCGCTTTTCAACATCTTGATCTTTGACTGCAAATGGGAAATAGTGCAGTCTAATAATTAGAACAAGGAGTTCAGTCAGGATTTCAGAGCTGTTCTTGAGTCCACATTGATTCAACAATCAGTCTTATGAACAAATAAATAAACAGGAGTCCATTGTGTCTTTTGGTTTACCTACATGCAATGAACTTAATAGGCCCTGCTCATAGATTTGTTGAATGACTGAAGTTCCAGAAGGAAAGATGCTGTAAGAGTGTAAAGTTATTTTAGTTATGAGTTCAACAACATCACTTTGCTTTTAACAGGCAAAGCTGTAATGCCAACAGCCATCTAATGCTTCCCTCATCTCTCATGTTCCTTGTAAAACGCTATTTCCTATGACTTGGAGTTATTTCTTAGTATATTATTCTCTATATAATACTATATATTCAAGAAACACATAAAAAATAAAAAAGGGAGAAAAAAGAGGGCATTTCCCCTGCCTGCCTCTTTCCAGAAAAGAAAGTAGTAGCTAAATTAAGATGTATCCTGACAAGAGTTATGAGTGATCTGTAAAGAACAGAAGAAAAGAAACAAAAAGAAAAACACTCACCAAATCATGCGGTATCTTTCAGTGTGATCATCAAAGACATAAAAGGTACTTACTTGTCACTTTAGTTTTTAAAGTGCAGGACTAGGATTTACACTTCGGGCTTGCTGAAGAATTGTGAGATTTAGTGTGAATGAGTTTATGGAGTTCTTCCCCACTGTTCAGCATAGCTTTTCAATGCAGATAAGGCAATAGGCAAGTCATTGCAGGAGAAAATGAAATATCAGCCTTTTGGCTCTGTTGTTGTTACCTTAAAATTTCCTCAGGCAGCCAAATAGTTATTTGTGGTTCACAAGTCCAGATGTAGAGTTGATATCTGAAAGCAAAAAGTACTATGCAATTAGTCCCTGTCATCTTTACTGAATGGCTTGATTTTTTTATTACTTTTTTAAAGATATATCCATCTGAAATTTCATATTTTCATAATGTGGTTTTTAAAACATGATTAAGTGAATGCTAAGTAGTTTAGTGGGAATGATGACCACAATAGCTTTATGAGAATGGGAATAAAATAGGTTAAGAAAAAAAAAAAGGATGTCAGAAATACAGGTTGTTTTCAACAGTATTCAATAATACATTTGGAAAACCAGTCGTTGTTTTACCATACATAAAAATATATTGAAAATTATTTGTCTCATGCAAATATAAAAGAAGCTGAGTTCAGTAACTCATTAGTTCTTTCAAATATGAAAAATCTGCATGATGTTAACATAAGATACTGCACTGATCATCTAAACACTGAATTACTACAGTATTGGTTTTATCACAGCCTGTTTTACTACAGACCACATTTTATCTTTCCTGTGCAGTTTTACCCTATTTTCTTCAGCACAGTGTCAAATCATTGCCTGGAAATTGTTTTTATGGTTGACAGTGGATTTTTATCTCCATGATTTGTTATGCATTTGACCTTTGTAGAAGATGCATTGGGGCTTAATTCTGCTGTGGGTGTTTACTTACCAGGAACTCAGACTGAGATGCATAGAACAAAGTTTACATAAGCTGAACAGTCATTAGGAGATAATGACTTTCAGTCAGTTACTATCTGAGGCTGAATTTGAAGCAGCATCTTAAGAGTCAAAGGCTTTGACTCATATTTCCTTTTCCCCTCTCCTTAGCAACTTAGCAGACTTTTATCATGTTAATCAGCAGCTGTTTAAACAAAGGTATGAAGACATCTGTTTATTTCCTTTGAAAGAATCAACAATAAGTATTATGAGATGGTGTTTTCTTGAAGGTGGTTTTGAACAGGTAGCAAGACAATCTTGTGCAGTTTTTTATCAGCTTGAATTTCATAATGATGAAGATAATGATGAGTTCCTGAATATAGAATACTTGCATTTAATGAGCATGAAGGGTATTAAATCAACCTTGGGAACAAATTCCCTTTCATTTATTAATGGAGAAAGGCAAAGAATTATCTGATGCTGCTCAATTCATGTGACTTGGTTTTATCATCAATTTCCTATTTTTGTCAGTAAAAGACAACGAATCTCTGAAGTCTTTCTGATAACCCCAGTAAACATTTATAATTCTTTTTTTTTTTTTTTTTTTGGGGTGGGGGAGCTTTTTTAAAGCTACTTTTGTTTAAGTAGTAAGACATGGAAATTATTTTCCTTTGCTGCAATAGAAACTTCAAGAAAAAAATGTGATTATTAGTGCCGAAACTAAATCATGTTATTGTTTCCAATTGTTATTTCTGTTCTATTTTCAACTTGCAGACCAAGAGCTCAATGAACCAGTAGACAGACTTATTAACAATACCTCATGAACTTGAAAACTGCATTTCTTGAAAGGAATAGTAACAATCTCACTGCCTGCAACATGGTTTATAGTTTGTCTGTAATAGGAAGGAACTTTAAAACAATATTACAACTTTAAAGAAATAGATTTTTCCAGGGAAGAAAAAACAAGAAAACACTCCAGAATGTCAGGCATGGCCCTGCTTAACTAGAGAGCAGATCAAGATAAACTGCTTTAAGTCCATGAGGGGAAAGACCTGATTTACAAAAGCTTATGCTGTAAGAAACATGAACTAAGTCACTGGAGAGTAGAATTAGATCTAGGATTTTCTAACACTGAATTGAAAAAATTATCATCTATACTAAAAAACATTAATTATCATCTACACTATAAAAATGTTGATGTGCCTTTATTTCATAGTTCTTAGAAGCAGTGGTCTGAAAGTGGAATTTCCAGATGTAGTTTGGACAGATGATTTCACTAATAGAAGAAGAACTAAGTCCCAGCACTTAGGTAGAGGACACTCGGGTGCATATGTGGCATGAGGCAAGAGGCAATCTTTTCTCCCATCAAACCTTCCAAAACTCTCTCAAAACCATACTCTCTTCTACTTCCCTGTTCTTACTACCCATCCTATGTCCTTGCATACTTCTCATTTTCTGTTTACACCCACCTCCTATACGCCCACAACTGGGGTCCAGCATCAACTCTTTAATATCTCTTTGGCATGTGTCTTAGGTTCCCTGAAGTAGCTTTGCTCTGAGGAATTAAAACGTAAGGACTAGAGAGATACTTCAAAGAATGTGTGCTTTCATTGAAGGCAGTGCTTTCTAGAAACTGGTAAGAAATAGTGTTCCTATCATATAACCTTGCAAGACAATGTTTTCAGTCTACTTTGCAAAGAAGATGCTCACATAGCATGGGTACAATGATGGGTAAAAATACTTAATCTTTAGAATGAATGCATGAACATTCATCTATTTCTATGCTATCATTGGAGTATTGCTCAAAAACTTCTTAGTCAAGAGGTTTTTTGTTTGTTTGTTTCTTTGTTTGGTTTTTCCATAATTGATCTAGGAACATTTTAACTAACACTAACATTAGGCCAGAGTCATTGCAGTAGATTTAGAGAAAGCATGATCAAAACATGTGGATCTCTATTTAAACAAGCAGTGGAATGAACTTCAATGAAAATCTAGTAGCCATCATTGCAGACAATCACAATGTGCATTGTTTGATTTCCCAATGCTTAGAAAATCCTTAATCCTATCAATCTTTTCTTGTGGAAGGAGAAGTATTTTAGCAGTCAGATATGGAAATATATCCCCCAACCTCTTCTGTGGAGTTTGCATTTCTGTAAAATATTAATTCAGAATCCTAATTTCAAAAATTTCTTTAAACAAAATGTAAGAGAGCAAGCCTTAACCTATTTTAAATAATCTAACTTTTATATTAAACTCCATCTTCATTCTTCATCTTCAAACTCCATTCATGACAACTGTCAGTGCATTTATACATTAAAAAAAAGAAAAAGAAAAAGAAAAAAGAAAGAAAAGACTGAGCTCAAAATCTGAGAAAGTCAGAAGCTTTCTTGTTGAATGGGTAGTGTTCAAAGAAAGAGGTCAAGAGCTCTTTAAAACAGTGCCGTATCAATAAGTAAAAAAAGTAAATATGGTTGGGGAAAACTGACTTCAATATGCATTATGTCTAGCTAGAGGAATGATCAAAGAGATGCCATCTGAATGAGTTATACCCAGATTTTCACTGCTTATCATGTAACCTCCAAGGCCCAATTAGGATCTCTGCATGCATGTATGTATATAGGGAACACAGTCCTGATTTATACCTGCATACTGGCAATTTACAAATGACACATGCTTATTTTTGAAGGCTCAGTGCAAGTCAGTTCTGCTTTCTTCTTTCTCAGAGCATTGCCATTCCATAAATTGCCTTTCATTAACTGTTTTTTTCCCTCACTTTTTTAAAAAAAACTTTTTATTATTATTATTTTTCTTAAATCTGCTTAGCATCTGTCCTTATTTTGCAAGCAGTTTTGGAGGCTTGTAATTTTCCAAGACACTCTGTGACTAAGCCTCCAGGTAGCCTAGTTAGTTCAGCAGAATAAGCTCTCCTGAAGAAACTATGCTAGAGAAGTTTTGGTGATGGTCCAGTCTGTTGTTATAAAGAATAATTCATTTGCTCAAGTTCAAAAAACCGTAAACATCCTCTTCAAACTAATATCCAGAAGACAACAGTTTTGCTTTTTAATCTATCAATTTTGGCTACTTTTTAACAAAGACTCCATTAGCAGATGTTATTTGATGTGCTTCTACGTCCCAGAACACAGGCAAAGAGTCTTTTTAAGCTTGACATGTAAATTGCAGCTTAGAGAAGTGACTACTGACTGCATTTATTACCCACATTATTGGGCAATTTGTCAGTTGCTACTGAAACCATTTGCTTCCTCTGCCAGACAAAAAAGCATCCCACAACACGAGTAAAGGGAGGAGGTAGCCTGCAACAAATCACTTTGTGATGTGCCTCTACATCATCAGGTTATGAGGCAGTGAAGGAATGGGACCCCAGAAAGGAATATGAAATCTAACGTATTAATAAGTTGATGATCTTTCATTCCCACACCCACCTGTGTGTACATGTGTGTCTCTTTAGCTGTGGTGCCACAGGGGGCAAACACAATTGGATGGTTAAGGATTCTTCCATCAGTGTTTGAAAAAGTGAATGTGATTATTAGTTACAGAAACATCATTTACTGATTTTTTATTTAAACCAAAGTGTCTACTACACCAGCTAAAATAAAAAAAGATCTCAGGTGTCAACTCAACAGTTGATGAGGCAGCCTCCAAAAAAGCCTCCTAGCAGCTCAATAGCAGCAACGTTAAACCTCAACTATGTCTCTGGCATCCCGTAGTAACAGAGCTGGTTTCTGTGAAGAAGGCCGTTCACTTGCCTGTTTTATCTGGCACTGCTCCCTGCACAAAAATCAATCTCCAATTCCTTTTAATGTTTAGTACTAAATCCAGAAAGCAAAACAAAGCATATGAGTCCTGCATTTATTATAGCAGCCTCTTGTATTTGGCTTCAGGGAAGCCTTCTAATCAAGGGAATGAAAAAACAGTCATTGACTCACTCTCAGGGAACATGGGAGACAGCTCAATCTTCCTGAAGGCCAGCACAGAGAAGGGGCCTCCAAATCATAAATCAACATACTATCAGCCCATTAATTTAGCCTGGCAATTATTAAGATGTTAAACCATTTGTACTACTATATTTACTGATGGCGACTGAAGGACAAATGCAAACTTCCTTAAATCTCCCCCTTCATGGAAAATGGCACTATCTTTTCACCAATATAAAATTTCCAAGGACAGATTTTATTTGCATTTTCTTATTGGCCTCTCTACATCTAAAAGCTTTAGAAGTATTAACTTTCATATCTACATACATACGCATATCTATTCTGTTTTCTTTATAGAAACTATTTTTGTCATAAATAGGTGTAAAAAAGGTAGTGCTTAATAAGAAACAATGGCACCTGGTACCCACCATCTCCAGTGGAGTGGACTCTCTGGATAAGTTACAGAATCATATTTATTCTTACTCCTGCTTTGGTCATATGAATCTTCACCATTGTGATCAATCCGAAAGGAGTGGGAGCTTCCTCACAGCCTTTCCTTTAGGCTGCTCTAAGGAGATGTGTGTCTCATCACAGAAATCCCAGAATCTGAATAATGTTCTAGAATAAGTGCTCTGGCCATTAGTCCAGGTTATCAAAAATGAGTGACCTCATCTTCCAGTTTTCTTTCTACCAGTATGTGCTATATGAGAAGTGGGTCATGTAGACACAAAGAGTCCGAGGAACCTTTACACTATTTTAGTTTGCTTGTAAATATGAGTTTATATTCTTCATGGTTTCAGAGAAAAGTTTGAAAAGGCATATACTGAAGGATCAACCTGAGGAGAAAAAATGTAACGTTTTTAGATATATTCACTATTGTTTATCTCTCACAATTTCTAAGGACTGCTTCCATTTTTTTTTTTTTTTTAGTTTGAGTTTGACAATGAACTCAAAATGAAAAACAGTTCTTTCATTCCTTCTTCTTCTGCTTATATTTCAGTTTTTTTCTAAAACGTTAAATGATGAATTTTAGAAATAAAGTTAAAAGTTTAAAAAAGACCTGTGATATAATTACCTTTTGTTATGTGGCCTGCAATAACACAGGTTCATTTATGTGGATAATGATCTATTCTCTTCAGAAACATCATAGTTTCTCTACAATTTTGCCAATTTTGATTAGGACAACAGCATATCAGGTAACTTGCTGCTTCAAATTATTTTCTAAAAACCAGTAGTTGATAAAGATATTCACATTATCCTCTCCTTATTAGCTGAAAAATATAGGTTTAAATCCATGCAGAAAACAGAAAGCTGAAAAGTTGAATGGTACTGAGAATAATGAAATTTCAGTAGTCCCAGATGGCTCATCAGGCTAAACAGATAATGAAGTATGCTTTTGCAGCCAACAGCAACTTTTGATTTACTCACCCACAGGGGGAAGACAATACTTCAAAATCCTTTCAGTCTGTGGATTTTTATACAGTATTATTAGTTTTTAGCTGGCTGAATTTGATGATCTTGAAAAATTAAAACAGTTTGATCAAGGTAGGCATACAGAATGCCTAGAACCTAAAACACACTTATGCAGCTAACCACTCAGCCCTGCTAGAGATCCTAACTATGCCTTTTAATCGTAACTTAACGCCTTAAAATTGTGCATGCTTGCTTTCCCAAATTATTGTTCCTGATTGCCACAGATTTGTCATACAGTTTTCTATACAATTCATCTCTTCTCCTTTTTTTCTC
Source organism: Anseranas semipalmata (assembly GCA_013399115.1). Lineage (NCBI taxonomy): Eukaryota > Metazoa > Chordata > Aves > Anseriformes > Anseranatidae > Anseranas > Anseranas semipalmata. The sequence goes on along the minus strand of VXAA01004164.1, from coordinate 183,571 downwards.
TTCCTTCCTAACTTCTTCTCCTTTCCTCACTTTCTTCCCCTTTTTCTTTCTCACCCTGCTTCTTTCTCTCCCTCCTTCCCTTCTTTCACTTGCTATCTTATTCATCCTATTTACTTATTTAAATTAATATTATTTATTAATGATGATTATCTAATAAATATAATTTATTAAGCATGTTTTGAAAAATTTATAATCTCTACTTTGTCTCTCTCTATATATGAGAGAAATTTAACTTACCATCTTACTGCACTGTCTGCTGACAGGATCTTAAGTTGGTTATACTTAAAATACAAACTTGAAGCAAGGACCAGATCACAAAACAAAGAAAAAATACGAATTATACACTGAGGTTAAAACCGGTGCTATCAACTTACACACCTGGAGGAAAAACATTACTTTATTTGAAGCCTTATTTTAAAATTTTTCTTGAAAAAAAAAAAGTATATATATATACATATATATATACACCATAGAAATGAGTTCTGTTAGTTTTTGCTTTCTTGTATTTGAACCCAACACACAAAATAAACAATAAAGCTCCACTAAGTAAGAGCTTCTCTCCTACTACTTAAAAAAGGTGACAGAGTAGATAGGTCCCTGACTCTGCTTATATTTCTGTAGAAAGTAATTCAAACAAGTCAAGATTTAAGAAATATTTGTTATTGACATCCTTAGCAAGGACCACACAATACAGTCGTTAGTAAGAATACATTTTAGGAGTGATAATAAATAAATAAATAAATAAATAAATAAAACTCGTAGAGCTTAAAATAAGGGGTATTTAAAAATAAATAAATTTAACACACATTGTGTACTTGTCCTTTTCTTCAAGGCATTTGCTACTGGACAATGTCAAAAACAGTGTAATGGGTTGATTGAACGTGGGTCTGGGTGGTGAAATCTAAATTTTACTATTGAGTGAGGATGGAATTCTGTATGTATATATTAAACTCTTCTCCCATAGAGGTAAACTCTTGAGATTTTTTCCTAATGACATTGGTTAGAATAAAGTTGAATCCCAGCTGAGATATTTCAAACATACCTGTCTAAAATTAAAATATTCTGACCTTTTCAATGCCTATCCCATTTTGTAATAAAAAAGATGACTAAATGAGGTAACTCATATTTCAAATATAATCTCTAATAATTACAGTTGTCCCCAAAATTTCATTCTTACTTTGTTTTTAAATCCCAGAAGCTATAATCAAAGCTACTATTGCCAATGTATCAACATTTCCTGTATTTTAAATGATAAAGAAAACATGAATCAAAGCAAGATAATTAAAAAGGGGGAAAAAAAAAGATGGAATACACCTGCTTAGAAGAATTTATAGTTCAACTCTCTTGGCTGTACCAATCACTTAGAACATTAATTTGTCTTTTAAAGGATTAATGTGTTTAATTAAGTTTATGAAGTAATTCCTTAAAGGCTAAGTCTGTCTCTGACAGAGTAATGAATTCTTTGGGAAGAAAAAAAAATAGCCTCACCCTAAGCTAGCTTTTGTCGCTTATTCACACAATAAGATATTCTGAGTTAGTTTCAGAGTAACAGGTGGCTCCCTCCGTTATATTTGCTCCTCATTCTATGTTCAGATTGTGTATAGAAAGAAAATACTCAAGCTCCAATAATGTTCTCTGCAATTAGTGGAGTCCTCTGTAACTCCTGAAATCAGAAATAATACAGTAACTTAGATGATAAATATGTAACAGTCTATTGTTTAATCTGTCAGTGGCTTACTTTGTTCCAATGTCAATATGAAAAGATTCTTTTTTGTTTTCCACAGAGGTTTTGGGGTGGAGCGGGATGGCATGGGAAAGGAGGCTTAGCTGAAAAACATAAGTGATTTATGGATTCTGACATCTGTCTTTTTCAAAATCTAGATCTTATTCCAAAACAAACACCTCCCCTCAACTGCCCCACTGCTCTCAAAAAAGCCACACTATTGACAGTTTAAACTCCCTTTCTGGTTTTGTTTATTTTATGTATTTTAATAACATTTTTGGTCACTAGAAGGACCGTACTATAGTTTGATGACCTAACATGCAATGACACCATTGTTTGATTTCTTTGATAGACCATTGTGTACAATGTTCCAGTAGAAAGCACCATTACTTCTCTAGTAAGTTTAACTGACACCTTATATGTTAACTACTGATGATCTAAACCTACAGTTACCCAGGATTATTCTAAAAAATACTTTCTCTAACAATATAGAATGCAGAAAATTTTGTTTATTTTCTTATTCCCAAAAAATATATTTCTTGTGAACAAAGTTTTTTTTTTTTTCCAAGTAAGTAACAACATGAAAATAATATATTTTTAAAAAAATATTACCTGTTCAAAAACAACGTATTGTTTCTTGTGCATTTATTTCTTCACCAATAGTCATTAAAATATTATAAAGCTGTAATATGGAACATACTCCTAAGTATAAGACTTTTGAAATAATTGACTTTAGGCCTACAACACCTTTGATAGTCCCACACCATTTCTATAATATTTTTTAAGCTGTGCCTCAGGCAAATAAATTTGCCAGCAATTGTCCCAATATTCTTTATAGTCTGATTCCCAAAGAACCAATTTCATAAGATGTTAAAGAAAAAATAACCCTCCTGGTATCACATATTTATGGCTTTGATTTGAACTACCAGTTAGCAATGTAGACAAGGGAAAGGTGGCTTATGAGTCTTGTCATCTGAAGGTGACCTCAAAATAAATCTTAATTTTCTGGATACAAAAATAGTTGAAAAGAATTGAATTACTACATGTTATTAGGTTAACATTCCTTTTTTGAGATGTGATGAGCATGTTAGCCACCCCCTCCAGAGTTGGAAAATGAAACAATCCTCATAACTAAAAATGATAAATATTGCTAATTTCATATATTTATTTGTACTTCAAATTTCTGTTTTATATGGTGTGGCATACCCAAGTTAGAGTTGTGGAGGTGGCAGATACATCACTGGAATCCTGTGCATTCTCAAATGGCAGCCAGAGGCTGTCATATCTAAGGTATCTGATAATGCACTGATTGTAAGAGTTTAGGGACCTGCCTGCTCTGTGTGTTGTTAGTAGACGAGGTAGGTATTGGTCTGGAAACTCAGCTGATTGAAAAGATCAAGTCTATTGATTTCATGAAAGATATTTTTACCTACACTAGTTGTGGGTCAGGTTGTGTCCATTATCAGAGTTCTGACCTCTCTGTTAAGAAGGCAAATTGCTGAATTTACTGAGACTATGTGGTAAATCTGCCATAATACTGCCATCCTGGACTATACTTGTCATAACCAAAATATTTAAGCATTTTAAACTCAAAAATAGGCATAAACTTTCCTAATTTCTACAAGGCCCTGGAGTTAAAGCCAAGCCCTGTAATTTAAAAGAAGAAAAAAGAAATTACCAAAAAATGGAACAAAATTGACTAGAAAAATCTTCTTTGATGTCCTCATTCTGAAATGTCTGTAAATAGTAGATCAATCTATTTGATTTTGTTAACCAGGTCAGTGTATTTATTCTTCTACCACAAGCATATATTATCATTTCTCTTTTGCAGAAAACCATGTGTAAGAGAGGAATATAATATATTAATGGTTTCCAAAGCAATTTATGTTCTCAGAAGTCCCTTTGAGAGTGAACAACCATCTGGAAACCTCAGAAGGTTAAAACATAAGATACTTTTACTGTGTTTTACAAAACATGGTGCTATGTTCCTTCTTTTGCGTAAGAAAACATTTTAGTATATGAAATTCAGAAGGAAGAGTACCAGAGGAGCTCAGAGTGTTTATAAACCCCCCATTTTAGGTTAAGTTTTAACCTCTTCTCTATCTGAGGTACCCCCACAACAAAAAGACATCTTATCCAGCACATTACATTAACCAGTAACCAGAGTCTTACTATTGCTATTATTTCATATCAGAAATTACCTGCCTTTGAAGATCAGATGAAATGGAGTTTTGGAGAGACCTTCCAAGCTGAATGAGTTCAAACTCATGTAGTAATACAAAGAGGATTTAGGAGACACAATACACAGACACGATACACAAATAAACCATGCCTTCATTGCGTGACGATGGGATGTGTTTTATTTACCCTCCATATTGTTAATATTTATGCAGTAGAAATAAAACTTTTAGGGCTGTAGGCTTCTGGCTAGATCCTGGCTTTGAGGTTAATAATTCAGATTCAGGGCAGTAAACCAAACCTGCTGTTCTGACCATACAACATGAATCAAGCCTGCTTCCATACTCAGGAGGATCAGGGAGCTGGGGGAGGAGATTTCAGTGCCTGGCACAGGGAACCCAGAGGGACAAATCGAGCATCCTGGCTTACCAAGCCCGTTGCGGGCTTGGTGGCACCAGTAACTGCCCTCCACTTGGTAGAGATGAGCCAGTGTGATATTTGCAATTCCAGATAATTCCTGTTCACAACTAGCACATGTGAGTGAACTGTTCTGTTCTATGTCCTTTTGCCTGAAAAAAAATGTTTTATATCACTTTCTTGATTTTTAAACAACTGTAGGAGTGTGTTAACACATTCATCAGCATTGATATCAACATCCCACCACTACACATCTGTCCTAAACTTTAAATCCATTCCTGGAAATGATGCCAGATATCTGAGAGGCTATCATTATTCCTTTATGTTGCCTACATTCCCTTATTTGAAAAAATAATCTGAGTGGAGCTGGAATTAAGTGCGGAATAAAAGTTCAGATAAAACTGTGGAGTTCCGGAGATAAATATTACAGGGACCCAAACACAGAATGTATTTCTTACTGCCAAGCCTCCAAGATGTTAGGTTTTTAACATCTCAGATAATAATCTGAACAAGTGACTGAACACATTGTATCATTTTGCTGTGATATTAGGAGAGCTGCTTACATTTTCAACCTAGTGATAGAGTCTGTAAATCTTTTCTGATGTGGGACAGGGTGTGTGGCTGTGACTTCATCAGCTAGGGTCAGCTTGCAGGTTCACAGGCAGGCATGCTGAAGGGTTCCCTTCATGAAGGGAAGCCAACATTCAGAAGAGAGCACCCTGGAAATCTACAGCATATTCTGACCTCATAACATGAGAAAGAAAGAAAGAAAGAAAGAAAGAAAGAAAGAAAGAAAGAAAGAAAGAAAGAAAGAAAGAAAGAAAGAAAGAAAGAAAGAAAGAAAGAAAGAAAAGAAAGAAAGAAAGAAAGAAAGAAAGAAAGAAAGAAAGAAAGGCTGTTAAAAGCCATCCTGATTTACTTATCAGAAATAGTAACGTCAGTGTGGGCTAGTAATCAGAAAGCAGCAAGGCTCTCTAAAATCTGGAAGGAGATTCAGTGAAATGAACTAATGCCTGTGGAAAGACAATCTCCAGTTAGAAAACTCTATGATTCTATGATTAGAATCTTTACCAAATANTAACAGAATAACTCTGTTGTATTTTTGTCTATGTTCTTACTTATGACTTAGTTGTTCAAAGATATAGTAAAGAAAAGTCCTGCCCATGGCAGGGGGATTGGAAATAGATGATCTTTAACGTCCCTTCCAACCCAAACCATTCTATGAAACAAGCTGCCACCTGAGATATCTGATGTAAATAGATCCACTTACATAAATATATGTGTGTCTTGAGCCCTGCCAAGGGCTACTGTGATAGCTGTTCTGAAGTCAGATGGCTTAAAGAAAGTATGTAGAAGACAAATATAAACACGTGGTTGGATCTTAAAGATCACCTGCATAATGGGAACTATCTGACAATCTCCCAGGAGAGTGTCTGGACCGTGAAAACTGAACTCCCCACTCTGTGTTTTAGGACTTAATTTCCTGTCATAGTTAGTAAAAGCTCACAGAGAAAGTCAGTGGATACTTGCACTGAATTTGCCCACCCTTTCTTCGGAGTCTGAATAATAGGTTTCAATATCTAAGTCTATCAGCTTCCATCTCTAAGTTCACTGGTTATAGGAAACAAACATCAGAAAGACATTAACATTTAAGACACTTGGGTTTATGTCACTAAAAGACATTATCAGTTCAAAGCTGGACATTCTCTTTCTCACTGTCTTTTTTTTTTTTTTTTCCAAATCTCCCAGTTCTCTCACCCCATAAAAGATATGTTAATGGAGACCCTTGTTCTGACTAAACATTAAAGAAAGGAAAGTCTCCTTCACTTACATGTGCAAATCTTTATCTCCATCTGTTTCTTATTCTATGTTTCAGGCCCATCTGTCTTCTTTATGATCTGGATGCTCTTTCTCATAATACTATCAGTGTGGTGACTATGTTCATTTTTTTAATCATCTGGGAAATGTTTTTCCTTGAGTTGCTTATTTTTTTATCTTTTTATCTATTTCTCAGAGTCTTATCTTTAAAACTTTTAAAGGTCATTTAGCTCCCAGATTGTCTATTGTCCTTCCAAAGAAGCTTCATTAGGAAAAAAAAATAAATGTTTCACAGTCCCTTNGAAATAGATGATCTTTAACGTCCCTTCCAACCCAAACCATTCTATGAAACAAGCTGCCACCTGAGATATCTGATGTAAATAGATCCACTTACATAAATATATGTGTGTCTTGAGCCCTGCCAAGGGCTACTGTGATAGCTGTTCTGAAGTCAGATGGCTTAAAGAAAGTATGTAGAAGACAAATATAAACACGTGGTTGGATCTTAAAGATCACCTGCATAATGGGAACTATCTGACAATCTCCCAGGAGAGTGTCTGGACCGTGAAAACTGAACTCCCCACTCTGTGTTTTAGGACTTAATTTCCTGTCATAGTTAGTAAAAGCTCACAGAGAAAGTCAGTGGATACTTGCACTGAATTTGCCCACCCTTTCTTCGGAGTCTGAATAATAGGTTTCAATATCTAAGTCTATCAGCTTCCATCTCTAAGTTCACTGGTTATAGGAAACAAACATCAGAAAGACATTAACATTTAAGACACTTGGGTTTATGTCACTAAAAGACATTATCAGTTCAAAGCTGGACATTCTCTTTCTCACTGTCTTTTTTTTTTTTTTTTCCAAATCTCCCAGTTCTCTCACCCCATAAAAGATATGTTAATGGAGACCCTTGTTCTGACTAAACATTAAAGAAAGGAAAGTCTCCTTCACTTACATGTGCAAATCTTTATCTCCATCTGTTTCTTATTCTATGTTTCAGGCCCATCTGTCTTCTTTATGATCTGGATGCTCTTTCTCATAATACTATCAGTGTGGTGACTATGTTCATTTTTTTAATCATCTGGGAAATGTTTTTCCTTGAGTTGCTTATTTTTTTATCTTTTTATCTATTTCTCAGAGTCTTATCTTTAAAACTTTTAAAGGTCATTTAGCTCCCAGATTGTCTATTGTCCTTCCAAAGAAGCTTCATTAGGAAAAAAAAATAAATGTTTCACAGTCCCTTGCAGAAGCAAGATAGAAGAAGAATAGAAGATAGGTTACTCACTGTTCAATATCCTTTTTCTAGGGATGCATATGCCCTTTAGAAATCTGGCCCATAAACAGGATTCCTGAGATGACAGATTAAAAAGACTCTGCAATAGAGACAAAACCAAACCACAGGTGGAGTGATACTGATCCAATATTGCTCCAGTAGGGCAGAACTGGGATTTTGGTACAGAGTAGGTTAGAGGAAGATTCAGCTGCCAAAGTGAAATCTGAATTGGAAGTTTTACATAATTTAGGACTGTTTGGGCTGCTCTACAGTCTAGACATGGAAGGAAAAATTAGAGACTTAATATTAAGTGGAAGGATTCCAAAAATGGAAAATTGTATAGTTCTGCCTGATATAATTACAATAGTACTGAGGTGCATTTCCTTGCTCTGTTTCTTCAGATAGTGCAGGAGGAGGGTAAGATGTAGTCACAGAACAAAATTTTGCTTATACCTATCGGACTATGGACTTGAAAAGATGCTTTGAGTTTCCTTTCCCATTATTAAAAGATAATTTTCTGTTTTTATGGATTTGCTGCTTTTTTGCAGTACTGCCTGTTCTCCTGCGCCCCACCCCTACCCCTTACTAATATTATAGAATCATAGAATCATTTAGGTTGGAAAAGACCTCTGAGATCATCAAGTCCAACTGTTAACTTAGCACTGCCAAATCTACCTCTAAACCATGTCCCTAAGCACCACATCTACACATCTTTTGAATACCTCCAGGGATGGTGACTCAACCACTTCCCTGGGCAGCCTGTTCCAATGCCACACAACCCTTGTAGTGAAGAAATTTCTCCTAATATTTCCTAATTCCTAAATCTCCCCTGGAACAACTTGAGGTCATTTCCTCTTGTCATATCGCTTGTTGCTTGGGAGAAGAGACCGACCCCCACCCCGCTACAACCTCCTTTGAGGTAGTTGTAGAGAGCGATAAGCCTCTATTACGGTTAGCCTGAGCCTCCCCTTCTCCAGGCTAAACAACCACAGCTCCCTCAGCCTCTCATAAGACTTGTTCAGCCAGCTTCGTTTCCCTTCTTTGGACACGCTCCAGCATGTTGATGTCGTTCTTGTAGGGAGGGGACCAAAACTATCCCTCTTTTGCAGAAGCTATGGAGATCATTTTCCAGCATTTCAAACAAACAAACAGACAAACAAATAGAGAAAATACTTCTTTTACAGAATGTCGGAGGGAAAAAGTAAAAACTTAGAGAAAAATATCATTTTTTTCTATTAGATTCAGAATTTATAGATTCATATATTCTTTTCTATAGAACTACATTGCATTAATCTCTCATTATCTCATAATCTCTCATTAAAACTCTATTGGGGTGGGTGATGCTGGTGAGTATTTTCATTTAAAATGAAGGGGAAGAAGCAGAGGCAAGATATAAAGACAGTGAAAAATGGACTTCATCCTGGTCCACTGAGTTCATTGACTTTACCTCAAGAAAATATATGTGGTTCAAGACAAGAGCCATTTAATAGGGGCCTGGAAAAACACAGTATTATATTTCAAGATTATTTCTTCTAGCTCATTGTAGCACCTTAGCACCACCTGGTTCCCTAGTGCAAGTATTTAATACTTTTTGGCTCAGTTGGGTCATTAAATGTACTGATGCCAGGAGTCTGAGCACATATTCTGATTCTATGCAATAAGCCTGATGTGGAGAAAAGCAACAACTGATCTGAAGTGATGCTAAAAGCTACGTAAATTAAAGAAGGCATTCCTTTAGTCAGGGGCTGTCTTAGGGCTTATTACTGATGTGTTAGGATGTCAAAAGAAAAGCTCAGAAAAAGCTTGCATATAGTGATCATATCCATGCAGAATGGATACTCCTATTACTATGTCATTTGCTATAAAACAATCTTTTTTTTTTTTCTATCAAAAACAGATAATTGAATCTCTCTTCCTGTGAATAAATGAAAAACATGGTTAAGATGTTATCTGATTGCCAGTATCAAAAACAGTAAATAGATTTCTCTAGCTTGGTGAATACATATTTCTGGTGTGGGAATAGTGTATTGTTGGCTTTTTATGATGCTATGGTTTTTTTAAAAGAACAAATTTTTCTCTTGGAGAATTCTATTCCGTAGTCACAACAATGTCACAACTAAGCCATAGTTAGTCATGACTAAGGTACTAGGCAATGGTGTTATGTGTTTATGTTCACAACATTGCTCTTTGTTTTCAATGTATTGTTCAGATATATTATCCAGTAGTGTATTTCTTAAACAATCTCTAAGATGAAGGGATAAGCCCAGCCTTTTACACTTAGAAATCCTCTGGGCAACCTGTTATCAGTTCTTGCTTATCTCTGTAGGAATCAACATACTGTTCTGTGATTTAGGCTACTGAAAATTTGTGGTGTTAAAAATACAGAATAATAGTTTTTGGGCTTTACTCTCAGATTACTGTTTGCAATTATGATTTTTTTTCTGATTTATTTATGTACTTTTTATATTTATTAGCTCTAGGTTGAACTATGAACACATAAAATGCTATTTAGAAGAATCTATAGGTTTAAATCATGTAAGTACGTAAAGTATTTATGTACATATCTACTGTAATATACGTATATAGTGGTAGAAGCCAAGCTTTTCAAAATTTAGTTTGGGATACTATGGTATTGTGTATACACATACATTATTATAGCTATATCTTGACTCTACAATTAATATATTACAACATTGTACCACGATTTAAATTAACAAACGCAGGAGGAGATTCCAGAAGGAAGGGAATGGAGCAACAAATATATGACACAAGAGGTGTGTAATATTCCATGATCATCTAGCTACATGGTCAGACATGGTATTTCAAACACGGCTGTTTTTTAAGCCTTTTACACCCAATTTTAAAAAATATGACAAATACTTAGCCACAGCCATTTTCTTTGCATAAGAAGTCAATTCTGTTGATTTGGGATTATTAGAATGTCTGTTTATTCCAAGGGCAATTATAATCTACTAACTCCACTGACATTTTGGAATTTTGTTTTGCAGCTGCATAAATTCTACTAATATTCTGAGGACAGATATCATTCTTACTTCACACTTTACAGAAATTAATAAGGATCTTTCTATTGCAGTAATGAGAGCAGGATCAGACCAAAGAGATCAATCATTTTTTGCATATTTTATAGGCCACACTGATACCACTGACATCTTTATACAATCTCTGTCTCAAGTTCTTCCTTACTATTAGGGTCCCAGGTGTTGATCTAACTATATTTGTCTCTTATTAAATCCCCTGCTTTATTCTTATTACTTTGGAGATAGAAAACTTGTGTTTCTGATAGCACAAGTATCTGCTGATTCAGCAAAGAGGACTAGAGCTAAATGAGTTTGGGGACATAATCTATCCTATACTACGCCAGTTCAAGTTAAATGTTTTAGTGGAACAGAATGGGCTTGATGTTAACAGAACTATAAACTGTGTGGTTTAAATTTTTATATGAAAACAGGATCTCCATCCATAGGGCACTGCTTCTAGTCTTTAACCAGTGCTAACTATAAAGAAAATATACCATGAATCTTCCCACTTTTTACACTGTACTTTTTTTTCTCTAATTGCTTCTGTCATTGGAGAGTACTAATTCTTTATGTAGATTATCTACATTCTTGTTTCTATGTTGTCTATATTTGTTTCTGTATTGTTCTATATTATAAGTCCAGAAGGCTTTTGTGAAAGATGTATGATTCAAATACATCTGTACAGCTAACCTGCAGAAGCAAGGACAAACTACTTATTCTGCAACATTTAAGTTTTTGAACAAACATTCTGTTTCTGCCATGCTCCTGTGTTTTACTGTTCAGGGTTTCTGAAATAACAGTTAAATTCATTGTTTTGAAGAAGCTGTGTTGGCACAGCCTGCTTTCCTTCAAGAGCAGCTCAAATGTGGAGAAACCTCCTTGTATAAACAAAATTCCAGATCGACTTTGTTCTATTGATATGTCGGTATTTGCTAAGAATACAGATGAAAGTTCATTGGTCTAATTTGCTAAACCTGAATCTATTGCGGTAAACCATGTTGAATTTCTTAATGGAGACAGGGTGAGCCATGTTATTTTACCATGTGTGAACAGCCACATAAAACCAGAGTTCAACTGTCACTGTTTTCCCTAAAAAAAAAAAAAAAAAGACCTTCCTGGCAAGAAGCTGAACTCATCTGGATGCAATTCACAACCAAAGACCTGTTGTGTGTAGCAAAAAACCCTAAGTTTTCTCTTTCACTTTTTGACCAACTTTGTAAACATTGTCTTTGGAAGATAGTTTCATCTTCTGCAGAAGTGTCTAGAAAGCATGCATGCTTTAGAGAAAGAATAGTGCTTCACCATAAATTTAGGATTCTTCTCATTTGTCCCTCTGTGCTTTCCGCAGAAAAAAAAAAAAAAAAAAAAAAAAAAAAACAAAAG
>VXAA01004164.1:155860-171735 GCA_013399115.1 Anseranas semipalmata | reverse complement strand
AAAAAAAAAAAAAGATACTAGAGTGACCTCAGATATAAGTACATCTTTGATAAATGGTCAAAGTTGAAATCAACACAGACTGCAATAGGTTTTTGAAAGATTAGCGGAAATGTCTCTACAATTTTGAATATGCAGCTGAGAATCCCCATGATGTATCTGTGCAAAAATGCAAGGATATTAATTTTAAAAATAACATTTTAAAAGACAAAATGAGTGGACAGACTTAAAAACTAGCAATCAGAAGCTCACTTCACTTATCAAGAAACGAACATTATTCATTATGATTTTAAGCCTTCTTTCTTTTTGCTCTAAATGGCTTATGCTCATGGAATCCAGCTTTCATTAAAATCCAGCAGAGTTCTATCACTGATTTCAAAGCAGACAGGATTTCATCCCGTTCCAGTGGGAGTGATTTCCACATAAGGGACTATTCAGCTTCAATAGCAGCAACCAAATTTGGTCAAAGAATAAAATAAACTCTTGGGTTTTAGTTTCCTTTGGCCAACTGTAATGCTTTCTTGTACTGTACAGGTACAATGAGAGATTGTCCAAGACCACATAGCACTTTAAAAAGCAGTCAGATAAAGGATGCCTTCAACAGGTATAGTGTGAGTTACAAGGAGTAACATATGTCTTAATTCAGAAGTGAAGGAATTAAAACCCACATTGCTTTTGTACAGTGAGTAGTTCAAACTTTTCATTTTCTTGGCAAACTGCCTTTCCTTCTCTTTTAACAGCATTAAGTTCATGTGTTTATTTAAAATATCCACATCTTCCACAATTTAGAAAGAAGTCTCTCATTTATTTACCTAAACTGAGGCAGTAAAATTGATATACTCTATAGGGTTCCTTATTCTAACCTTCTTTTTCCCTGATTTAAGGCTACTGTGGCTTTGTTTTTGATTATTGCACCCTGTTATAAACTTACAGTCATCCTTTTCATAATCTGCTAGAATTGCTCCCTTTTTTTTTTTTTTCTGGAGTGAATATGGTGATTGTGAAAGGCACTAAACTGCTAATTGAGACAATCATACAGTAGAACAGGTAAGGCCAAATCAGAGTAATGGAAAGTTTATCACTAATATTTGGAGGCATTGACAATGTGCTTCCGACAAGACCTAGGTGGTACAGAACAAGTTCAAGTTCTATTCTTGTTATTGTCATTGGTCTTTCCTTGATAGTAATATCAAATGAAGTGTAATAGTACTTGTGATACTGCTTTTGAAAGGTGGAGGTTTATTTATATTGGATTCAGACCATCAGTCAAACTCACAAAAGCTCAGATGATAAGACCTAGTTGATAATATCCAGAATTTTATTAGTTCTTCTGTCTAAAAGTACATACATTTTGTCTCAGATGTATATATGATCTGGGACTGTAAACATTCCACCTCCTGTTTCTGTCTGCTCTTTTTTTTTTTTTTTCAAATTTTTTCTTCACATCTTAGATACACATGGAATATTATTCTGCTTTTAAACCTCAGAGAGGATACATTGTCATTGTCTTTCAATTGCCTTCTGTTCTATTTCAAATCCCCCAAACCTTGGTAGCATGTTCTCACCTAGATGCCATTCACATGACACATCATATCTTAAACAATTTTACAAGTACAAAGGTTTGCACACTCACATCAGCCAGCTCAGGCTGATTTTTTAACTCTTTCCTCCTTCATGCTTAAAATGAAGACATAACATGAGATATCCATTAGGATACTTGGAAGCATCCAACAAGCATCAAAACAAGCTTATATATTCTCACACCGAGGAAAAAAATATTAAAGTGATCACTAAATTTGCTATAATTATATAAATACCTAATGTGCAAAGCCATTCAAATGAGATTTAGATAAGATTTTGAATCACATTTGCTGATGCAAGTTCAAAAGTGAAAACACTACACTGGCTCTAGGACAAAAGAGGACGTCAGGGTGATTTAGGGACGTTTTCAGATCTACCTCACCAAAAGTACTTACGAAGCATTTTCATTTCCTGATTGATTCTTTCAGAACAATTTGATCCTTACATTTCTAAAAGAGCTTAAAATTCCTACCAAGTCCAAGGTCAGGGCTAATTTTCTTAAAGCTAATCAGGTGTGTTTGAATCAGCTGCAAAATCTAGCCAAAAAGTATTAATTGATGAACAGCAAAATATACCATCTCTTAGGACACCAGGATGAAGGTAGAAATATTTGTAGTTACATGTTTTAGAACAAATAAATTCATAAACGGAGAGCAATAGGAAAAACAGAACAAATCATTTGGATGTTTTAAATGTAAAATGGGAATGATAAATGGAGCACAAATAGGTTTCATGTAGGTGCTCAAAAGCCACAGTCTCCTTATTGACAAAACACACATAAAGACACACATCAAACTGCCTTGTTGTACTTGAAATGGTGGAGAAATATCTATCTATCTATCTGTCTATCTATCTATCTATCTATCTATCTATTTACTGAATAGAGAGATAGTGGAAGAAAAGCAACAATAAAATCTCAACTAAGTTAGAGCAGAGCCCTGGTTAGAGCTGTGCACACTATATATACAGACACAGACGCACACGAAGAGTAACAGGGCAAGGAGAGCTGGCAACAATTAAAAAAGAAATACATAGATCAGATGCTGGAAATTGCAGATAAGGTAGTAATAAAACAGCAGGAAAGATATGAATGAATAACCAATGAGGGGTGGAGTAAGACTGCAGAGCCAGCCTCTTCTCAGTCTTATCCAGTGATATGACAAAAGGCATGTGGGCAAAGATGGAAATGGAGGAAATTCCACATTTTTTTTTCTTTCTTTCTTTCTTTTTTTTTTTTTTTTTTTTAAACTGTGAGAGTAGTCAAACACTGGAACAAGTTGCCTGGAGAGTTTGTGGAGTGTCTGTCTGTGAGATACTTAAAACCTGACTGGATGTGGCCATGAGCAACCTGCTGTAGCTGACCCTGCTTGGTGCTGGGGCGTTGAGTTAGTCTCAGGAGGTCCCTACCAACCTCAGTTTTTTTGTGAGTCTATATGTCATCGGCAGATATATATGAATTCTAAAATTACATAACAAACAAAAGATTCCTAGAACTGGGTTTGGTCACATGTTTGTTGGGAATAATAAAACTTATCAGTCCTAAGAACTAAATATTTATTGAGATATTCTGTATTTGAGAGTATGTATTCATATCCCTGTGGTAAGTATTAACTATTTTATAGCTTTACAGTAAAAAATGGTGCAAGTCTACATTGGTATATGTACTGACCTGAATCAGCAGGTCTTTATAATTTATATCCAAGAAGAACCCGACGTATTAGTGATGATTTTCAGTTAATTCTGGAAGATTTGGAAAGATCCAGTTAAACAGGAAAAGCATAATGTTGTACCAATATTTAAAATGTGCAAATGAGACTATGAGAAAATCACAGGGCTGTCAGCATGACATGAATTTCAGTTCAGTGTTTCGGTTTCGTGAATGAGACCATTTTAGAAAAATCTAAAAGGACTTGTATTTCACAGCTGGCCAACAGCAGAATGAAAGTTCCCACTGTAGTATTACGGTCAAAAGGTCCATGTGATACTCAGACATAAAGAATGGATTTTAGAGTAGAAGGATGATTATATTTATTTTTATATCATTTGACACTAGTACAGTTGCTACTATAACATGAGGTCTTTCTTTAGTACTTATGATTGAAAAGAATTTTGACGAATCACAGAGGGTTCAAAGAAGAGCTAGAAGAATGATCCTTTGTTAGGAGAATGTGTCTAATTATGGTGATGCTCATGCAAAGTGAGAAATTTCAGTGGCGTCTTAAGATTTATATGCATTTAGATGGGGGAAAGGATTTAATTGTAGAGAATGCATTTGTCTAGAAACCCAATCTTCAGCATATGAAAGTTGAGACTGAGCTGTGGGTCCTTCTTCCTTTTCTCCCACACTGAAGAAAATGAAGAACTGGAAAGGCTTTCCGGGAATTAAAACCAAAAGTAAATTATTTTTATTTCTTTCCTTCTAAAAGATACATTCTAGAATTCTTTTTAAATAGCTCTTTGCTTTGTGCTATGTGGGAGACCAGGTTATACGATCGAAATAATCCAGCATCATGCAGTGTAGAGATATCTGAGTTACTTGTCTTTGAACTAAATCAGTTAGGTTTAGTCTGGAAAGCAGTCTAGCTGTAGCACCATGGAACTCTGTGGGGGCTGATTTAACCTTCTTCTTGGTACTATATTGACTATGGCTCTATAAATCAAACATATGCTCAGGAAACATAAATCTAATTAAAAGAGAAGAAAAAATGGAATGTTGCTCACATAAAAGTGAAAGCAATCCAACCTATAGAAAAAATTCAGAGGGAATTCATAGGTGGTATGGTAAAAATGAAAGACAAAACGGATTCACCTCATCTCACACATTGCCATCAGTGAGCATACAAAAATTCTTCATAATATATTGGTCAACTCAATGTAAGATTTTTATCATCATGTTTTATATAGAACCTAAGAGAAGACACATTTTGCTAGAAAACTTGGCTGGCTATGAAATCAAAAATTTACATAATGTGATAAAAACAAGTAAAAAACAAACAACACCTTAAAAAGAAACAAAAATCCTAAAACATATATTTATATAAACATATAAAACGCATATATATATTTATGCATACACATATTTGTGTATAATCACGCCAAGCTCACTTTAACCATGATCATTATTCACCACTCTCAAGTGTTCAGACAACATCTAGACTATTCAAATAATTGAATTCCGAAGTATAAAAGAACTATAACACAAATAATAAGTTCTTCAAGGGTGAATTCTGAATGAATAATGACTTAAACAAGTGTATCAATTGCTGCTATCCTACCCAAAAGCAAGATCCTCACACTATAGTTTCCTGTGCTTGGTCAGAATAATAAATAAATTATATAATTTTACAAATTATTTAATAATCTCTAAATAATATGTAAAGAAAATGCGAAAGTGTGCAGTGTAGCACCAGTGTACTGTATACAGATAGAAGAAGCAGAGCTGAGTCTGAATGGGATCTCACTCCCTTCTCTGTATTCAGGAGTCAACATAACCAACCTTTTTTTGTGTGCATTGGAAGACAAGCAATCACTAGTGTTCAGGGGTATGCCTATGAATACAGTCTAAACCTACGAGGTTAAAAAGTTGGGATTCATAATGAGGACTCAAGGTGACATATTTTTTGAGTAGTCCATAGAATAGAAATTACTTATTTGTGTTATCTTGCAAATACCTACATATCTAATATTTACTAATTTATTATAATATTATTATATAACATTTATTATCTAATAACAAAGAATTTCTAGGCCATTTTGCATCAGCTGGTTCACGAATTGTGCTCCTACAAAATAGAAGTGGTTAACTTAGTAAGAAAATAGTAATAAAAATGTAACCAATTCTACTGAGAAGTACCAAATCCTTGATTTTAGTCTTGTGTGAAGAAGTTACTGATTATTTTTAATGCTGATATTTCCATATTTTAAAAGGTTACTAGTGCCAAACTTCCGGAGAGTTTGCCTTGTATGTTTGTTTTTTGTGATTCACTACTGGAACCTATTGAAACTCAGTAGATGTGCTTACAGAAGAGCTGAATATGCGGTGATAAACAAACAGTGATATCTCCTTGAGGAATAGAGCAGGTGCTGTAACATATTCCAAATACAAAGTACTATACTTCATTTTAAATAATTTAGTAGAACAACACAATGATATAGAAATAAATCACCTTTTCACATATCTCCACATTGTCTTAAAATAGCAAAATGCTATAAAAGGAACGTAAGGAGGATTCATTTTTGGGGGGAGGTGGAGTAAATCAATAAGAATATGTCTTATAGCCATGTAGATAAACTTGGTAGTTTTAAACTTTTACACTTTCCATCACTGCTAGCTGGTTGATTTTCATTTAAAAATAAAATAAAAATAAAAATAAAATAAAATAAAAAACTAAAAACTCATCATTCTCCATATGATCACATGAGAATACCAACTGCTTTCAAATCTTTTTCCACTAAAATATGCAACAAATCCTTACGATTTAGTTTACTATACTTTGTTTCCTCTGATTCTTCAGAGTTTAATGAACTCTATCTGACCTGCTGATGTTAAATGGTTTGTAAGCAATAATTTATTTAACTCATTTTGTCTCATTTTCTTCTTCTTCTTTTTTTTTTTTTTTTTTTTTTTTTTTTTTGGTTTGGCAGTGATTTGATTTAATTGTTTTTTACCATTCAAAAAAAATATTCCTGGATTGAATTAATGATTTTTTCTTTCCAAGTAACTGAACAATTAAATATTAATTACAGGCATTTAATATTAAAACTACTATAATAGCAGAGTAAGATATATGATATTGATATTGGTATTTAAATGAGTTAGGACTACTGCAACCAGGTTGTTGATAAATGCTTATGCTGGCAATTATCCAAATGAATCCAAATTTGTTTTCTTTTATTATTCTGCGGCATTCATCCCAAACATATATTTCCCCAAATATTCCAGGCAACAGACTCATTTTCTGGAATACTCATAGGTAAAGGAAATCAAACCAGTTGTTTAAGAACTTAAAGAATTATTTCTGAAAGATATTTTTCAAATTGTTCTTCAAAAAGGAAGAACTAGCACCTGACTAGGTCTTTTTGTCTGACTTCATAAATCTGACAAAAATACCAAAAAAACAACAAAACAAAACAAAACAAAAAAGGAATCGGTTCAAATGGCACCTTTCTTTGGATTTACAAACATGATTATTCAAAGGACTTCTAATGTTAATGTAGCAATTATGTTTAGCTATTTCCTATATCAGTCTACATGTGTCCTTGCCTTCACTGAAAAATTCTGTTGGGATTCAGTTCAAAATGTTGAGTTAGATTAATTAATTAAGCATTTAGAAAGATTTTTAATGTTCAAATGTTAGTTGTTATAATGTATTTGACATGTGGAGAGGGAACTGTGAACACCATATTCACTAGAAAGTATGTTGGAGTGTCAGGCACAAAATGGGATCTAAAACTTGATGACAAGCAAGAAGCTATTTATAAGTACAGGAATGTAGTGAAGGCAAAGGTACATCTGAAACCTTGTTTCTGTGAGAAGCTTAAGTGCACTGTGACATCCTATTTGAGATCCAGAATTCTCTCCTAAAGGTAAAGATCTATCTCCGTTTTAAAAGAGCTGAGGAAAATTCATTTAAGTTCATTATGTTTAAGATATGATTCCAGAAAAACAAGGAATTGGTAGCAGCACATATTTCTTGTGGTGATTGTTGAATATATAGCAATAACAATAACAAAGAAATCTAGCAATAGGCATTAAAATTCAGGACGTCACCACAGTAAATTTTTAGTTTGCAGTGTCTCCCAATTCCCTACTTTGTCTCTTTTTGGGCTCAGGCATCTTTTATGTCTTCTGGCAAGTAACAGTGTTTTAATAAAAGAGGTCAGGAAATGCTTTATGACAAGAGAAGCTGCCCATTGGCTAGGTAGGACTTTTCTTTCTAGGTTGAAAAGAAAGTGCTCTACTCTGCACTGGTGCGGCCTCACCTTGAGTACTGTGTGCAGTTCTGGGCACCACAGTACAAAAAGGATGTAAAACTGCTGGAGAGTGTCCAGAGGAGGGCGACGAAGATGGTGAAGGGCCTAGAGGGGAAGACGTATTAGGAGCGGCTGAGGTCACTTGGCCTGTTCAGCCAGGAGAAGAGGAGGCTGAGGGGAGACCTCATCGCAGTCTACAACTTCCTTGCGAGAGGGAGCGGAAGGCCAGGCGCCAACCTGTTCTCCTTAATCACCAGTGATAGAACCCGCGGCAATGGTGTCAAGCTGAGGCAGGGGAGGTTTAGGTTGGACATTAGGAAGAGGTTCTTCACTGAGAGGGTGGTTGCACACTGGAACAGGCTCCCCAGTGAAGTAGTCACTGCACCAAGCCTGTCTGAATTTAAGAGGCGTTTGGACTGTGCACTTAGTCACATGGTCTAAAATTTTGGGTAGACCTGTGCAGTGCCAGGAGTTGGACTCGATGATCCTTATGGGTCCCTTCCAACTTGGGATATTCTGTGATTCTGTGAAATTGCATCAATTCAGGCTGAGGCAAGTACAGCCTTTCAAACTTAAGAAAATTCTTCAAGCACCTCAAACTAGTTCATTAAAATATGTGCACAAGCACCAGCAGTCAGCTCAGCAACGTTTTACGGGCTTTTTAAGGTTTAAATACCAGTGATACTATATGGAGAATCTCAGAAGCTCAAGCCTGTGCCTGATTTCTCTGATTTCTCTATCTTGATCAGGCTGAGCCATTATTTAAGGACAATTTGCTCAGCCTGTCAAAGTAGAGGCACTTCCATGCAAGCTGAAATACACAACAACTTGCACTTTGGGAACTTAAAGTAAAAAGCCTGTGGCATTCAACTGCTTTCCAGGAGTAAATGTATGCTGAACAGGGCTTTTTTTATCAAGATCATAGTTTTCAAGGTAGGCCCTAAAATTCACAGTTCTAGTTAAGTTCTTTGGATCTCACTCCTAGTAAAAGAATGGGGTTACAAACGATGAGAGAACTGTTAACAGCATGTTTATGTACTGTAGACCAAACAGCCAAACTTTTATTCATGAATCATCCTATCTCTAGCCTCTTGTGATTTATGGGTAGAATTTCTGATGAAGGCCAATGCATTTTTTTTTCCCCAGTTGCAATTCCATGTAGTGTATTTTATGTAATTGGAGAATAAAGAGAGAAGTGCTTGGATTAACATAGCAATTTCCTGCACTGAACTGAAACCTTGCTAATCAATTTTAAGTAACCAGCCAATGCATTTATGTAATAAACTAATCAATCTCAAATGCACATTTTACCATTTGGATTGAACTTAATACCCCAGCATCCAATTAAGTGACATTATTGACAATGGTTTGAACATGTAATTGGTGATTTGATATTACAATTGGTGTCAGGTGCCTTAAAACAATTTTCTAATAAATTCAGTACCATTAATTTATTCCTTCACATTGTTCTGCAGAACATATAGAATGTGAAATACTAACCATCTTGGAAAGGATGAATTCCTGAGGTTTTAACCACCAAATTCCTGATTTAGTTCCTGTTTCCAAATATTATGTAAAACAAAAGCAAAACACCAAAAATGTTATCAGCATCTATTTTACTATAAGCAAAAAGACTAGAAATATTTTGCAGTACATCCAACTGAAATATTTTTGGGGGGGGAATTATATGAACTGAGGCCAAATAATTTCTTGCTACAGACATTTTGTTTAATGTTTAATGGCTACAAAATTATGCACTTAACTCTCATAGTTTTTCACAAGCATAATTTCACAATTGCAATGGTGACAGGCTCAGAAAAAAATGGTACAGATACAAATTGTTGTATTTAATAAAGAAATGGCTGATATTTAGAGAACCTTGACTATCAGGAGTCCAAGGAGCTTGGGCTACCAAGCCTTTAATTGGCTAACTCATTCATTCATTCATTCATTCATTCATTCATTCATTCATTCATTCCTGTACTGAGCTTTTCTGGGAGACATTTCACACATTCAGAAATCTTTTGGATAGAAGAGATCTGCTTCAACCAGTGAGGGCCAATATATCAGCTGCACAATCTGTCTGATAGACACTAATATCCATCTACATCATGGCAGAACTGGATGTTGTTATTGGTAAACTATCTTTGCTAGTTGGGCATCTGTCCTACCCATTAATAATCCCAATTATGGCAGTTACAAAACTTTCCTTGACAGCTTATTCTATTGTTTAACTATTCTTTAAACAGTAAATCTTTTTTCCTAATATTTAGCCTACATTTTTCCCACTGAAGCTGAGGCAATTATTTCTTGTTCTGTCTTCCTTGAAGATGAAGTATAATTAATCTTTCTTCTTTATAGCATCCGTTTATGTTCCTGCAGTCTTTACTTTTTCAAAGTAGTGTTATATAATTCATTCATATTATTTATTTATTTCTCTAGGTTCAGCACACGGTTGTTAAATAAAAAATAAATGGCAGTAAAAAAAATAGGAGATTCAGAAAGAGGACTTGTGTGTGTGTGCTTGCACATCTATATGCTTTTTAAAATAACACAAAAAAGTCATTACCAAAAGTACAACTTTCTATGAAATTCACAGGGCTATTTAGAGTCAATGACACAGTGTGGCCTGCTTGCAGGTTAATTATTTACCTTTCTAAATACAAACCTTTAAGACATCAAGATGATAAAAAACATTATTAAGGGAAATTAATGTCCATAAATGCAATTGCTGGTAGTTCAAAGAAGAGTGCATAAGCAAAGTACAAAGTACACAAAAAATGTACGCAAAGTACACAGCTCCCTTTCAAAAATTCGAATGTTGAAGTTTCTCGAATTTCAATTAAGTAGCAGAATGGTCTTTATTCACATGGAATGGTTGTAAACAGGACCTGAAGTCTAGTCCAGTACATTGATACCACTGTTGTGATCTGTATGCTTTGCAGTTAAATAAAACCAGCCTAATTTAAGATGATTTATAAACATAGAGGAAAATATTTTTATTACAAACTTTATAAACTCATAAATTACAAATTATTTTTTGAGCATCTTGAAAATGGAATGACTTGTACTAAAACTGCAGTAAAATTGTAAGTTCTCACACATTACGTAAGGATGTAGCATACTAAAAAGGATTGTGTAGACGTATGAGGAGCGGCTGAGGTCACTTGGCCTGTTCAGCCAGGAGAAGAGGAGGCTGAGGGGAGACCTCATCGCAGTCTACAACTTCCTTGCGAGAGGGAGTGGAGGGCCGGGCGCCGATCTGTTCTCCTTAATCACCAGTGATAGAACCCGCGGCAATGGCGTCAAGCTGAGGCAGGGGAGGTTTAGGTTGGACATTAGGAAGAGGTTCTTCACTGAGAGGGTGGTTGCACACTGGAACAGGCTCCCCAGTGAAGTAGTCACTGCACCAAGCCTGTCTGAATTTAAGAGGCGTTTGGACTGTGCACTTAGTCACATGGTCTAAAATTTTGGGTAGACCTGTGCAGTGCCAGGAGTTGGACTCGATGATCCTTATGGGTCCCTTCCAACTCGGGATATTCTGTGATTCTGTGATTCTGTGTTATAGCATAATATTTTGAGATATAAGCATTTTTTAAACATTTAATGTCAGCCGTACTCCTATGTCATTTGATTTCTGAGTGGTTACATTTCTCATTTTTTTTTTTTTTTAATGAAGTAAAATCATATAAGAAATTAATCCTTGTGTCTCTTGCAAGGCATAAACTCTGTGCTACCAGCTTCTCCCAGTGAAACTTGCTTGGTTTCAGCAGTGACAAAGATGTCTTTCAGTTGAAATTTCTAGTACCCAAGTAGGCAACCCACTTGACCGAGTTAGAGTGATAGAGTTTGTTTACTCTTTATCACTTTAAGTATGAAATTCTCATTACCATTATAATCTGATATATCCTTGTTATGCTAAATAACAGTATTATCAAGCTTGTGGATCCTTACAGATCAACAGAATCATTTAAGTTGTTCTGTTAAGACAGGAGAGTTAAACAGTGCAGGATCTGACAAACATCAGTGCAGAAGTAAGCAGCTTCATCAGTGAAATTATGTATTCTCTCCTGCACACAGATATTCTGAAAGCTTTTTAAGTCACTGCTGATGATCAAAGCATTTCTGCTTTTAATAGACAGAAGTGCGTGATGTTCACTAGATTCATGTCCAGCAAAGCACCAGTTGAGTGTTAAAAGTTTTTGTTGTGTGGGTAGTATGCTGCCAAAATTCAGCCATTATCTGACCTTTGGTGTGTTTTTCCCATATTACGTATTTATCACACATTACAGTCACTTGGGGTCTGCCTGGAAAAGAGTCTGACCTCTTGTAATAGGATATGATCTAATAAATGTTGTCAGCATTGTTTGATAGCTGTTTAGCTGCAATAAAAAGATGCAATGACAGTAAGGATATATACCCAGTGCCTGGGAAAAAAATAAAATATTTTCCCACATTAATATTTCACTTGTAGTGCATGAACAGTAATTTTTTTCTGGTCTCAAGACAGGCTTTCTTGGATTCTTTGAAGGTATAATATTGTCAAGGTAATTACGAGGTACAGTGGGATGCATAGCATTCTGTTCATGGGGTAAAGAAAAGAAAAAGAAAAGTAGAATAAAAAAAAAGAAGAAGAAAGAAAAGAAACCAGGCACAGTGTTGGGCTCACAAATCTATTGTTACTAGTAGTTATCTGGGAAAAAAAAAAAAAAAAAAAAAGGTGGATTTTTTTATTACAATGGCTTGATAAAGACATGAATATGCATATCTTTCCACCCAGGGCTTTCAAAGTGTTTTACAAAGATTTTAATATAACAATATGTCTGTTGGAGCTAGGGAAAGCAGCAGAGAATCACCATGGTTAGAGCGAGCATCTGAGTCACCTGTTAGGATTCTACCCAACACAATCTCCATTTATAATCACAGGAGCAAATTAGGAGGGGAAGTTCATCCCACCAAGCACCTGAATGGCTTTCTGGGTTTGCCTTTGCCTATCTGCAGACTAGAATGAAAGTCCAAGTGGATTTGGTGAACATAACCTCTAGTTAAATGTTAAAAGGGAGAAGTGACTTTGTACCAAGTCCATTAAATCACCTAAATGACTTTATTAACTTCATTAGACTTCGCTTTCAGAAATGTATAGAACCTCCTGCCTTCATAAAATAAAGTAAACATATATTTAAAACAGCAACATAAAATGCATATGAATGTAGTGAATGGATTTTTTCTGTTTGTTTTGCTTCAGGGGTAATACTGGGGTTTTAAATAATCAACAGTCAGTAATCTAAAAAGTTAACTGCTAAGTGTTATATACTGTAGTAATGATAACTGCTTTTAATTTTTTTTCCAGTAGATTAAATAATAAAAGTAATATTACATTAAAATATGTATCTAGAAACTCTATCAAGCTAGAATACTATTTAGGTTCAACATGAAAAAGAACAACTTCATTAAATATTTGAATTATGTAAAAATATAAAGTACACTGTTAATTGTTTTAGAAGTAGGATGTTTATGCATGGAAAACTTGAATTTCTGCAAACTGAAGAAACATCTGTAAGGTGTTTTAACAGTTGTGGAAAGGGAAAAAATCATTTTGAACAACTTCTGCAATTAAATTGTCATTATTTCACTAGATTTAATGTAGATACCTATATTTGTGAATCAGTATTCTTTCTTACATGTTGAGGATCAATGGTATGTGTATAATCCATCCATACTGTGGCGAGCTTATACATACAAGTTTCAAATAATAGACATCGCATTACTTTCAAAAAATGTTTTTAAGAACTACCTCTCCTTAGAATGTGAAATACATCTATGGCAATTAAAAACAACAACAAAGAAAAACTAAAATAATGGCATTTTTGTCTTTGAAATTTCCATTTTAGAAATTTGAATTAAATTCATAATTACTGAATCACACCAGTAATGTATGGCTGGCTGTCCAGCTAATAACACAGAACAATAAGAAAAGGATATAAAGGTGTGGCTATATGTTAACTAGGTACTACGCATATGCTTCTCTTTTCCCTGGCAATTTTCAATATATTAGTCAAGATCTTGATTGAAAATTAGCCTTCCCACTCTGAGAAGAATTCAAACAGTTACATTTCATCTAATAAAATGAAGCCACTGGGTTTGTTGGAGTAAATGCTTTTACAGGGGGAGGGAAGAGTTTGGGTGTGATGGGGAAGACAACCATCACTGTGGGTTGCTGATAAATATCTTTGTAGATATTCCCAGAAGAGCTAGGAACAGCTTCATTCTGCTCAGAATGCTTAGTGATTAATCATTCCCCAAGACAGGAAGAAGTATGCATACTCATCATTCCTATACACAAGCAAACCAGCCTTACATCAGTGGTTTGAGAAGCATAGATAGGACAATCACAGGAGTGGAGAGCACACAATCCACCTTAATTTCATTTCCTGATCTAGAAAGAAATGAGAAAGGCAACATTTTCTAAATGAGACAGGAGAGGAGTCACCAATGTTTGTTCATCCAGTTTCTTGACTCTGCTTAGAATCAGACATACCTTGGCTAGGACATAGATCAAAAGAAAATCCTTTGTGCTGACATGACTGAAGACAAACATAAAAAGATTTAGAAACAAAGAACATCAGAACAACAACTGAAAAGCACTCTCAGCTGAACCCTCTCTCCAGATGGAACCAATCCTGTCAATCACAAGTGCTGTCTCTCTGCCCCTGTGGCTGATCTTGCTCCTCAGGGACAGCTCGTTCTCCTTGGCTCCCTTGTGCTATGTTCAGCTTCTGAGACAGAGGTTTCTGCTACATACATAAGGTCTTGTATATCATTTAGAGAAACAGATGCAGTTCTCTGATGACAGGCAGGGAAGGATTTCTGTCTCCTTAGCTGGTGAACTTAGCTGTGATGGCATCTGGCCTAATGCCCCCCTTTGCCTTTCACCAGGCTCTGGTCAGATATTCCAGCCACCATATCCCCAGGCCCTTTGGCCATCTGATTTGGTCAGAATTCAGACACAGCTTTTCAGTTTCAGGATTTTTTGACACACGTCTCTGCGTAGCACCCACCACTGAGAATTTGGCTGTTACTCTCCAGGCTAGTTCTGACTTCTTAGATTACTTTTGGAGTCTCAATATGCTATTCCTCAAATGGCAATAGTGGCTTTTCATTAATTCCTTGCCTTTGAGCTCATGCGATTCAATCTCAGGTCTCCCTTTTCCTTGGGAATATCCATAGGGTTTTTCTTTCACCCTTGCTTAAAAAAGAATAACCTGTATGAGCACACACACCTATACTCACACCTGTAAGGTCCTAGAGTAGCCCGATTTGTAGTAAATGTCAGACAAATCACATATTCCATACATGTGTAATAATATCCTTTTCTTGCTCCTCTGTTCACCGAATCCTTGCTAGAGGTGTTTTTTGTTGTTGTTGTTGTTGTTGTTTTTTTACATTAAATTTTTTAACAACTCCAGACTGATACATTTAGAAATTCTGTACCAAGATACTCCTTTTCTGTGGATAGAATTATCCCCCAGCTTACAGCAGATTGTGGTTCAAGAAAAAAGCAGATTGATTCCTCCCGTGAGGACTATTTACTGGATAAAAACAGGATTGCTTTAAAGGTTGGTAGCTTGAGATCCTGCAGAGAAATAGTTGCTATAACATGGGAATATTCTGTATTTCCAGCATAATACACTACAGTTCACCTCTTAATCATGTTAAGTTCTGTGATTCCCAGTTGTAACTAAGCAATTTAGAAAACGGAATTGAATCATTTCAGAAATTTTAACATTCTATATATGTGGACTTAAGGGCTAAGATGTCTAACATATTTGTGGAAGAAACAAAACAAGCAAACAGAAGCAAAACAAAAAACAAGCTCTGAGAAAAAATCCATTCAGAAATGTTAAGAGGAAAAATGTCTTTTTTAAGTGAGGTCAATTTTTTTTGCTACCATCAACATGTCAACATTTTGAAAATCTTTTTTTTTTAATTTTGTTTCGTGTGGAAAATTTTAGAAAAATTACTTGAACTACCATTGTCCTGTGTGAAACATTGATGGTTATGGTTAAATCATTAAAATGGTTAAAATCAACAATATTGTATTGAGGAAATAAAACTTCTTAAGGGTACAAAATGATACAATGTAGTCATAAATAATAATTAAAAATAATGAGCTTGTTTTTAAGCCTATCTTCAAAGGTTAGCTTTGGGTCATTTCTCAGTGATGGACTTCAGATGGAGGAAAGGAAAAATTCTTGTTCTTAGTAAAGCAGATATATTTTTCCCTTCCCTTCCCTTCCCTTCCCTTCCCTTCCCTTCCCTTCCCT
>VXAA01004164.1:144503-155852 GCA_013399115.1 Anseranas semipalmata | reverse complement strand
ACCAGCCCTACCCTTCCGTTCCCATAACCGATGCATGGAACTTTAAAAATTAATATTGAATAGACAATAAATTAACTGAGAGGATCAAAAATCTTTTATCATGTATATTATTTCTTTGAACAACTGGTGGAAAGAGGTCTTTAACCCTTTTTGTCTGAACTTCAACATACTTCCACCCACCTCCCTGACCAGTGGTTAGATGCAAAGCTGAAAGGTCACATTATACAGCAAAGCTTTGATCATTTTCAGAAGGGAAGTAGATGAGCACAACTGATAGGGGAGTTTAGGAAGGTTAATTTTATTTAAGGGTAATTCATTAAGTTCCAGTTCGGTAGATTTTGTAATAGTTGTTACCCTAATTTTCATGAATGACAAACATATGCATATGAATGTGTATGTATGAATGTCACATCAGAAATTAAACATGGATCATCTGATTTGACCTTTTGTCAAACAAAGGCTGCTCAGTTTTTCCTCTGCTGAGTCCAAAGAATCCTTTCTTATGTGGGTTTACACTGCAAATCACACCCCCACACAAAATGGAAATAGGAGCATAATTCTTTTGAAATATTGTCACATGTTGCTTCTGTCTCTTTACAGAACAATGGGGACATAAGCTAAACCCTTATTCTTCCACTTGACTAGTCACAGCACTAGTCTAGTGGGTTGAAGAAAGATCCTTTTTTTCATCTCGATGATCATTTTTTCATGCTACTTGATGCTTTATCTAATGCAACTGTGATGAAGTGAACTATATTTTCTGTCTTGGACTAGGATCCCATGTAGCCTGGGCACTGCATACTGTCCTCACTATATAGTAATCTCTTCACAGGCTAAAGTCTAAAATTATACTCTAGTCACTCTGGTTAGATTTGTGAAACCAAGAAGAGAATGTATGTCACTGACTTTCCATCAGGATACACAGAGCACAGTTACAAGTTAGGCTGTCAGGATTCTCCTTGACCAAAGTGACCCTAAACCAGATTTAGGGATGAGCAAAATATGGTGAAACTGGGAAGGTTCCTGAAGTTTTTCTGTTCATTATATTTTACCTGGAAATCTTATTGTAAGAATGGGCAGAAAATGTCATCAGAACAGTTTTCTGAATACACAAAGAAAAACTTTCACTTCCACATTTACCCCCTGTCTCAAGCTACATTAAATACTATCTTGCACAGCAGGGAAATTCAGGTGTTCATGGCTAGAAGAACAATAAAACTCAGATATTGCCTAAAAGACAATTATTTATCTGCTTTTAGTGGTATCATGCTGCCATAGATGTCCAGAGAGTAGATGACTGGACTCAGAAAGTCTTTTCCAAGGTATCTGTCCCACGAAGGAGGATGACCCCGTCAATGCATTGCTTGACTAAGTTCTAGTTCCATTGTGTATCGATACATTAGATACTACATGACCATCATGCCTATTGATACCTTCATGCATACGGATAGTCCAAATGCTCAGAAACCAAAGACCTTAAAGCTGTAGACACTTGAACTTCAGTACTGTGCTGTAGTTTGTGCAATTAGAATAAGAGTTAGGTTGAGGCTGGAATAAATTAGCTAACAGTGTCATGATTCTCTGGCCTGCAAGCAACTGTGTCCACAAGCAGCTTTTTCACACTTGGAAAAAGCCCTGGGTTTTGAACTGCTCTTGTTCACATGGCTCATTGCCTTTCAACTTCTAACTTGGATTCAATTCCCCACCCCCCCATCTCCCTGCCCCATTTTTATTCACCTTGGACAACTTCAGTTTCTTCTACTTCTAGGAATTTTCCGTTTCCAAACTCCTACAGTAGCGCATAGGAGCTAGGTAGCACATAAGAGACTATAAATCTGTTGGTCAAATTTGTATACTTGCTCCAGTTCTAAATGTCCATTGCCTTATTAAAAAATTAAAATATCACACAATTTTGTTGAACACGACAACCACATGTATTTTTCATGTATTAGCCGTACATACGTGTATATACCTGCTTTGATTTATGACTTTTTTATTTACAGCCCCTTCCTCCCCTTAGCTTTACTACTTACAAAACTTTGATATTTTCCTTTCAGTGCTACCTAAGAACAATTTAATGCTTACACTGTAAGTGTGAATCTTGGACGAGTAAGTGATAAAATAACTAATTATAAAATTTCTTCTTTCTGTTTCTTTTAAAGCATTTGGTTTTGTAGATAAGATCTGAACGTCTGTTTTCAAAAGCACATGTAAATGTTTAAATCCTTTTGTAACTGATTTAAAAAGTTCATTTAGCTATTTCTCTTACTCATTTTGTTACTTATCTGAATAAAATCTTGAAAACTGTATGTAAATATATGCTTGAAGTTTTCCTTCCTTTCCTACCTTTCCTTCATTTGAAACTATTTTTTACATCTCATTTCAAGTTAAACTTAGTGAAAAGCAAAGCTATATCTGATAGTATGGTGCCTGCTGTACGTACAACACAAGACTTTTTAAAGACTTTCAGACAAGTCAAAATCAGTAGTGGCTCTAAAAAAGGAGTTGTGTCAGCTTGCTTTGGAAGATGAAAATGCTTTGGTTATGAATTTTGCTTTAAAAATAGATTCTCCGTTCTCCACTTATGTGATATGGTCCATTCTGTTGCTCTGTATGTCTAAATATGCTCGACTTTTTAATGAAGTGTAAGAGAAATTCATACTCGTCTAATGGATTCTGCATTGTGTCTGCTTCTTCTTGGCCAGCAAAATAATAATACTTGGTATTTATAATGTCATCTAATCATCAGGTCCAAAAACACTTTCCAGATATTTCTAAACATAACTTTTGCAACATAGGTAAGCAATGTGTATTTCCTTGTACTCATACATGGCAGACAACCAAAGCACATAGAGCTTGGCTATCTTAAAAATTCATCTCACTTATAAACAGATTTTCAAAAGAACTGTACATAGTCCATGGTCTCACACGGCATCCTTCTTATAGTAGCTGTTGAGCATTGCATACTTTTGAAACTATAGCTACCAGTTATATAAATAAATGGAAATTGAGATCTTTTGAAGTCAGCCGAGGCTCTTGAGCACACTAGACTCAAGACTCCCTGCAAAATATGTTAAAGTAAAACCACAAAGACCTAGTTCCTATCCCCAAGTGTCTTTGCTTCAGAAATGATTTCAGAAATGAAGGCAATGACACCTAACTGTGCTATATAGGCAGGCCCAATCAGTACAAATGAGCTATTTAGATAAAAACAGAAGCTCGTCTTTACCCTTTGTGGGTCAAAGACATATAACTGTGTATTTGTGTTAAAGCAAATTGTTCAACATGGCTCTGTCTCCAGAAAACACCTCTGTGTCCAAATACAATGTGTCAATCTGTTTTGACTAGTACTTGCAACATGGCAAGGAAAGAATCCAACAGAACAGCCAAATAACTTACACCCTTATGAAAATCCAAACCTTCTTTTTCAGAATGGAGCATACTAATGATATAATAATGAGATAATAATGAACTACTTATTTCTAATGCAGTTAGAGACTCTCTTTTTTTTTTTTTTTTTTTTTTTTTTTGACACATTCCTGGACAGGCTACAAAATCACAGAGACAGGTCAGAGTGTATTAGCCTGGGAGATGACAAGAAGACATTTGAGCCTGCAGAGTCATATGTGTATGTATGTGTGTATATATTCCCTGCCAGCGTTCAAACACAGAAGTCTTGTTTCAGTCTGCTTTGAAGCATTTGCCTTGGTAATTTAACCCAATAAAAGGAAAAATGTAAAAGAACAGAAAATCATACAGAGTAACACATGAGCAAAATAATGTTAAGTTTGAAAACAGCTATTGTAGGAATTCTTACGAAGAACAAATACAAAAGTAAATGAGACTTAGTTTTGAAACTCTGTTACATTAGTTGTATCTACATGTCCAGGAATTTGAATGTTTTTACAGTCTCCAAACCATTTATCATAATTATAGAACTGTAAGATAGTTTGTATCAAAAGTCATTCTGTTTTGTTTTGTTATGTTTCAAGATGTCCTGCATCTTCTTGCTTTGGTCAAGGGAGACTCTTTGAACAAACACTACACCAAGAACAGGAAAGCATTAAGCCTGCTAACATAAGATTGCAATGTTAACAACACTTTCTCAGAGGACATCAATGTCTCAGTTATTTTTCCTTTCCCTTCTCTCCTTTCTTTGTCTCTCAGGCCTGTCCATCTAACTGTCTATTTACTATATTTTATAGTACTAAATATCTACAAAATAGTCTGCAAAGTCTTTGTTATATTTGAGCATTAGAAGCTTTGAAGAAAAAGGACACAGAAAAGGAGCAGAACAAGAGAACAGAGGAAGCTGGAAAATTTTAACTTAAGTAAAGATTTTAGGAAAAATAAAGGTTATATTTATCCCTGAAAGCAGAATTCACTCAAGACCATAGTATTCTGATGAAAATCAGTGTTGATTTAAAGAACACTACAGTGCTTTTGCTCCAGTACACCTAATAGCATACAATCTCGTAGTATTTGAATATTTTCTTCTAACAGATTGTTTTCAGATTTCCATGGGTAAAATTCTGCAGCCCTTACTGGCTCTATTTCAGACAGTAACATTGGAATTTTAAATTGGGAGTTTCAAGGTGGGTTCTACATGGTCTTTGAAAGGATTTCTACTTAAAAGGTAGGATAGGAATTCTTCTTAGAGTTGGCCCTAAAATAGACCCCTTTTTTCTTCTCTCTTGGGAGGAATATAACCAAAAAATTCTGATTCTGACAGGTTTGTAACTGCTCTTCATATTCATTCTACTATTTTATGTTCTCCTGGTATAAATAGTAGATTTTTATTTTCTGAGACATATTTTCCTGCTCTAATATGGTGCAGTGGTCCCAAAGGCCACAATTGCAAAAGTAGTATTAATACTAATAATGAGTGACAGTTTTCATAATCAACTGTGAAAATAAATAAGAATTTTCAAGTGAAAAAATGCAGTGGGAAGTTCCAAAGGGGTCCTGGTAAATAGCATTATTCATGTCCAGGTACAATGTTTTATACTGTTTTCCATTACTTTTCAGAGGCCAAATTGTTCTAATAGTGTGGCTAGACTTATTTATTTTTTTTTTCCACTGCTGAGGGAAAAAAAGAAACAGAAAATTTTCACTATTCTTTCAGTTAGGAAAAGAAGGGCACACACAAAACTTAGAGTTGGGTTCCATTGCTACTGTAAACAAAGCAGCAATTGGGAAGAAAAAAAAAATAAAGGAACCTTCTAAGGAAACACAGAAGGAAATGATTCATTGTCTGTATCAGGCTACAGTTCAAGTGATTGAGAGAGTTTGGAAGAGATGTGGCATAACACACCTTTTCTACAGTGTGCTCACTGCAGCTGGCAGTGGGAATGCCCTCATCTGCTTACTATTCAGTTTTACTGTTAGGATTGTTGTAAATTGGCTATAAGAATGTGGTAAGCTATCTCTCCTCAACATATTTGTATGCTACACATATATTTAAGTTTACTGCTTTTCTACCCACTGAGGCCATATAAAAATCTTTTATTTGGTTATCCAATATTTTCCTTTCTGTCATATACTTATGACACACATATATAACTTTATTTCATATATAAATTTATTGCATTCAGAGTAATACAGAAATGTCCTCCCTTGTCTTGCTTTTCTGATGCCTGTGAATCAGATAACCAAGAAATGCATTAATCGTTAAAAGAGAGAATTATTTTCCCAAGAAAGATACTTAGGAATCTTAGAAAAGAAGAAGAATTTTTCCTCTCAGTAGAAACAATCACAATTATTTTTAATTCCAAATAATAAAAAAATATAGTTTATTGTTTTTAAGTGCTGAACAATTTTAAAGAGTTGTCTGATTCTAAATCAACTTCTGATATGCAGCGTCTCCTCTAAAAACATCCTCCATTAGTCAAAAATCTCTCCTTAATACAGTGAACTGAAGTCTAAGCGATTTGGCTGCAGATTTAAAATATGTTTATTTAAAAACCCTAAAATCACAATTGTGACTATGCATGCATAGTCACATTTTTTAGTGAACGTATTTTATGCACAGTGAACGTATTTTTGTATGAAGACAACATTACGACTGTAATGCAAGAGGTTTGAGAAAGCTTCAGTGATCACATTATCACATGTAAGTTATCCATGCCTAATTATGAGAAGGACATTTCCTATGGAGACTTGGAGTCAAACCTAAGACCATTATATGTACTTCCATACATTGAACACATTTCAGTGGAAGATAACCAACTGGACTGATCAACACTACAAACCTCCCTTAAGTCCTCACAAATGTAAGGCAGAACATAGCAAGGTATATAAAGGCTATTAAGATGTCTGAATGTAACTGCTGTTGATTGTCTTGTGCTCATTTCAGCAATCTATTCATATGCTTATAAAACCAAGTAATGTTAAACTAAACAAGTAACTTCCCCACAGCTTATTTACTACTAAAAAGGCAACTAAATAAAGAAATATCAAATTTTGATGTGAAAATGATGAATTTACTGTCTTATCTAATGCACATCTGACATTTTTTAGATCAGTTCTTGTATTAGGTGCTTTCCTTCTTTTGGGGGAAAAAAAAGAAAAGGCATAAGACTTACAATAGGATATAGCACCCTCTCTGTAGGTTTAACATGGGAAATACAACTAGCTATTTGGAATCAGCTTGTTTAAATCTTGGGTTTTATGAGAAACAACAGATTAGAAGAACAACCAACCAAGAGGAAGAACA
The DNA here is from genome assembly GCA_013399115.1 of Anseranas semipalmata. NCBI lineage: Eukaryota > Metazoa > Chordata > Aves > Anseriformes > Anseranatidae > Anseranas > Anseranas semipalmata. The sequence continues at coordinate 149,137 of VXAA01004164.1, read as the reverse complement.
AGGAAAGACATTACTTGGCTAATAATGAATATCACTTCACTCCTCTTTGAATTAAATATGTGTTCCTGTATAGCAGTTACTTTCACAATCTTTCTTCCTTCATGCAAAACCTGGAGCATAACAGTAGAAATTAAATTCTTCTGGAACTTAAGTATGGTTACAGAATCTTATGTATGGTAGCAAGTACTAGAAATAGTCTTTTTATGTGGTGATAAGATTTTTCTTTTACAAATGAGAGAATTGAGGTTCTGCTTTAGCTTGAGCTAGTTGATCTGAAATACCACATACAGTAACAAGAAGATTTTATTTTACAAAGTCTGTATTAGGTAGTACAAAATACTCAATGGTCTTTAAAAGCTGTTTAATATGAACTTGATCTTCATTGACGTTAGTTTTGTTGACCTTTATTTAAAAGAATCTGCTCAAACATAAATGATATGCTGCCTTGTGAATGACTGTCATCTTACTTCCTTTTCTATCTGGGCTTTTGGGAACCCTAAACATGACAACACTGGCAAAGTTCTTACTAGTAAGTTATAAAAGGATGAAGAGAAGATAATCATGAATGATCATGGCACCCAGTTAAGCAATCAGCTGAGACTGGAAGAATTGATTATTATGCTATTATGCTATTATTATGCTATTCCCACCACATTCTCTCTTCACCATCACCTTTCACCTTTCTTTCCCTACCCCATCCACCTCATCTTCCATTTCTTGGCTGTCAGCTTCTTCCTCCTCCTCACTTTATGCTTTCCTCACAAGAAAACTTTAACAGAATGATATTCAGACCCAGATCCTTTGATTTGTTTCCAGCCATTGCATATATAAAATTGTCTCATACATGGGCTCATTTTCCAGCTAGTTTCTTTTCTTAGAATACAGTCTGTTGATCTTCTTTGGGTTATTTTTCTCTTACATAGTTGTGGTGTTAGAAAAGAAAAAAAGCAAACAATCCACACCCTCATCCCAGTGATGTAGGGATCTTTGCAGTCCATAAGGCCTTAGGCAGGGTTATGAGGAAAGACATGCTTGTCATACATCAAAACCTTGTAGACTGTTTCCATGATCCATCTTTAACCAACACTTTCCCAGAAAAGTCACATAAGTAAACTGCAAGGTTTAGAAAATAGTACATGCAGCTTTTGGAAATCTTTGAGTATGATACATTATCATTATCTACAGCTGCCCATACTCCAAAGATAAAGTTATAAGCTGAGATTGTAAAATTTCATCCTGATGTAAATTTTTGGTTGGAATGCTTGTTAGTGTTTTTGCAATGAGGTTCCTGTTAGTGCTGACCAGTTGTAGCTAAAAAACAGATATTTCCTTCAAAGCTCAACTACAAACCTGTAGAATTCATTATGTTGGCATGTTTAGAAGATTACACTCTTCTTATTCCACACATGACATCCCTAAACCATCTGGCTTTTCATGATACACAGATACAGTTCAAGTTGAGATTTCCCTAATGTATTCCCTGATTTGTTTTGTTGTGTGTGTGTGTTTTTAACTGTAAAAGAGATTTTATGTTGCTTCAGGTCTCCTACTTTATAAAAAATATATAATTCTTTTCCAGAGGTATCTTTAAGTAAATGTACCTATCTCTTTTCATTCAGAGAACAGAAGCAAACCCGATTGATCAACTCAAGCTATTGCTTACAATGATTCATCCAGCCACACAGGGTAACAAGAGATTTGTTTTATAATTAAAGTTCATGAAATATGCTACAGAACCTTTTGCTGTAGTAGTGGTACTAACTCCATAACTTTTCTTGGACCATAGCATACGTTTCAGAAAAATGTCCTGGTTTGTGTTCTACTCCAATTGCCAATACTTCAGTTGTATGACAGACATCTTCTGCAGACATTTTTCCACATCTACTGACAGTTATATTATTCATATAATAGATCCCCATATTAATGCAGCTAAACTCAATAAAGCTAATACACAAGTTAGCTCAAAGACTGCTTAAACCTTTTTCAGACATCATGGAGCAATCACCATGTAGAAATACTTCAAGAAATGGAGATTTGTGAATTTTTTTGAGGAAGGTTTACTTGATCTTTTGTCACTTATAGCTGTAATTTTTAGACAAATCCAGGAAATGTCATCCTAGATTTATAATGATAACTGTTGTCCTTAGCNATTTCTCAACGGAAACAAAATGGTCTGGAGTTAGTCTTACAAAAGTTTTGTTAGTAACCCATCTTCTCTGATATAATCTTTTGTGGATACATACTCAGAATTAGGCACTTTTTTTTTTTTTTTTTTTTTTTTTTAATGGAAGTTACTCATCTTCTATTGTTAAATAGAAATATTTTTTAAACCCTGAAATACTACTTCTAATCCAGATCTCTTCAAAACTTTTCTGTTTGATGACTCCCAGAAAGCCTCAATTTAGCTGTTGTTCAGAAATTTTCACTATTGTAACCTTATTGTGTTACCAATTTCACTATTGTAACTCCAGCAGGTACTGTACCTGCTTTGAGCCAAATTAATTTTTGGACTAACTGCCATTCTATAAGCTGTTTATAATTTAGCTGGATTTTTTTCCAGAAATTAATCTATTTTCATGCATTAGAAGATCCTGATACAAACTGTTTTGTTTCTGGAACTTCAGTGGCATAAAAGATTTAGAAATCTGTCTTCCAGCACGGAAGAATTCAGTGTCATGGGTCACCAAAACAGGCAGCTGTAAAACACTTTTCTTGATCTTCTTACCTAAGTATAAGATGCCATAGATATTAGAGCTCATAATACTAACTGTTATGACTTATCAAGGGGGCACCTGATACTATCTTAAACTATTCTTCAGAGACTTACTGGTCCTGTGACTGGACGGATGTGGGGGAAATAGGGAAATAAAAGTGTGGCAGCACATCCAGTTTTGCATATTACAGTTCCTTGGTGTACCAGATTCTTACTGTCAGCTGAGATACTCATTACCTTCAGTGAGGTTTATTATTGTTTATTTTTTTATTTGAAGATGTTTGTCTTTCTTTCTTCCTCCCTTCCACAAAAAGGTAAGCTCATGCTAAACATACAAGCCTTTGTTGTCAGTATTAGAAAATGATGAGGATAACTTAGAATTAATTCTAGTGAATCAATGGCATTGTATCAAGAGTAAAACCAGAGTGAATTCAAAATCAGGCTGTTTGGAACAAGTAAATACAGTATGTCAGTCTGTAGCCCAGAGCTAAAGCACATTTCTACCTCCTGAGTATCTCTGGCAGCTATCTTTGTGTTTGCTGCTCTCCAATCAGCATCAGCAAATGTAACCACTTAAACTTAATCCTACTGTCCAGATCAGTTATATGGATAAAAGGCAGTAGAGATCTGAGTCTTAATCCATGTGGGACACACTTAATGCTTCCCCCAGAGAGGACATGGTTTCACTTACCAGCATTATCTGTTTTCTGTTTCTTACACTAGCTCTTTATCTATTTCCGTGTCTCATAAAGAGTACTTGCAAGCTTCTATCTTAAGCAGGTATCAATTATGTGGAATTAAGCACAGGCTGTTGAAAATTCAAATGCTCATAGCATATGTACTGTCATTCTCAACACTGTTGGTCTTGCTTTGAATTGGAGAGGATGTGAACTAGGCAGCAATTTTCATTCATACTTACAATACTGTTTATTTCTTACTTCTTTAGAAAAAAACAGAAGTTAGATTATCTGCAAAGTACAAAAACTATTTGTCAGGGATTAGAGCTGTACAGAAACTGTGAAAGTCCTGCATACAACCCTGCAGACGCGTATTAGCAAAAGCTGGATTCCGTCGCTACATCTCAAATCCAGAGTGCAGCAATTCTTAGTATGCCATCTTGCTGAATGAAAGCTATGTGAGAAACAAGCAGGTGGGATTCAGGGTGTGAAAAGCTGTCCTTCTGGAAGGTGCTCCAGAGTCTGGGTACACCCTAGTCATTTCATACATTACCAGGAAGAAAATTTTGATTAAGTGTAGATTTGGTGTCTTACAAAAAACATAAAGGTAGGGCTGTCTGTCTGCCTATATTGTTTAGAAAGGTGTGGGTCTACTGCAGTGCTTTTGTCTCATTGATGTCTGCTGTCTTTAGCTGCTCCTAATTGGAGGATGCTGTTGTACTCCACTTGTCAGAAAGGAGAACAGAAAACCACAAAGAGTACCTGGCATATGTGTACCTTCCCCTGCTTGGTGATCATTTAACTCATCTTCTTTCTTACTTATTGGTATTACCCATCAGAAGCTGAAATAACTAGCAATCTTTTTCCTACACAGCATTTTAATGACTTTATGATTGTGTAAATTCAGATCACATTTCTTAGGCATTCTATGAAGAACAAGTCCAGATGGATATTGTATGAAGGTAGGTCCTGGCATAAGGTGTCCTTTTCCTTCCATTTTGTCCTGGAGATACTAAAATAAGCACAAACTCTTAAGAAACATGAAAAAAAAGCTGATAAATTTATAATGCCTCTCTCTCATAAATATTTCTTGTCTTTAGCTAATTAAAAATCTTTGCAGAATTATTACAATAGGCAGCTCTGTTTTAGAGTGAGAAACTGAGGCAAAATTATTAAGATCTCTTGCCCCCAGCTGCCTAGCAGCCTGTCAGGAGCTCTAGAAAAAAAAAAAAAAAAAAAAAGGA
>VXAA01004164.1:100970-144487 GCA_013399115.1 Anseranas semipalmata | reverse complement strand
AAAAAAAAAAAAAGAGGCAAGTCTTTTTTAATTCCTTTTTCAGTCCACCAAGAAAGACTACTCTTCCCCTTCTGCCTTCAAAATACTGCTAAAGTGTTTGAAACCCAAGAAATGGACAAAGTTTGGCTGCTTGACATTTTGGTCACCAGTTCAGCCCTGCATTTCTAATTTTATCCCAACAATTTTTGACCGTTCTTTTCCTCCATAGCACTGACAAGTTATACCTATTTGAACAGAAAGCACAGGACACTCAGAAGCAAGCCCGTGGCTTATATCAAAGTATTCATCTTACACCGTATCTTGAAAATCCAATTCTTACGAAAGTGAAATCATTACAGAGACACAAATGCTGTGAGGATAGAACCAGAAGCACATAGGGGTTGTTTTCAATAGAAGCATAAAAGAGTTTTAAATCAATTTCAAAGTTCAATACCCTCCAAAGGTGGGTAATGAGGAAAGTATATGCAGTAACTCTGATTTGCCTGAGAATATTTTGTTCGTTTGCTGCTTCACTTTGGAGGCTTTACCCTTGCAGTTTCTAGATGGGTAAGTAACTAGCGTACAATATGCAAACATCTGAGAGGGTCACAGCAGATGAGGATTAATTCTATATTCTGACAGATTACATACAGTTGTATCCACAGCTCTGCCTTCCTAATTTTTCATCAGATAAACTTGGTCCATATGGTCAATGAATAACACCTTTTAAAATGAATTAATTAGCCAACAAGGATAAGAAATATGCTGAATTATAGAGCTACAGATAGAGAGGACTTATATTCAGCTCATTCAACTATGACCAGGTAGTTCTTTGATTCTGAGAACTTTCCTGAGCCTTTGTCCCATTTTTTTCAAAAGCAGTAAAATAGGGGTACTGCAGGTGGCACAGGTGGTAGAGAAATTAGTAGTTTGAGTTAGAAACAAATGAGTTTAAATCACTTTTGTCCAAAATTTTGTGAGAGGGGAAGAAGAAATGGAGATTCTTAATAAGCTGTTTTGAAGATATTTTGCTGTTTGAAATGTCAGAAGCAATTCCAGTAGAGACTCTAAGAAGTAAAGGGAATTTAAAGTGGTACAGACAGCATAAGTGTAATTTATCACGTAAATATAATATGTAAGACAGAGGTTAAAAGGCAGGCTACAGTTTAGTATATTGAAATTAATGAGAAATATTCCTTTTTTATTATGTATGCCTCTGTGTACCAATAAACATGTTATTAGGAATTCTAGCAATTCATTGGCTTTTATTTGTAATACCCATCTTAATAAATGTAAAACATTAAGTTCCTTCAGTTAGGTGGTGATGCTAAGCTAACAGCCTAAAAAAATATTTAATGAAATTTTGTTTTGCAGGAAATCTGTCAGCACATACATAACTGTTATCTCTGTTTTTTAAATGCTCTGCTAGTATTTATTTAACATGAAATAACTGTCTTATTAAACAGGAATTAAATGCCTATCAGAGATACTTAATCTGAAATGTTATTGCTTCACCTAGCTAAAATCAAACTCCATGCTTTCCAGTGGCTAAGAAATGTAATTACAATATTTTAAGAACATTCTAGTCAATTTAATTCTATAGTAGTACTGAATTGCCTTCATTTACTGCTTTGGCCTTACAGTTCTTTGTCTCATACCTGGCAGTCAAGGTAACAAAGCAGCTGTAGCTATGAATTCTCAGTCAAGTTTAGCTAAGTTCTTCTCAAAAACAAACAAACAAACGAACACTTTTAAACTCTGCTATGTACTTATATATATCTCCAGGAATACCTGTGGGGTATAAATATGTCATCTTTGAGCGTGTCCACAAAAAAAAAGATAGTGAAACTGAGCTGCTCTGGCAGCCATATCACAAAAGAATGGCTCATTGATAGTTTGAGGAATAAACTGTATCTTGAAGGCAAGTATCTTTTCTCATGGTATGAATCAGTTATTGCATGTATCCTTTTGCTATTAAACATCCTTTTGTTGTGCATTCACACTACTTTGTTCCATTTAAAGATGTGCTTAATATTGCAGGAAAAAAAAAAAAGTTAACATCAGGAATTCAAGTCGTCTTCTTCCCGAATTTAGTGACTGACTAATTATGGAACAAGTCAGTACAATGCAGACAGAAAGTTTGATTCAGTTTCAATAAACATATTTCCACCAAATCAAGAAGCATTTGGGATTGTGTTTTGGATTCTCCTTAATATTTATTTATTTATTTATTTAAAATCTCTTAACACATCACTTCTTAACACATCTCAACACAGTTGAATACAATCCTTAGAGACAATACAATTAGTCATCTAAGCAACGCTTAAGTACTATTTATGTTAATTATTTGTTCTTAGATGCTATTTACATTCAAATGACTGATCTTATGAAATTGATCATGTTGTATATATACAGAAATTGTTTCTTATTTATAAAATTCACTGTGGAAGTACTGAAAGTTTGCAAGCTTTGATTCTTTCACAGTCTAATGAGAATATTCCTGGCATGGATGGAAGATTAAAAAAAAAAAAAAAAAAAGTTTAGCTTAAAAAGAAACTTATCTGGACAAAAACTGGCTAAAAAGTAAGGTAGCTGTAGTATATTTGGCATCAAATCAAAGAAACTTTCAGATATCTATTTTAATCAGCCATCAGTCTTGGTGTATTTTTTTTTTTTTTTTTTTCCTGGAAAACTGTGATTAATGTTAAATGTGAGTTAGTATGAGAATCCTAACTTAGCATTCATCAGGAAACAGTAGTAGAATATAGGAAGACTCTTCTGGAAAGAATTAAACTGCCACTCTTCAGCAGCCCAAGAAGAATATTATTTCTTATTTCTGAAGGATTCTGTGGACTACTTTTCATTGAAGCAAAAACAGAGCAGGAAGGTTGTGGTTTATTTGCAGACTCCCTTAAAACTATGGTGAAAATTTAAATTTAGTGGGCAACACTGATATTTTTTAAACCCAAAGGACACACAAGATCCCCTTTTTTCACATTTTGTGCGATACATAGATATGTACACACATACATAGGCACATGCACACAGATATATATTCCACATGTGCTGTGCACTGATGAATGAAATAAAGAGTACATGGTTAGGAGAACTACATCTAGGGCTTTCTTCAAAATGAAACATTTTCAGAAAGCTGACATTGTTGGGATGGTGAGGGTGAGGGTTGAGCAAACAGTATTGAGAGAGAAGTGCTTGCTGACAGGTTGACAAAAGTACATGTAGCCTTTTCTTTAACAGGGGAGAGGTTAGGCACTACACCACCACAGCAGACAAGACCTTGGGGTATTACACAGCTATCCATTCGCAGCTTTCACAGTGATGAATGAGGTCTTAGCAGATGCCTTGCAGAGAACTGGAGAGAGAGAGAAGCAGAAAGGAGGAGATTTCTCATATGTCTGCCCTTTTCCCCCCTTAGATTGTGTGAGGCAGGTGATTAAAAGATAAAGGTTTGGGACATCTAATGAAACCCATCTGCTCCTACTCTCTGTTGTCAAATGAGAGAAGCGCTCAGAAACTCGAGGAACATGAAGAGGTGGTTTAATCAGAAGTTATACTCAAGCTGAAATATTCTTGTAAAAGCACTGAAGGTCTCCAAGGACAATACTCCTGTTCATTGTGGAGTTTTAGATTTACGGATATAACTTACTTAACTGATGCTCAGACTTCAAAATATCCTTGGTAACATTAAGCAAAATTAGGTATACAATAAACCATGATAGATTGGAGCATGAAGAAAAATACTAAAATTGTCACTAGATACTTACCTTAAGGGGAACTAATTAAATAGTTCTCCTCTATGAAGTTTCTTGCAGGTTCTTTCAAAATATTTAATACTGGCTAAAACCACATGGAACATGTCTATTTCTGTTTGGTGATAACAAGCCTCATTCAGAAGATTATTAAGAATGAAATATATAAACGCATCCTTAACTCAAAATGTTTTTCCAAATCTTTCATAATAAACAGAAGAAAAACCTAACACTATATTCTGGCATCATTAGCCCCTTTGACAGCCAGAATGAGACCTTTACAAAATGATTTTTTTTTTTTTTCTAAGAAAAAAGTACTTATAAAATCCACACTTCGGAGAAACTGAGAAGTTTAGTCTATATATGGATCTGCTCCACAATAATGCAAAGTTCTAATTTCACCAGGCTGTGAACAGGAACTGATGAGCAACCTTTTGGGTGAAATAGCTGCTGTAGGCTGTTCATGTTCATGCATGAGTGCTAGTCCAGTGAGACTTGGACATTTCCAACAACCCCAGTGGAAGGCTGCCTGGCATTGCAGCAGAGGATTGTCTGTCTTGCACCTATTTTTATTGTATTGCCTTTTCAAATCATTGCTGGTATGCCAGCTACAGTCAGTCAGTGAAATTCAGCAGTATTTTGAGATGCACAAATTTTCAACATTGAATCTATTTATGGAGACAGTATATAGTCATTCTCCCTAATCTCCCTCTGATTTTCTGTGCAAATACTGCCAGGCTCACTCAAGGCCAAAGGATTTAGTTACTCACTTGACTGAAAAGCATGTCAATGCAAATTCAGGCTGATAAACCAGCATGCAAATCTCCAGGGCTTCAGCAAGTTATAATTCAGCCACAGTATTAACAAAACAAGATAGCAATTATGCAAGGAATCAGCTGAAAGGTTATTTTTAATTTTAAATTTCTGCCTCTGTACGGCTGGGTGTGGGAAATAAAAAGCAACATGGGGCATGCTTCCCCATTAGCCAGGCCCTTAGAAACCAGGCAACATACTGTACTACGCATTACTCTGTGTACGTTTCACAGTAAATTTATTAGTGCTAGCCCTGAAAGCAAATGGATTTCTGGTGTGGTAGAATGTTCATTTTAATATTAGTATATAAAATGCTTTTGGCTTTGAAAACTGACAGGCAAAGTAGTGCTGACTGTAGAGAGGCAGAGCTATGCTCAAAGCTGGGGACATTAAAAGGTCTGTGCTGGTAGCCACCAGTCCTCACCTCCAGGACTTCCTTGTACTGAGCTCAGACCTCCTCCCAGAATTCAGAATAGCTGAATGCTCGACTTTACCATTCTCTACCGTTTAACTGCTTGTCTAATACCCTTGTAGATGCTCTCTAACAGGCCTATTACATTAAAGACCTTAAATACTACCATTTGCCTTAGGTAAAGGTATTATTCCTCCTTATTAGGAGCTGCTTTGCAATCTCCCACTGCTTAAAGCTGATACAATTCCCTGTGCAGTTGGTAGCCTCTGTACAAGGCTCTATCAGAGCCCCTGTAAGTCCACAATGATACTGATGCTGAGGAGGTTGCTGTCAGGGCCCCGCTGCACCTGCCTGGCTCCCCCAGGGCTCCCCCACCCTGCCTATGTCCCAGGACCCCATGTCAGCCCCTGGGGCCATCAGCCCCTGCCCCAGCTAGGCCGCAGCACAGCCTGTCTCCAGCTCCCCACAGCCCTGCCCTGCTCGACCAAGGCCCCTGCTTAGCCAGGCCCACCCTTGAGACCATGTACTGGCCTGGCCTGGGCCTGGCACCAGGGAGGTGCCTGGTGCCAGCGGCTGGGCTCTGGCTGCCCTGCTCCTGGCTGGTGTGGGAAGGGCAGTCAAACTCTGCCCTGCCGCCCTGGGGAGTCCCCATGGCCCACAAGGAGCCATCAGCCCTCACAGCATTCTGTCAGCAGCCTGAACACACACTCAATATCTCTCTAAGTGAATTCGGAAAGGAAGGGAGTAAGCTTAAACACTGGAATTGAGCTATGTGTACCAATGAATTGTTAGGCAGTTCCCTAGCAAAGTTTTAGCCCAAGGCAGCGAGCACTCTCCCAGACATAATCTGGGTGTTAGCCATTGCCAGCAGAGTTTGCATGTTTCCACCCTTTTCTGGAGCTGGAGCGTGCATAATAAAATGGATATTAGCTCAACACGGTCATTTTGGTTCTCAGGTTAGAGAAAAGTTCAAATAACACTTAAGTTCCTATTGTAAATGCTGTCAGGATAAACTCTCCGTAGTTTTGGGCTTGATTCAGTTTCCTGCACATCAACTTGCTTAGCACCACTGGAGATAAATTGAGAAACATCCCACCAGGTACTGGCTGCTACTAGGGAAAACTTTGGGATAATTTAGATGTTTGCCATGTCAGTCAGTCCACATCAATGTCTTACAGACTTATGACTCTTCTATGACAATAGGTGAGCACTTGAATTAAGACCTTTGTGCTTAAAACAGCAACCTGTTCAACAACCCCCCATAACTCACAGAGAGCCCTTCAACATGTCAGCTTGTGAAAAATATGACAGCTAATTTTAGTTTGGGAAGATGCATCGTAAGGACATAGTTGTTCATCTTCTGTGACAATTTGGATATCTTAAGCTTAAATTTCTTCAGCAAAGTACAAATATAATTGTGTTAAAAGATCACTGACAAGCAGCAGCTAGTGGAGAATGAGCTCAGCACTGCTCCCAGGGTATATGGTCTCCACTGGGGGTGTCTTAGCTCCCAGGCAGAATTTTCAAGTATCGTTTTAATATAAAAAGTTCTAAAAGCTTGGGACATCATTCTGTAAGTCAATATCCCCATGTAACACAATTGCAAATGTAATCACTAGAAATGTTTCAAAAAAAAAAAAAAAGAAAACAAAACAACAACAGCAAAACAAACAAACTAACAAACAAACAAAAACAAACCATAAAACAAAAACACATGGTTTAAAATTAAGGGGCTTTGTTGATGCATATTTTAACTACTGTTTTCACTTCTTCTCCTGAATCAGAATTCATCCTAACATGTTTATATTATACTGTAGGATACATACAAAAGTCATTTTTCAACACACTTTTGGAATCCCATTCACATCTTTGTGAAATCTGTTAGAGATTTTTCTTAATTTCCCAGAAGAATTTGCATTGCATCTCTAGGGGTGAAATGTGGAAGTAGGTGTGTCAGTATTCAAATGGGGAGCATCACTATGCAGAAATAGTTAGTTTTCTTTTATCTGGACAGCTTTGACTGTGTCTGTGTTTTGTGTGAATTTCCATGTTTATGATCGCACATTTTAATTGCTGTAAAGATGCCTGGAACCAGAGGCAGGCATTTCAAATTACATCAAAATAAATGAATGAATATCAGTAGTGATATTCATTGCTTATGCTGGATACAGAGACTGGCAAAACACAATCTTAACTATAATCTGCATGTTTGAACAACACACCTTTAAACCCTTAAATAGGATGAAAATTGGCTTTCAAATGACAAAGCCTGGATTCAGAGTAATTTCACGATTTTGCCACAGCCAATGAGTATGAAGAAGAGGAGCAAAATAAGAAGTGAGATATAAATAGCAGACCTGGAGGGCCTGGTTAGTGTTACCAGCTCTTCACCTGTATTAGGCAGGACACTACTGAGCTCTTCAGAGATACCTTTCTTTAAGCTGTTTAGATAGTCTATGAACGGGTGCTTTTATTATTTGCTTCAGCTTCTCACAGTTAGTTCAACAAAATCAGTGAAATCAACCTGAAACTGTGCCATTTCTGGAAGCTTAGCACTGGTCTGTTCTCCAGCTACCTCAGCAGTTTTGTGCTTGCCATCCAGGTGTTGTTAGAAGCAGCAGAATAGAGAAAAANGAAAAAAAAAAAAAAAAAAAAAAAGGTTTTGTGAGCATACTGCCACTGATCACAGATCAAAAGATTTTGTAGTAAAGGCATTACTTATTTCTACTGTTCCCTCTCTTCCTTCCTGCTCCAGTATTTTCATGATCCTGTTAGTAAAAGAGGTTGTTACATTTCTGACAGTCATATGATTTTATTTGCAATGTTCATATCTTCTTTTTTTCTTTTGAAGGGCAAAATACTGAAACAATCTCCCCCCTATTTGTTTGTTTTGTTTCCAAAGGGCAAATCAATGTATCTCTTTTCTATATGTCTGGCATGCCACAGCTTTCATTTTTCTTCTGAAAATTCCAGCTGGCAATTTTAGGCAGAAATTCTGCAACCTAAGGCAACTGCCATCAATCCACAAGTGGTAGCATCAGGAGAATTCTTCCCCCTTTCCCTTTTGTTCATTTGATGTTTTTCTTTCTGAGCAATGTTTCTGCAAAAAAATATTTTGCATATTTGCTCATCTTTCAAAAACAAACAAATCCCAAATGCCAAACAAAATGCTGGACACAGAATTAACAGGTCCTGAGCAGGCACACCTTGGTGTGCAGATGTGAAAGCAGAGCAGGAGGTGGAAAGGGAAAAATGAGAATGTTTGCATTTAAGTTAGACCACGTACCTAAAGGATTGTCACACTTAACTATTGCCAATGAGCCAATGTTCATAAAATGTAAAAGCATTCCTTCAATGTCAAACCTTGGCGGGGCTTTGAGGAAATGGTATAATTTTGTTTTACATTTGTGCTGGCTAGCTGACATTTCTGTCTCAGTCTGGCATGCAGTAATCATTAAAAGAGCCCGGCATTTCACAGAATTTGGTAAACAAATGAGGGCTTTGGGGATTTTTTCCACCTTATTATTATTATTATTTTTTTTTTCTGGGTGTAGCAGGTAAACCTGCTATCAAATGTGACTGAGAAATTACAATTGCATGCATACACCTAAACAAGATTTTTTAGGTCCTATAACTGCTACACCTATTTTAAATTCACACTGTGCACATGTATATGCACGTACATTCATGCACACTTGTGATGCCACATGTGGGCATACTGTAGTTAGGACAAAATTAGGAGCTTTTATTTATGGACTTAAGCAGGACTGTGGGAGTTAAGTTTTAGTTCTTTAGTTCTGTCTAGGAAGTTGTAGTGGGACACAAAAACAGAGGCAAAGCCCTTCTATTAGGCTACCCATGAGAGCAAGGAGTATGCAGGTGAGGGACAATTAATGGTCAAAGCATTTCAGTACCTTTGCTTGAAACTAACCTGGGTTCAAGGAACTGAAGATCACATTCCTAAAATAACCAAGAAAGTACTATCTAGACAGAATTTGAGTGTCTACGCCTTAACAGCAGGATTCTGAACTCCCTCTCACATATGCACAGACTAATTTTAAGTGTATGGGTATCTAGCTTTTGCCTGAAATTATCCAGGTGTCTAAAGCATTATTTCTATTTTTATGAATAACTACCTCCTTTGGAACAGGACTAAGCTACTTCCCAAACTCTGTTCTCAGTATGGACAAATTAAGTGTTTTGCCAGGTAAGGCATTTCACGATCTGAACAAGGCTAACTAATTCACAGAAGATCAATCTCTACATAATAACTGTATCTATCACCGCTGGAGAAAGATAATACTTTCACTTTCCTTCTCTTATTGCTTTGGTACATTAGTGTAGTGGTTAGAGATACCACACTAAAATTCATGAACCATGGAATGGCTGAGGTGGGAAGGTGTCTCAGGAGACTGTCTAGTTTAATTCCCCTGCTCAAAGAAGGTTGTTCAAGGCCATGTCCAGATGGGTTTTGAATATCTCCAAGGAGAAGACTCCACGACATCTCTGGGTAACTTGTTTCAGAGTTTCACAGTGAAAAAAAAAGTTTCAAAAAGCTGAAATATCATTGTTCAAAAGCTGAACAATCCTGGCTCTTTCAGCCTCTCCTCATATGACAGATGCTTGAGTTCTCTTCAGCTTCGTGGCCCTTGGCTGGAATTCACCAGTATGTCTGTGACCTTAAGTAATATTCTAAAAGTAGAGTCCTCCATGATAAAAAAAAAAAAAGAGAGAGAGAGAGAGAGAAAGATTTACAGAATCAAATCCTTACTCTTGTCTTGTATTTATTTTAAGTAATTTGAGTCATGTACAGCTAAACTGTTGTTTATTTCTTCCCGTGCAAGTTGCAGGTGTTCGGGATATTTCAGGATTTGGCCTGTTTGCAATATTGTCAGCCAGAAGGGCAATAAAATGGTTCTATGTTGAATCTTCTCTCTTTCTTTCTTTTTTTTTTTTCTTATATGTAGTTGAACAGTGCAAACCAACAGTAAACAGCCGTCTTATAAGAAGTGCATCCTTTCCAGGTTTGTAATGGAAGAGCTGTTTCTCAACAGAAGCTTAGTACTTAATTGTACTAACTGGAATTTTTGCATCAAACATATTCATGCATTTCCAAAACAGGAGAAAATACTTCAGGATCTCCACTGTGAACAAATGGGCAAGATTTCACCTGCTTTACCTCTTCCTTGGAAAACTGCCCCTTAGATTGCTATGACCTTTAAACCCCAAATGAATTATGCTCCATCCACAGAGCTTTGAGTTTGCCTGTGTCTGGAATCATCCTATGTTGGCACCATTAGTACATGTGCAATTATACAATTAAGGGCTTAATTCGTTAGTAAGAATTGCATTGCTTTGTTGACTGTTTTGGGAAAAATCTTTACTTAAGAATGGATTTTAACTGTTTGGGGTTGGAGCTGCAAAAACATTCAGCTTTTTGCTTCTGGATACTACTAAATTTTCACCCTGACAGAACAGGTATCATCTGAGTGCCTGAATGCTCACCTGGACAAAGTATCTGTTTTAAAAAACAACTAACAATATCTCCCACCTCCAGCCTTCCCTGTTCCCAAACAATAAAATGAAATCAGTTATGAAGAGAAAATCAATTTCTTGAAATGACTTGTATATTAAATTAAAGTTGGTGAGAAATTTGATATCAAGAGTTCTAGAGACTAAAGTCATCACTGAACAAAATCAATACAGGGTCTCCTAATTCAAGTTTCTCTACCTATTTACCTCAGCCCTAATCTGGAAGAGACATTCCTAGGTCAAGATATGTCACATTCATTTCTTGACTTCTCAAGTAAGACTTGTCAAAATGGTGCCAAATCTTATCAAAGTGTATATTCATATACCTGGGAACTGGAAAATGCAGTGAGCTGAGCAACTCATTTTATATAGATCATTAAATAGCTGTCAGAAAGTAACACTCTAGGGTCACTACTACCCTCAACTGGAAGTAGAACAGTGACCTGTGATAGGTAATAAAAAGCTCCATATTCCATTATTACTAGAATGAATTACTTTTATCTTTATTCCAACCCACTTTTTTAGCTGTCACCAAATTTCTAAAATTTACTGAGAGTCCTGAGAGTCTCTTTTTCTTTTGGATTAGCACCTTAAAGTGTTTGAGGAAAGCTAAAAAATAGCCTTTAGTCTGAAAAGAAGGTGAATTATGAAATAGGATTTATTTAAAGGACTCAGAACAGATTTTTACTGTATTTCTATGTTTCAATTCTAGGATCTGGCAGAGGATGTTTTGATTGACATAAGGTGTTTTTACTTGGCTACTTTTCGTGGGAAAGTCATATAGTTCTACTCTAAAAGCTGTAGAAAGTAGTCAAGGCAGGTAGAATAAGACATGAGAGAAGGGCTTGAAAAATATTAGGGAAAATCTTGATATTATACTAACAAATCATGGTGTTTATTGAGCAAGCACCCTTTATACATATAAAACAAATCTACCTTCTGTTCACTTAGTCCAGACACATTATGCATGTGATGTAGAATCCCCCCACACCTGAATTCAGATGTCTAATCACCAGCTATATTGTTGTCCTTACATCAGAGCTTTGTTGGGGGTTCATGAACCAATGAATGAAAAAACAAAACAACAACGATAACAACAACAAAAAACTGTAAAGTTTCTAGGAAAACAGTCTGGGGAAAGAAACAAACAAACAAAAACATATAAACTGAAATGATTCTGTAGCAGGCCAGTGAGAAAGGAACTGTTGAATCTTCTTGCCACAAAAGAAACACGGAAAAATGAATAGAGAAAAATTAATAGAGCTTTTTATTTTTAGTGTTCATGTCCTTCTCTTTTAACTTTTAATAACTCTTATGTTGTTGTGCAGAAGTAAAAGAAACATTAAAATATCATACTGTATAGTTCATGTTTGCTTGACAATAAAAGATTAAACATCCAGAGTAGTTCGCTGCTTCTAGTACTTGTACCTAATTTGGTAACACAGAACAACATCTAGGGCACCCTGTATGTTCTCTACAACTAAATACAAATATTAATCTGTGTGCATGTGTGTGTGTGTGTGTGTGTGTGTGTTGAGGGATGTCTCTTCTAGGAACAAAATAATGGAAAACAGCTCTGAAACTTTTCTTCATCTCATGTTTCCTGAACTACCACAGACTTGCTCAATATTAAACCATCTTGAGGATCTCATCAGTAAATTTGAATCTTGCAATATTGATTTCATGGATGCGTTTTCTGCAAACAAACCTACTGGCCTGACTCCTAATTATATAATTTCCTTGATACTTGTCTTTTAAATGGCTCCTCAATGTGCAGACTATGAGATAGAAGTAACAAAAAACTACTAAAGTAATTACCTATATGTTTAAATATTAACAAATCATTAAGTAATGCTTGTTTGCATTTTCTATTTCTCAATTGGTAGAACAGACATTAAACCGTGTGAAGCATGTGGGCTGCTGTTTCCAAGGAAACAGCATCAGAATAAACAAATTGAAGAATTTGGACACACCACCCTGCAAAAACGAGCACACCATGAAATCAAATCTTCTTTGCCTTTATGGGCTAAAGGAAAATTAATCATGGGAGCATTCAGTGATGGACTCACTCTGCAATGGCAAATGTTATTTGACTGAGATTAGACATAAAATTAATTAAAAAAAAAAAAAGAGGGAGAGAGACTGGCATTTGATTTGCTGTCCCTACACCTGAGTGACATAAAGACACATTGGTACAAGTCTGCCTGTAACCTGTCAGAAGTAGAAATTAAGTTATGTGAATATGAGATGAGCAAAATGATAAAATGGCCAAAATCTGTGATTTTTGATGGCACTGAATTACCCTGTCACACACAGATCACTCATATTATTCATGGTAAAGTACTGACTGGCCTGAATAAGGGTGGTGGAATCTGGGGTCCTTATCAGGGGAACGCTTACACCTTCTTAGCATTTCTGCTGTCTGACAAAAAAGTGGATTGAAAATTCTGAGAAGCTCTAAGTGGGAGTTGCATCAGTGGGTCTCCTCACATACTGCAGTCATGTTCTTTCTCTCCCACCTGCATGACTGGGAGGATATAGTACCTTGTACAATATTGCCAGCTCTCAGCTCTCCTAAAGGGAGACAGCCCAGTGGAGCAAGGTTGCCAAACATCTTGTTTTTACATGTAAAACAACTTTAAAAACTAACTGTGAAATCCAAAGCTCTTTCCCTAAACATTCCTGTCTTCATTTTGTATCCCCGTATTTTTCCAGCAGGTAACTCCATTAAATGTAAATTTCATAAATCAAAAGTGGCTCCTCTCCAGATTTCTCAGCTGTGGTTCAGGAAAGCATGTCTATAAATTTATGTAGCTCCCACCTCAGTTGGGCTGTGGGTCCCATTAAGGCCTCTGTGTGCTACTGTCAGCACCACTGAGATTCCTTCGCTGTCCAAGATGGTAACATCATAGTCTAATGAACATTATCCTAAGCTGAATTTATAATGCTAATGAAAACCATACTAACTTCTGGTGTTTCCATGCTGACATAGTTGGTCAAAAAAAAAATCAATACATTAAGTTAAAAATAGCAGAGAGTGAGTGGGTATTGTTACCTTGGAACTTTGGTTTTCCTCATATGGACAGTCAGTCCAAAACTGTTCTACATGGATCCTTTTACTTGAATGTTTGTGAGGCAGGCAATGGTAGGTGCTTTTCTGAACAGGACTAAAATGATTGTGGCCAAAGACCTATTGACTATAGCATTAAAAAATAACATACTGATAATCTTAAGAAGTTATATAACATTAAAACCTATTTATTTCCCTGTAGTAGGTTGGACAAAGAGGGCTCAAAGGAATCAAATACAAAGAGGATCAAGGGTTAACCTACACCTACAAAATTGTTAGCAAAATGTGTGGTCCTGTAGAAGATAAATTCGAGCACACTAAAAAAGTATATATATATATATATATATATTTTTTTTTGTGAAGGAGAAGAAACAAATTGTGAATTTGCAACCAATTGTAACTCTAATAAAAAATTGAACTATATTGACCCACTTTGGGGGTGTGGGGAGTGATAAGCATCTGTAATTTTTGTTTTGAATTTGTTTCGAGCAATTGCTATGTATACTCTGATATGGGGACAATATGATGATGAATTCTTTTTCTATTTACACATAATAAAAATCAAGTAGCTGAACCAGTTTCTTTCCAACTTCATTAAACAAGCGCTTTCTTCAGCTTCCTGCTTATATAAGAATGAACATATGATTTTTTTGCTAGAGATGTGACAGAACACAGAAATGAATTCAATTCCTACTTGTACTTGTAGCCTATTAAGTTCTTTAGAATTTAGACTGTATTTTACATGTCAATCAAGTAAAATCATTCCCAAGTTTAAAAATACATTTTCTTCCCTTCCTACCTTCTCCCATGCAATATTGAGAAGTTGACTGCCTTTTTATATTTCCACAGAACAAATGAGTACTCTTTAAGACTTTCATCTGTTTTCTTTTTTCTTTTTTTTTTTCTTCTTTATCCTGCTATTTAATATCGCTTTTAAAACTGAATTTTGAAACAGTGAATGGCTTGTGTAAACTTGTTCCATAAAACTATATATCTTAAGGGCGGGAAAAAGATATATTACTGATGACTGTGAAAGACAAGAATCTGGAATAATATTTTTTGACATTTTCAGGGGAATGTTTTCCACATTACATAGTTTGGGAATTGAGGGCAGCACTAAACAAAGACTGTGAATATGGGCTTCAAAGAGATGTTTTCTGAGGTAAAAATAAATAAATAAATAAATAAATTTGACTGTTGAAAAGATGCCATTGTTCTCATTCCTGATATTCTTAAAAAATCCTGGGTTTAGAATAATCTAGTTAGGCCAGCCATGCAAGGTATAACGTTAGTTTGTCATGGGTATTTCTCTGACTCATGCTTACTGCATTGAAAGTCATTATGAGTCTTCAAGGCTTCAAGAAACTTCCACTTTTGTTAAGATGATAATCTTTGCTTTGTCCACTTTGTCCACTTTTTGTCTTCAAATCATTCATTCTTTTTTCATGCTTATGTTGTAGCTGGAAAACTCTCCTTGAACTCTGACATCCTGTTTAATTCTACATAGAGGCAGAAAACCAGAATTTTGATATTTGGAGGAATTAATAGGAGGGTTGAATAGATAGGAGGGTTTCAGATATGTTTAGATGTGTAAAAGCTCTTTGGACAGGAGGAACCTGAACAGAAACAAACCAGCTGCACCTTACTCTTAACGGTAAAAAAATAAATCAAAACTAAAAAACCCATAAAGGATTATTTAATTTAATTATTTATCAGCAGTTAAACGAAAACCAGATACTGCAGAAGAGCAGCTACTCTGGGCTGACACAGTCTGCAAAAGTGGATAGCTAATTCTCAGTGTGTCCTTAGAAGTGAGGAGGGAAATTACCAATGTACTTGTTATGATTACATAATAATAGTAAGTACACATACCTGGAATATGTAATGTGAACCAGTGAAATGGGTGCAATATTTCCTTCCACGACCATGCTGGGAGACTGGAAAATAAGATAAGATACTATTTCAATGCTTGGAATCAAAATAACAACCCTGATATGCCGGGTATCTCAGAAATTTGGTGGAAGGAAGATAAACCATATGATGCTGTGTCATCAGGCTTCCAGCTTCATAGGAATACTAGACTAGGATGTAGAGGAGGAAGAGTGACAGTTTGTGAAGAGTAACATGAAGCTTAAACAACGTTACAGTGTTATGATAAAAAAGGAGAATCATTAGTCCTTTTAGGTGGAAATTTCATGTAATTAGTAAAAATGTAGAACTAGCATGGAACTATATCCTGATCAGGACAATGGTAGAGAGTTCCAAATCTGGGAGAGGTACTAAATGTGAGACATTCTTACTACTATCTTGAAAACTGATAAGTGCCTGAGTAGGCTGAGGTGCAAATATAAACATTTTGGAAATGTTGAATGATTTATTTTTTGAGCAAAGAGTCTTAGAACCCACAGGAAAAGATCTTGTTCTGAATTTGGTCTTGAGCAGCGCAAGAAGACCCATTTCAAGAGGTGTTATTGGGAGATATGACCTGTAGCAGTAACCATGCAAAAATAAGGTTTAAAAGCAGGAGAAAACAGGCCAAACAAATCCAGAATGTGAGTTTTCAATTTTCAGAGGGGAAGAAAACTTTACAAAGCAAATAGAAAATTCTGGGGAAAAAATAAAGAGAGAAAGAAGAAGCCAACATGCATCTTGAACACTACCTAAACAAGATTTCACTGGAAGACCAATTAAAATTAATGTCACATTAAAAAAGAAAGCAAAATAACTAAAAGACCTCAAAATCCGACATTAGGACAGCAGTCCAGAATGAAAGTTAAGAAGACTATCATAGAGAAAAGATCAATATCTAAGAAATGAAAAGCATTCCAATTATGGAGAACTGCAGAGTCAAAAAAATATGGAGCTCATACATAAGCAGTAAATAAAGAAAACTCAAAAAGAATTTGAAGAGCAGCTGGCAAAATATGCTCAGACTGGTAGTAAAACTTTCTCTAAGCATATCAAAAGCATGCGGCCTGATAGGGAGTTGATGAGACCACATGGTGGCAAAGTTGTGAAAAAGCAATCAGGTATGGTAAGGCCATAGCAGATAAGCTCAGTGAATTCTAAGAGTTGTCTTCACCACTGAAGGCATTGGACAGATTCCCCTGTCTGAAGCTCCTTTTGTAGCATATAGGTCAGAGAAATTGAATCATTTCTAAACAATGTGCAGGATATATTAGACAAAATAGATATTCATAAGTCACCAGGATCAGATTGTATTTCACCAAGGTGTGTAAGTGTTCAAGGCCAGGTTGGATGGGGCTTTGGGCAACCTGATCTAGTGGAAGGTATCCCTGCCTATGGCATGGTGTTTGGAACTACATGATCTTTAAGGTCCCTTCCAACCCAAACTATTCTATGATTCTATGATTCCATGATTATGAGGCTACTGTGCTTACAGCACAGGCAGGTTGTCAAGGTGAATCCTATCTGTGAAAAGAGATCTAGCTAAGATCACGGGTATTACAGAGCAATGATTACAACTTCAGAAAGCCATGATGCAAAGAGCTATGGAAATACTATAAAAAGAAAAGTCTGCTCTGGAACTCATATGTAGTTTTTCAGCCCCAAGAAATTCAAACTAGGATAGTTAAAACCCTAAAACATAGCCATAGGCAACAATCTTGCATCAGCAAAAGGAAACTGACTGACTGAATACATTTTTCCATGTCCTACTTTTATAATTCCAGCCTTTTAAAATAGCTTCCAAACTGAAATGCTGTTCCAAATCCAACCTCTAATCATTTCTGAGGCTCCCATACTGATAGGATTGCCGTTTTTCTGCTTGGGATTTATCACAAAATACTGTTTGGCTATGTTTTGCTGTACATATACAAGTTAGATTGACACTTCCAGAAAAAGTGGGCTTAATGTACATTTACTGATGAAATGATATACCCTTGTCCAGGCTTTCAGACCTCGGGCAACGCACACAGAAAAGTAGCTTTAATTAAGATGACAATAGTACAGGAATCATAGAAAATTACAGAATGCATCAGTTTCAGCTGGACCAAATTTAGAAGTGAAAATAGAGTTGATGAGGTCTGGATATAGACTGCTGCAATCTTTTAACACTATGAGTTCTACTATGATTTTGTTGCAGACCTCCATTTGGAGTGCCAAATTCTTGAAATAAACAAGAAGTTAACTTGTATTGTAGCCACAGTAGTCCTGTTGGTTACCTATTGTCCTTGTGTGTGAATCATCCTAATATATGCCAAAGTATAACTTCTTTCTCTTCTTTGTTTTACCTTTCTTTTTATGCATGGGCATACAGGTGGAAAACAAACCCAGTACAAAATGACCCAGTCTCTTGTTGTTTTTCAGAAAACTAACATCATTGTGCTGAGATACCAAGTCACTAATGTTGAACCATGCTGCATATTGCTGTTTAATTACAAATTGTGATCCATCTGATCACCTCCTGACATAAGTCTGGGGTGAAAGAACATAAAATCCAAACCCAAATGTACCTAAACACATTTAATCTAAGGCTGCTAATTTTATCAAAGAAAGGAAATATAATTTTTGTCACTTATTTTATCAATTTATATCTTGAAAAAACAAGTCAGTAGCCATTGAAACAGATAAACATATGGGGCACGTCAGTAGATTACAAAAGCTCTGTTTTGTCATTGTAGTGTAATTTCGATAAGATCATAATTGGTTCAGGTTGTACCCAAGATACAGCTTTCACTTAAAGAGACTGTCTCCTTTTTTAGTAATAAAGTTAACTGTCAAATTTACAAAGATGTAAGGGTAGATACATTCTTTAACGGGAATGCTGTTGTTACCTTCAGTATTATGCCAGATAAGACTTAAAAAATAACAATAATTTACATTTGAAAGGTGTGATATGTTCATTGATCTTTTCAATAAAAAAAAAAAAAAAATCCTCAGTTCTTGTAGAAATACCAGCCCTTTAGCAAGATACAGGAATTTCTCTACATTTTTTAAATTCAGGCTTTATTTTAGCAACCAAATTATTTGAATTATGGCCAGCTCAAAAACACTTGCCTGATCCAACATTCTATACCTTCCTGTATACACTTACCTGATTTTCTTTTGTCCAGAGAATGCTATAACAATGATGACAAAGATTTCCTAGCTCACAGTGGAAAGGTTATAATACTAAAAAGAAAACTCTCAATTACAAGCTGAAAAGGACAGGGTTTAAAGAGGACAATTGGCAAACTATGCCAAACGAACCATTTGCTCAAAACCAATCCAGGCAATTCACAATGCCAGGTGAATCCTACTCTTACTCCCAGACCTTACTACAGCCCTTCACAGCCATTTACTAAGGTTCTTGGATGAAAAACAAAAAGTAGGTAAGACTAAAAAGACATCAGTTTCTTAATATTCATACAGGTGGTTTGAAGACAGTAAACAAGGACGGATGTAAAGAAACTACTGTTTTATTTAGAGAAAGGGTTAAGGAGAGAATTTTTATGTTAGAAATGATTATTCTTTCTGTAATGGATTATTGCTCAGAGTACTTGCATTGTTTTGTCTATTCTAATCAAAAGAGGGTCCCTTAATTTCTTTTCAGTACCAATATGTTGTTTGCATAGAAAACAAATTCATTCTCGTAAATTTTTTGTTTGTTTGTTTGTTTGTTTTAGTTAATGTTCATTGCAAATACTGGTTTTTCAAAATTTTAACTAAGTCCTGGCTATCTATCACTGAGAGAACGACATTGATATGAAAACACATAATATATGTGGGCAAAAAAGTTCTTGGAACTGCTTGAAGTATGAATAATTTCATGTGAAGACTACTTCTAAAATGCAAAAAAGCATCTTTTAAATTATTGGGACTAAAAACCAGAAACCACTTCATCCTTTGACCTATAACTCAACTTCAAGGAAATAGGGTTATATTAACTGCGATATCCTGTGTCAAATGGATAAATTTCTTAATTTCCATGGATGCTAACAGAACTTGGAGGGAAATAAGCATTCTGTTCCACACCTCACCCTAGTTCCTAGTACGTAAGTAGTAAGTAGTTTCCTTAAATCAATCACATAACAGTTTATACTTCATGGTGTTATGCTGGTTCATATGACTATGAAGATAAGAATAAATACGTTGGAGCATTTATATATAATTTGCAGGTAAATATTAATGCATTACATATCACGGGTATTTACTGGTTTGTATTTCAAAGTATGATATTCCTATGGCAACATGAAATGTTGTTGTTAAAAGATGTGAATCTACTCTCACTTTTCTTTATAAAGGAGACAGATGTTGATGTAAACTGACCCTAATTTACTTAGATCTGTTATCCAAGCTGACAAGCAGATACTTGTTTATGGAACAACAAAATAAAAATGCACTGAGAACACAGTTATTGATGACAACCGTGGAACAGAACCTCTGAGAACGGAAAGTTCTTGAGGAGAGTGTGGAGTGCACACATGAACGCACATCTACACTAATACCCACACACGGGTCTTTACAACTCAACATAGTAAGATCAATACAAAAAAAAAAAATCTATGTTTTTACCATTTCTTCTTTATAGCAGTAAGTAATGTCAACATTTGTAACTTTTTTTTCTCTCAAATATTAATGTTTAATAGTGGTTTTCCACTCCTGACTGCAATGAAGCAAACAATCACAAAGTTCTCTGTAGTTTCTGCTTGTGATGGAAATAAAGTAAGGGTTGATTTTACCTTGTTTTGTTTGGTATTTTCTCCTGTATCAGAGTGGTTATTATTACTTGCTAGCTCTGTAATGTTCAGCTGATCTATATGCCAGGTCTTGATCTATATGCCCATCCCAGATATGCTCATTCTTTGAATTCATTACACTATAAAACATAAATTCTGACTGAATAGTACACAATCAAAATCAGATTATTTTGATCTTTATAGAAGTTACACATTCTATATGGTCGCAAATATCACACTCAAGTTGCCATGCTAAAAAATGAAGTTTATTTCTTTCCTGCTTATATGTGAATATCCATGTGTCTAAGCTAGGGAATAGGTAAGTAAACAGAGTTAAGCAGATTCTGACCAGGCATCAGCATAGAGAGAAGATTTTCTACTTGTGATTAAAAAGTTTGTCCATGTTTACTGTACATTTCTGATTTTGCAGCCCAGATTCCTCTGTCTGAAATTGAAATAAATGATTTTGCCAGGATATTGGATCATTTATATTTAAAATTTTATTCAACTCCAAATTCATGAAGCTTTCTCAACATAAATTCTGGGCTGTTATCATTGAAAAACTTCTCTGGCATGACAATTAAAACCCAAATGCATCACACTTTGTTGGCATTTGCTTATGATGCCAGATATGGCTGTGTTCGAACAAATGCTGAAAAATATTTATACAAATAAATAAATAAATAAAGTCTTGAGTTCCTTACTTATTTTTTAATGACATGTTATCTAGACATTTTGAATTTTCTCAACTCTGTAATTTTTAAGTCAGTTTATAAAGTCATAGAATACTTCAGAAACTTAAAAATACCTGTCAGCATGCATTGTTATTTATGCTCCGTTCAAAATTTTATCAAGTCTGGTATTTCCCATGAAATAGTGGATGAATTAAAGCCTTCAGCCTTTGATGCCATTCTGCAATTGCACCATATTTTTAATATATAATAATGTCATGATTACTGAAGATAATTGGGACAGTGTTGAGTTTTTCAGTAGTTTCTGTAATGTACAGAAAGTCCTTGATTTTATATACAAAATTTCATTTAATGCACAATGAAGACAGCTTAAAAATAAGGTTTCATATTTTTTCATTCAATAATGTCATACACTAGAAACATTGAAAGGCATTGATTTAGTTGCATGGAAGAAACAGTGTCCAAATATATTCTCTTTGCCATGTATTTCTATTCTCCTATAGAGTTTGATTATAGAGTGCTTACTGTAAGAAGCTCTGTAGCAGGAGGCAAAAGAAGCTGGAGTACAGTACACTAGTAGTACAGTAGCATTCACAATATTCATTCCTTTTGAAGACTGAACAGAATTTGTTTAGACTTTCAATAGGTCATTCTGTTACATAGAAAGTCATTGTAAGTTGTTCTTTTCAGAAGATCATAGAATGAATCATAGAGTGGTTTGGGTTGGAAGGGACCTTAAAGATCATCTAGTTCCAATGCCCCTGCCATAGGCAGGGATGCCACCCACTAGGCCAGGTTGCTCAAAGCCCCATTCAACCTGGCCTTGAACCACTTCCAGAGATGGGGCATCCACAGCTTCTCTGGGCAACCTGTTCCATTGCCTCACCACCCTCTGAGTAAAGAATTTCTTCCTTATATCTAATCTAAATCTACCCTCTTTTAGTTTAAAGCCATTGCCCCTTGTCCTATCACTCACTACACTCCCTGATAAAGAGTCCCTCCCCAGCTTTCCTGTAGGCCCCCTTTAGGTACTGGAAGGCCGCTATAAGGTCTCCCTAGAGCCTTCTCTTCTCCAGGCTGAACAACCCCAACTCCCTCAGCCTGTCTTCATAGGAGAGGTGCTCCAGCCCTCTGATCATCTTTGTGGCCCTCCTCTGGACTTGCTCCAACAGGTCTATGTCCTTATTATGCTGGGGGCCCCATAGCTGAACACAGCACTCTAGGTGGGGTCTCACAAGAACAGAGTAGAGGGGGAGAATCACCTCCCTCAACCTGCTGGTCACGCTTTTTTTGATGCAGCCCAGGATATGGTTGGCTTTCTGGGCTGCAAGCACACATTGCTGGGTCTTGTTGAGTTTCTCATCAACCAACATCCCCAGGTCCTTCTCCTCAGGGCTTCTCTCAATCCATTCTCCACCCAGCCTGTACTTGTGCTTGGGATTGCCCCAGCCCAGATGCAGGATCTTGCACTTGGCCTTGTTGACCTTCATAAGGTTTGCACAGGCCCACCTCTCAAGACTGTCCAGGTCCCTCTGGATGGCATCCTTTCCCTCTAGCTTGTTGACTGCACCACTCAGCTTGGTGTGGTCTGCAAACTTGCTGAGGGTGCACTCAATCCCACTGTCCATGTCACCAACAAAGATGTTAAACAGTGCCAGTCCCAATACCAACATCTGAGGAACACCACTCGTCACTGATCTCCACTTGGACAATGAGCCATTGACCACAACTCTTTGAGTGCAACCATCCAACCAATTCCTTACCCACCAAACAGTCTATCTATCAAATCTATGTCTCTCCAGTTTAGAGACAATGATATCATGCAGGACAGTGTCAAATGCTTTGCACAAGTCCTAAATAACAGCTTGTTAATTGTGCCTTTCTGGAGCTATACTGCTGTTGTCTACACCAGGTTTGTCATAGGAATATGTTTGTCCTTCCATTTGACTTTATAATTAGTGCTTGAGGGCAAGGAGGACTGTAATCATTGAATAGCTTTGGATATTATTTACCACTGAACTGTAAGCTCAGTGCATGGTCAGCATTATGGACTGCATAAGAAAAGGTCCCCACTTAAAGCTGACAGGCTAATTGAACAGTCCAGTGCAGAGCATCCTGCTGTGGTGAGGGATTTTGAATCATCTAACCACATCACTTTATTTTTAATCAGGAACAGAAACACAAAGTAGCAACACAGATGCACACACTATAGCAGAAGGGAAGAAAATACAGACCATGCAGAGGAGTTTAGCTCGTGGGTGTACTGGAGAGAGAGAGTTAATACACAGACAATGCTCTAAATAAAATGATTGCTGCATAAAAGCTCTCCCTGAGATAACATCACTGTCATTTGGGCTCTTGACAGCTTTAAAGGCCATTACAAACATCTCCTCTGCAATCTACTCCTCTGCATCATATAGGTGTCGGAGAATCAGATCAAGCAAAACTCCCGTTAAAGTAAATGAAAGTTGTGCCTGTGTAAGGGGTAAGTGAAAACAATTGCCTTTTGGTTTGGCCTCGTGAGCTCAGGAACAGCATCAGAGAGAAAAGATATGACCAATAAAGAATGTTTTAGGTCAGGTACTTCTCTGGCCCGTGATAAAGTTCTTGAGAAGATAGAAGTTAATAGGGCTTTGTTCTTTTAGCTATTCATAATGACAGGTAATAAACTTATGATAATTATACTTTGGGGACTTACAAATATACACATAAACACACATATGTCTAGTTATGAAGAAATGCTATTTCAATTCTGTTTGCCATTTAGAAATTTAGACAACTACATAATTTCTCCTTATTTAATAGAGGCAAAGGTGATCGACTCTTTTCAGGGTTATGCAATGCCAAGTAGATCATTTGAGTATCGTGTACTCTTAGGCTTAGTGTGGAGGGAATAAGAAACATAAAAATTAAGTAGCATATGAATGTGTTGCTTTCTCAGTTATGCATGTCACAGAATAACCTAGAACACAACACATCAACTCAGGCAAAGCTAAGGCTGCTTGATGAAGGATGAAATTTTCCTGTACAACAGACAAGTCTCCTGTAAAGTTAACGTGT
Source organism: Anseranas semipalmata (assembly GCA_013399115.1). Lineage (NCBI taxonomy): Eukaryota > Metazoa > Chordata > Aves > Anseriformes > Anseranatidae > Anseranas > Anseranas semipalmata. The sequence continues at coordinate 120,482 of VXAA01004164.1, read as the reverse complement.
TATTTTTATCCTGTTAATGATGTTGCTGTTTAAATGAATATTGTGATTGTCCTCCTTTCAGCACCCTATGAATAACTTAGAACTTCCTCATTTTCTAGCCCTAAATAAACAAGCAAACACAAATAAATGGATTGCCACATTTTTTTTGTAAATTGGGTAGAATGTTTTTAGGGAGTTCCTTTTCAAAATATTAGTAGCAATTCCCTGATGCATAGTTGTTTTGTAAATACCACTATTCATCTTCTTTAATACATTTCTGGAGTACTTCTGTGTACTACAATGAGGCAAACCATATAAAAAACTGACTAGGATGAAACTTGTTTCCTGTTGAATTGCTACTGAGGCTACTGATACTCTTACGTTTGTTGTAAAATTTCTTTGTGCTTGGATGGTACAGTTCTGAATCAGGAATATTTTCACAGCTGTACAGTCCAAGAGATTTAACAGCTCTTTTGCAGATAAGAAGCCAAGCATTGACTTTTTGTTTCTTTGTTTGTTTTACATACTAAGTCTATATGTGGATAAATAGGAGATTATGTATATCAGAACAAACTAACAAAAGATTTTTTTAAAAAATAAACAGCTGGTGAAGTTTTGAATACTTATTTGTTCAGCACCGGTGAAGTTTCCATTGTGCCTTAGATGGGTCTTCCACAGCCCATCAGAACTACAAGAGTTAATCCACAGTTACTCTCTCTCTTCCTCAGCATCTGTAACCCAATAAAGGTGAAACGGGAGCCACTCTTTCATCACTTTGTTAGGAGGAGCAAGAGCTGTCCAGAACACTCCTGACCCAGCCTTGAGCTCTGAAGGGAGTAGGGAGTACTGGAAAAACAGCAGCCTTTCATCCTCCCCCNGAGTCCCTCTCCTGCCCCCCCCCCCCCCCCCCCCAGTTAGGACCATAATTCAGGAAGATGTTAACAGGATGTTAACAGTTCTTGAGAATGACTTACAGAGCAGAGGACGAATTCATACTCAGCTATACCTTTCTTTGCCATATTCAAGGGCTAAAATACAGACCTTTCAAATGGGTCTCCAGCCACAGGTTGGGAAGTATTGCCTTATGGCTACTTATGATACTCCTGTACATTTAGAAAGGTATCAAATTTAAGGTATCTTTTTCTCAGGTTACCTTACTTAGGCTTCTTCTGTCCTGTTAAAGTTACAGTTAATAGAGAAGTTAAAATACAAACAGACAGAGTTTAAAACACGTAGCTCATGTGCTTCTACAAATTCCTAAAGGTAAAAAAAAAAAAAAACAACAACAACAAAAAAAAACAATGTGGGAAAGAAAAGAGAAGGAGAAATGTCAACAGAAACAAAGGTTTTTCCGAAAATCAAAGAAAGAGAAAACCATATCCCATGCCAAATTTTAGCCTAGAGCAAATTACCATGCTGCAGTCTTAGATGGAATGGAAACACATAGGCAGGCTTTTCACCATATCACTGCTGTAGTTAGACAGGTCTATAGTGGATTGAACTAATAGAGGGTGACACTTTCCAAGTTTTGCCACTGAGAAAATATCATAGCAGCAAATATGGACATCTCAACAAAATTCCTTGGGAACCTTCATTAGGAATGAACAGAGACCTTCAGTCAGTTTTGCAAATTCAGCATCATGAGATGAATTTCTGCTGTCACAATGCAAATTTCCAAATGACTTTCTACTGGAAAACAGACGTTTCATGGATATCGTCAACTACTATCACACATGAAAGTGTATGATTACAATTTTTTTTTTTTTTTTCAGAACTGTAAATCTCTGTGGGTATATATATTCTTCTTTGCTTTTTGTGTTCTGTCTTGGTTTGAAATGTGGCCAGAATAAATCTTCATAATCAACATACTAATTGTTTGAATTGTAAATGAGATTGCCCAATAAGCACCTGTAAATTATTTGGGACTGTTTTCAGACTACTTTGAAATATTGCTTGAGAGCAGACTACATTTTGACGAAAACCTCAGTATTATTTTTTTTTCCTTGTTTAGAATTTAGAATTATTTTTTTTATCCGTTTCTATAACTAAGCAAATTTTATCTTACCATTTGTGTCATTTTCATGCACTAATATAATTGTTTCCACTGGGAAATTTCATGAGACATATTAGCCACTGGGATATTTAAATACCCCAAAATAAATAACCCTGAATTTTTACTTTTCCATGGGCATTGCATATGCAACATATGACAACACCTCGGACCTACTATCCAATGACATTGAAGAATGTATTAAGTGCAGATAATACCTTTTCTCTCTCTACTTCTGAGTATATATATTCAGAAAAAAAAGCTGAAGAACAGGAGAGGATTGGCTCTACAGGTGACTGTAGATTGTAAAGAATGACAGCAGTAAGTGCTGTAAATAAAATAGTGTTGTGGTTTAATCCTGGCAGGCAGCTAAGCGCCACACAGCTGCTCGCTCATTCTCCCCAGGTGGGATGGGGGAGAGAATCGGAAAGGTAAAAGTGTGAGAACTCATAGGCTGAGATAAGAACAGTTTACTAGGTAAAGCAAAAGCTGCACGTGCAAGCAAAGCAAAACAAGGAATTCATTCACTGCTTCACATCAGCAGGCAGGTGTTCAGCCACTCTCAAGAAAGCAGGGCTCATCACATGTAATGGTTTCTCGGGAAGGCAAACGCCATCCTTCTGACTGTGCCCCCCCTTCCTCCTTCTTTACCCCAGCTTTTATTGCTGAGCATGATGCCATGTGGTATGGGATATCCCTTTGGTGAGTCTGGGCCAGCTGTCCTGGCTGTGTCCCCTCCCAGCTTCTTGTGCACCCCCAGACTCCTTGCTGGCAGGGCAGCAGGAGAAGTAGGAAGTCCTACTACAAGGAAGTCTTTGGCTCTGTGTAAGCACTGCTCAGCAACAACTGAAAACATTGGTGTGTTAACACAACTATTCTCATCAAAAATCCAAGGCACGGTATCATACAAGCCTCTAAAAAGAAAATTAACTCCATCCCAGCCAAACCAATGACAAATATCTGTAAGAGCTATGCAGAAGAGAACTCTCTGAGATCTTCTTTGAATGAATACCTTCTTTAACCCAGAGCTATGCCTAAATAATGGTGAAGCTGACTGCATAATTCTCTTCAGTCACAGTTGTTTTATATGCATATGGCTTTGAGATATATTTTTCTGTCAGTAATGATGACAAAACATCTATACACTGGCCCATTCTTATGCATGCTTACAAAAGCTAGATCTATTCCTCGTCTCATTTAAGACAGTTAGATAAGCTTAAAAAGTGCAGTACATTCAGGGAGGGGGAAGTGATAAGGGAACTTGAAAGGAACTTTGATCACATGGATTTTTTTCCCTAACATCCAGAATAAGACACTTCTCAAAAATGAATGACAATGAACTTACTGTCATGGGAAAATTCCCCACATTCTTCTGTGGTACTAGAGGATACATGGCATGGAAAAGGAAGGACATTATTTTCTGTGTGTGTAATTTTTTTATTGTTAACATAATTCCAATTGCCACCCTTAATTTCCACAGGCTTTTTGACTGACCAGGAAACTTTGTTTTCTTTTCTTGTCACATATTCATTAAGTAACTGAAATGCTGTGCTGCAGTCCTCTAATTATGTCTTCTTCCACCTTGTTTCTTTTATCCTAGTTATTTGCTAAGGGTGAGATGCTCTGGGCAATTCACTTAGAAGAACTTTCTTGATTTAAACTTGAATATTCTTTTAGGGCTTACTATAGGCTTTAGACTAATGGCTAAGCAGTTATTATTTCCAGATGTTCTTTTCTACCTACAGCCAGGTACTGCTCAGCTATGTTTGAAGCCAAGCAATCTATTCGCACACACAAAAGAGGAAAAAAAAATCCAAGTTGAGAACCATGCTATACAGCTGAACTATAGACTCATAAATTCCTCACTCTAATGTTTACTTACCTCTGAATGGCTCCAATTGCTACCAGCCAGGGGCCTGGGTGTTCTGCCTGCTGCATAGAAATCTGAAACCTGTAACAATTTCATAAACAATGGTCCCTAACCAAGAACATATGCTCACTAGGCCACTAAGTAAGGCATTAAATATCCAGGGAATATAAAGGAGGGGAAAAGGGGAAGGAGAAAGAGAAGTATGTTTTGTTAATTGAAGTAGGACTGTCAGTTAAAGATCATTACTATGATTTTACTGTAGTAGATTTTGCAGCCTCAGTGTTCTACCTAAAACAAACTTTCACTGTATCAATTGTATGTCTGTAGCTATACTGCATGAAATATTTATGCTGAACAAACATGCACTGTAAAATATTCACATCTTCCTTCACTGCTATTTACCCAGTTTACTCACATTTTGCCCACTGAATTTTGAAGCTTACAAGGCAATTTGTCACAGCAGTATGACATGGAATATCCCCCTCCTTACTACACATAAATTAGAGTACAAAAACAATGTTTAAAATCATTGTCCAGCCCTTTTAACCAGTAAAATTTCCTTCCCACAGCTTAAACTACCTCCAGCTATTAGGATTCCACAATTTCCCTTGAGAAACTATTCCACAATCTAATAGACTCCACCATAAGGAAATTCTTCTTATATAATTGAGCCCACATTTTATTAATGTGTGCTCTTTAGCTTGGAAAATTCATAGATTTGATTGTTGTTTTCTGTGTTTTGTTGTTGTTTTTATTTTTTTATTATTTTTTATTTTTTTAATTCTGTGGATATATCATGCTTTCAGATTTTAAATGAAGTTCAGCTCAAAAAGTGGAGGACTGAACACAAAGCATGGCATCTTTTGTTGGTGAAATATGCTGAATTTTGATGTCTTCCTTTGTTCCTTCCTTCACTTCCTTTATTATTTGAAAACTCTGTTGGCTTCCCTCCTCTGGAAGAGAACAATCATATATATCATATATCAATCATATATCATATAGCTTTGCAGGGGTGACTACCTCTGAGAACTGCTGAGGTGATTTGACTCATTTTATCCTTCCATCACTTCTGTACATGCAGCATTATGTGCATTTGACTGTTTTCATGATTTATCCTATTAACAGAATTTGACTGCAGTTTAGTGTATTTAAATGGGAGGTTTAAATCCAAAGTTCTGAATAATGTCTGTTTAGAAGCATAATTAGGTTAGCAGTAAAATATCAGACCAGGTAATCCTCCATTGTAAAGAGAGACTCAAGACCCAAAATACCTCACATTTTACCCCATTCCGTGTTTCAGATGCTCTTTTCAAATGGATGATTCACAAATGACTAAACAACTTCTATTCAGTCTCTCAAGTATGACACTAGAAATCATTCTTATCTAAAAGATACACATATCTACCCAGAAGCACATTTGGAAAAGTAAGTTGTAAGAGTAGATATATTGAAATCATTTTCAAGTACTCAGCTGGGGAAAAATAAAATTCAGAGGTAAAACAAAAACAGAAAAAAATGAAAGGCTGTATTGTTTTCTTGTTGCTTGGATATGATCAGTCTTGCCTATATCACCATTTCTTCTATCAGAATGCATCTTAAAAAAACACCTCAGAACATATCAGCTAATTGACAACAGAGCAATGTGTATTTATTGCTCTTCCTTACCAGCCAATGTCCCATTAACAATGAGTTTTATCACTTGGACTCTTCCAATGTCTTTATCAGCAAAGCATGTACTTTTCTGCTGACCCATGAGGCCTGCTCTGCCTCACCATTATTTTACTACAGGTTGCAGATACCTTGCTAGACTTTTAACACTTGATGGCTCTTGATAAACTTAATGAATGGGTCTTGACAAATTCTTTGTGGAAAATATTTCAAGAAGAAATAGTTTCTTTCAAGAAAGAAAAGGACATGGATTCAAGAAAAAGAAGGAAGACAGAGCTTACAGAAATAGAAGAAATTGTAGTTTTATCTTCTCCACAGTAGCCTCTTCAAAGAAACATTTGAAAATGAAATTTTGCTAAAAATACTACTGACAGCATGCAAAGAAACCTGCTTTCTCATGCTAAGCTGCAGCAGAATGCTGCATACAGTGTTCTGAACCCCAAGACCAATAAAATCTTCTCTCTTTTGATTCCTCCATGGGTTCTTAGTTTGAACAGTCACATATACTGATACTGCCATATTCCCCTTCTAAAAATGTCAGAGGGACTCTTGGAAGAAACATGTTCAAGCTCATTTTTGTACTAATCAATGACAATTCTTACACTGGGAACCCTTGGCGGTACCCTGCTATCTCCACACTTATTGTGATGTCTATGTCACTAATGTTACAATGTTTTTATAGAAGAATATAGCAGGACATATAAATCAAGAAGAATAGCTTTGAGAATTTAAAATGAATAAATAAATAAATTTGGGGAACAGCTGAATTAGCTAAAATAAAACACAAATCAAATTAAATACAATTCTCTAGAGGACAACCAAGGTCAGTCTGTCCTGTTTCCCATGGTTGTAATAATAAGTTAATACAGAACAGTCTGCATGAGATGTATTTCATATGCAACCACACGTCGCATAAAAACAACAACAACAAAAAAGCACAGTTATCCAGAAGCCTTTTATGAACTTAATGTAGATAACAAAAGATCAAAATCCATGACTGTATTGTCATGAAATTACAGAGAAGGAGGGATCTTTTATTGATTGTTAACTAACATCAGTGTCTTTCCTAAATGCCAGGAAAGGCAATTTTATTTGGGGAAATTCCTAGATGATTTTTGTTCTTACATAAGAAAGCTAAAGGAGAAACAGTAACATAAGCCATTCCTCTTAGAGCAGATGCCTTCCTAAAACCAAATTGATGATTGATATAGTTATAAATATATAAGCAAGATTCACTCACCTGAGATACCCTTTAGCCCACAGTCAAAGCCAAGCCTATATTTTCCGTTTAACTTGTCTCTGTAAAGCATAAATATGCTCTCTCTGTGTGCTTTGGGAATGGCAGATAATCTTAAATCACATGACTGAATTCTCCTGTATGCATCACATGCACGTTGTCCAACAGAAGGAAGGGATGCCATTCAAAGGGACCTGGATAAGCTTGAGAAGTGGGCCCTTGTGAACTGAATAAGGTTCAACAAGTCTAAGTGCAGCTGCACCTAGGTCAGGGCAATCCCAGGCATGAGTACAGACTGGGAGAAGAACTCATTGAGAGCAGCCCTGCAGAGAGGGATTTGGGGGTTCTGGTGGACGAAAAGCTTGACATGAGCCAGCAGTATGCGCATGCAGCCCAGAAGGCCTACCGTATCCTGGGCTGCATCAAGAAAGGCGTGGCCAGCAGGTCAAGGGAGGTGATTGTCCCCTTCTGCTCTACCCTCGTGAGGCCCCACCTGGAGTACTGCGTCCAGGTCTGGGGCCCCCAGCACAAGAAAGATATGGACCTGTTAGAACAGGTCCAGAGGAGGGCCACAGAGATGATCAGAGGGCTGGAGCACCCCTCCTATGAAGAAAGGCTGAGAGAGCTGGGGATGTTCAGCTTGGAGAAGAGAAGGCTCTGAGGAGACCTGATTGAGGCCTTTCAATAATTAAAGAGGTCTTATAAAAAGGATGGAGAGGAACTCTTTACTTGGGTAGATAATGATAGGACAAGGGGCAATGGTTTTAAACTAAAAGAGGATAGATTTAGATTAGATATTAGGAAGAAGTTCTTCACTGTGAGCGTGGTCAGACACTGGAACAGGTTGCCCGGAGAGGTTGTAGATGCCCCATCCCTGGAGGTGTTCAAGGCCAGGCTGGATGGGGCCCTGGCCAACCTGATCTAGCGGATGGCATCCCTGCCTCTGGCAGGGGGGTTGGAACCAGATGATCTTTAAGGTCCCTTCCAACCCAAGCCATTCTATCATTCTATGATTATTAAATCTCTTATTGTGTGGAAAATATTCACTGGAGAGATAATTTCTTGTAGTACTTAATTCATCTGAAGTTTCCATATGTTACTGAGGTATTAAGTAATTTAACAGAAATTGTTTAAATATATAAGTCTAAACATGTTTTTTTAGATATATACTTACCTTGTTAAATTCAATCACTCAATTATATCTCAAAAGTAAATGAGAAACTAGGCCTATAGTATAATTTCAGATGACTTTATCATGTCTCAACATAGCTAGCATCAACTTGTATGCTGCTGACCACACTTAAAAAGTTGGAAACTTAGCAATGCTTAGAAACAGAGTAATTTTGCTCTTTGATCTAGCCTGGAAGAACCAAGGATAAATTGATTGATGCCACTTTAAAGGCCCACTGAACAGTCAACAACTAATGTTATGTAGTATTCTTTGGCAATATGAAGACAGAAGAGAAAGGTTCAGATTCTTGTCTGAAAAGGATACTTATAGACTACTGATAATATTTTTTTTGTTGGTGGTGGTTTTTTTTGGTATCTCAATTTGTGAAATGACAGGAAAGTAATACAGTGTTTGCAGGAACAGTCTAGAGTGGGGGAAGAGAAAGAGACAACAAATTCCTGCTCTTCCTGCTATTTTGAGCAATTTATGGTGTTTATCCAAAGCAGCCTGTTGTAATTTCCTTGAAATACTGCTAACAGTTGAAATAACTCAAATGTTCCCACTTCGAACTGCCAAATATGATCACTGTTGCCTCACAGTTGTCACAGACGAACTCGTCAAGCTTTTGTCTTTCTTGCTACAGGGCTAGGGGTTAGTCTCCCAAGGGAAGAAGGGCTTGTTTCTATGCCCTAAATGCACAGCTTTGCTGAGATCTGCAGTTTGTAGCCTGGGTAATCCAGAGAGCTTGTGTCAAAGACAGTCTGCATGCCTGCTGTTAACAGTCATACATTTGGTCATATAGCCTGTGTGACTTTAAAAAAAGAATGTCCTAACAAACGTGAAATTACATTCTTGCCTACACTGCTCTGATCTTTCCTTCTCTAACTTGCTTTCCTTGTTCTCTTACTAGTTTCAAATTACGCTTTTATTTGTCTAAATAAGTAGTAGTATTGTCTTTAGATCTAATCAGTCTAGTCCCATAGTAACGAATAGAACAATATAGTTGGGAGAAAAGATTCTCCTATAGCTTATATGCATGAGTTCACCATAAAGACTTGTTAGAAATTGTTATGTCAGATGAGACCATTTTTTTTATCTTATTATCTCATGGATGAGTGTTTGAAATATAAGTTTCAATTCATGCTTTAGTGTATAACTTTAATTTAAAATGTTGTATGTTTTGCTATGTAATATGAGCTCCATGAGCTCATATAACTGTATGAGCTATCTGCAGAACTCTTACCATGGTTTTGTGGACTATTGGTGTGCCAAAGACCAAGCTACAAAAATTACTTTTTTGTAGGAACTATTTGCAATGCTTATTTTCTTGTACTTCATGCAATCAAAAGCTTTGTCATCACTTATAAAAATGTATATTCTTGAGTAAGGTACCTTGAAATAAAACCCCAATGCAGATGAATCAGTTTATAGTTTTCACTACAACCATGTTAGCAGGTGAAGGAAAAGTGAAAACTTCCCTGTAGTCTTTAATTGAGCATGTGAATCACATTTTGCCTAGTCTTCAGTTAAATTTGACATTGTGAAAAACTCATGTTGAGAATACACTTTTTCCTCTCCCACAGAGATAACACATATAGATAAATTTAGATAAGATAAACTTCCCAAAAGTTCCCATGTATGTCCCTTTTCACAGTTCAGGTCATAGTGCAAATTAGGAACCATAGTAATTTGATGGCCCTGTTGGTATCATTTGGGTGGCTGTTAGTACTGTAACGCTAGCAGGCAATTTGCTGTAATTACTGTTTTCTGATCAAAAGAGTGCAATGAGTGGAATAATGGAATGTTTGAGGTCAGGATTAAGAAGTGTCAGGAAAGATTCATAGGAGATAAAAAGCTGGAATAGCACATCTTGGCACGTCAGCTAATGACTGAATCACAATGTCAAGCTCGTCCTTAAGCCTTAGCAGAGCAAAGGTGTCCAGGCCTCATGACTGTTTTACAGTTATGTTACGGGAATTCTTTTCAGGATTAGGGAGGATGAGGTATTGTCAGTGTTTAAGCAAAATTATCTTCCTATCTCTAATAGCTGTAGCAATCTTTTATTGGTTTTATAAAGATAAGATTCATGTTCAAGTTAAAAAAAAAAAAATAGACCTTTTAACTAAAGCTGTCAAACCTGCAAATGAATCTTGAGCTGTAAAGTGTCACTCCATTTAAACAAATATATATACATATAAGTATATGCAAAATATATGTGTACATTACAACAAAACTACATTTTAATCTGTTATAGGAAAAGTTCTTGATTTTTCCCTATCTATTTTGAAAGTGTAAGCCTTTTTTATTTCTAATCTGATTATTTCCCAGGAATATCAACCAATGTTTTTCCTCCTCCTTTTCTTGCAGATGATTATAAAACCTATAATTCTATATGGGATCAGGCAAAAAGTAACTTATCACAGTGGCATGATCTTTTATTAGAAATTATTGAAAATATGTGAGGGAATTTAATCTGTAGAATTTTGTAGTATTATTTTGTTTCTGAAATTTCCAAGTCCATTGTTGAAAGAGAGCAGGGCCAGAAAAAGAAAAAAGAAAACACTTATTTTTTAGATAAAAACTGTAGAAAAGCACTAATATAAATTGCCTCAATTAGTTCAGATATTTAAGATGATCAGAGATGATTTATGTGTATTTAATTTGTCCTTCAGGCACAACAGATCAGATTTCTTCTTGAGGAACCTTCTAACTTTATCATATATGACTTCTGAGTCTCCTAAACAATTATGAAATCAAAAAATTTTGTTTTGACAAATTTCAGATTAAAAAAAGATCCGATTTGAGCTTTCCATCTGACATTTCTAAATAAAAAGTAGATATGTGATTACTTGAGATATTCACCTCAGTTTTTTATCTCTGAACGTTCACGTAGATAGACATCATAATAGTTGTCAAAACAAGTATGCTTAATCCAAAATGTGTTGAAGTAGAGAGAACATCAGGTGGCTTTTACAGATAAAAGTTTGATTATATCCTTTATGGTGCTGTTTTTTACTGCTCTGTTTAAAATGATACATAACAGTTTTTAGCATTTCTTATCAAGACTCTAGCTTCAGTCAAGATAATATATGCTGGGACAACGATGCTTGTGATTTATGACAGAACATGATGGAAATGTCTCGTGTTTTCCCAATGGATTGAAGTATGTGTCTTTTTCTTTTGGGTTTGCTGAAGGTTGTATCCCAAATACTTTCAAGTAAACTGTCAGATTCACTGGAACTGTTTCTAGATTCATTTTTTTATTTTGACGTTTAGGTATATTTTTATTGTAAAAAATGTATGTCTTTGAGCTGAATAGGGATTTGTTTGATTTTAAATTTTTTTTCAATTTTTTTTTTTCATTCTAAGGAATGAAATTTGAATTCTCAGATCTGCAGTAATCATTGTGTGGACACAATGAAATAATGTTTATCTTTCCCAATACATTCCATGCTTTTACATTCTTTCTATTGTATTTTCCTATTTCTTTAATTCTTGGTTATATGAAGACAGATAGATAGATAGAAAGATAGATAATTTATCCCACAGTGTTTGTCTTCTACATTTATTTTCTGTGTGGCAGAAGTCAGTCTGATATACAATTGTGTATTGACACTGTCTGAAGTGTTTTTGGAGCTAATAGTTGGACTAGTAGAATTTGATGGTAGTGTATTTGGAGGGGAAAAAAAAAAAGAAACCAACCAAGCAAATTAAAAAACAAAACAAAACAAAACAAACAAACAAAAAAAAAACAAAAAACAACCATGAAAAATAGAGGTCCTCTATTTAGGAAAGAGATGGGTAAGGGGAGCTCTTAGGTCCTGTCTTTTAGGTCCTTTTTTTTTTTCAGAGACGTCCATGATTTCTCTTGCCATCAAAAGTGCTCACTCACATCTTAATAAAACCATTCTAAAAGTGAAGTTCCGAAATATATCCCTACTTCTCTGCTGAAATTCAAGAATGTATCTGATTGCAGCAAAGGTGCTTTAATGAAGAACTGAGGATTAGGGTGATACTTTGAGCGATTATTCTTACTGTGTCAACAGTCACATTACCAAAAGGAATTTGAAATTAGTTTAGATACACCCTCTGGAAAAAGCTGTTCTTCTGTATTTTTCTGCTGTAAGGACAAAAAGCACAGCAGCTCATACGTAGTTATGTAACATTCTATCTTGGTATTTAAATGTAACTAGTGTTCCACCTGATGCAGAAATCAGTCAGTCGGTCAGACATTATACAGCAAGAAGCTGAGGGAAAAAAAAACAACCTTCTTTGTATTATATTTAGAAGATAGTAACATTTAAAGTTCATAGCTCATAGTCTGGTCCTTTTCTCAGTGCCCCAGTGACAGTTACAGTGAAACAGATGCTGTAGTAAGGAGAAGTGGGGAATATTAGGCTCTAGAAAGATGATTAGAAAAATTTTACAACTGAAGTTAGAGGTAAGGCAAACAGTAAAAGATGTTTCAAAAAACAAACAAACAAACAAACAAACAAACAAATGTGTTACCAAGTAGTATTAAATATATTCAGAAAAAATATTTAAACTTCAAAAATTTCAAAGCATTATATTTTAAACTGGTTTATCAATGTATCTATACTTACTGCTACTGTGATAATAAGCTGTAAGGTGGGTTGTGTCACATTCAGCTTACATGTAGCTAAACAGAGGCATATATATTCAGTGACTTTTCCCTCCTAGGATCCAGTGGCATTGAGAAACTGAAGCCAGGAGCCCTAATGTCCAGAGCACTTCTCTTGTCTTTTCACAGTAATTTCTTTTGACCTGTCCAAAATTAATTACCATCTGTCTCATGCTATCTCCCTCTATGAAGGTGAACTAATAGTAATAACATGGAGGCTACAATAATGCCTACCAGCAGAATTCATTGGCCTATTGCCAAGGGTCCCATCTGCTTTCTGGGGACATGTTGTACCAAACTCAGGTGCTATCTTAATGACCTGACATAACTATTTAAAGGGATGTTTATGATTACAATGTATTACTTTTTTAATTACAGCAGCAGGGATTAAATCTTTTTATACTCTTGTGCCGGTTGTTCTTCTTGCTGCAGTCTTCTTACCTAATCCTTCAGTACACAAAGTTTAGCAAGTTAGATTCCCAGATTCCCTTAGATCAATCCAAATTCAGTTATGCTGTTTAAGAGAGTCTAACTTTTCATTTCTTGCATTGAATCACAGCAGAATGTAGGTGTTTCTCCTCCTTCCCTAATAAATGATAACTATGAGAATCTTTATTGCCCTGGACAAAGTTTGGATGCTATTATACACATTGAATAAGGCAGGGGGTGGGGTGGGGGAAAGTAGGGAGGGGGGGTATATTCATTTGAAACTGTGAATGAAGCAGTTTTCTGATTTCCTAGTCCACCTGAATTAGAGAATAATCTTTACACTGAAACAAAAAAGAACAACTGAAGATGTTTAGTCTTCCCAGGTCAATGGTGAAGGCAGAAAATCTAAAATCTCAAATTGCAGAGAACCATAATTTTTACATTTGAGTGAAATATCTAAATAACTCCTATAAACCATAAGAAGATTTCTCATTTTTGGAATGTTATTCATATGGGTAGTGTCCCCTAATCTGCCTACTCTTCTCTTCTATGGCTATAAAGTGAGGCAGGGGTGACTGTATATCTACAATACAGACGTCTACATATGAGGTATATGAGATCGGTAACACCTCTATCCCTTTCATGAAAACTGGATAGTTTGAATTTAGCAATGATTTGTCATTTGACTGACTAGTCAGTTGTGAAGAGCTGAAAAAGAAGTAGTTGTGTGTCATTTATGATATGCAAAGTTTAAACAAGACTGTTAGAGGAATTTTACTCTGCTTGGAAGCTAGGTAAAATTTCCTGATCCTAATGGTACTTTAGCTTCAGCATATTCTAGAATTTGTTCTATGCTCTCACACATAGTAAGAGATCCAATAGAGCTAATCACCAGCTGAAAAAAAATATGTCATAGCAATGTTGTGACTGCTCTTCTCCACTATCTACTTTGCCACTTCTGCCAAATGGCAATGCACAAAATGGCTAATCCATTTGTTTTTATTCTCTGAAACCTCCACCAGAACTTAAGTATAAGAGATTCTAAGCCATTTATGCCTTTGGAGTTAGAAATTGCTTCAGAATTACTACCTATTAACTTTTTTTTTTTTTTTTATAATAAACTTATTGGTAACTTTAAAGCCTCAGTACCTTTCACATTGCAAATCTGCGAACACAGCTTCTGATACAGCTGGAGCATAGCCAAAGTCTATTGTTTAGAGGCTGTGGGACCCCATGCACTTGAGATTTCTAACATCCTAATGAATTGCCAGGCACACTAACACAGGCCATCCACAGGATGCCTATGACATAAACACGTTGATGTAATATGGGAAAGACACAGAGGGTCCTCAGCTTTTGCCTGCTCTGGAATGGCTCTTTGAATGTATCACAGAATCACAGAATCTTTTGGTTGGAAGAGACCTTCAAGATCACCTAGTCCAACCTAAGACCTAACACTAACAATCCCTCCACTAGACCATGTCTCCAAGCTCTGCATCCAAACGTCTTTTAAATACATCCAGGGATGGTGACTCGACCACTTCCCTGGGCAGCCTGTTCCAATGCCTCACAACCCTTTCAGTAAAGAAATTTTTCCTAATATCTAACCTAAACCTCCCCTGTTGCAACTTCAGCCCATTCCCCCTCGTCCTATCACTTGACAACACTTGAATGTAGTATAAACTTTGCTGCTAAGTCTGTGTGAATGAAAATAAGCCAAATTTGGAGCAGCTGTAGTGCTGAAAAAGAAAATGAAGATTCTCATCTATGTCCTAATAGCAGACACCACTGACTGGAAATACTTTGTTTCAGAACAAGAGAATCTGAGGGACAGGAAGTAACTCACATTTACTTTCTTCCTAAAGAAGAGCAGTTACAATATAAGGATTTCTTCAAAATCTCCCAAGGGACAGATATCCATGTGATGACAAAGGAAAAGGTGCACAGAGAGCAAGAAAACAAAAGAAAAGCAGGATTTTTAGCTATCCAAAAGAAAATACTGCAAGTAGCTGCAAGATATGTCATACCCATGCAACATTTTCCTTTATATATCATAAAAAATGTAATTTGAACAGTTTGCAATCTCCATTGGAATTACATAACTTTTTCTTGTTGTCGTTTTCAGCTCTCAGAAGGCTGAGAAATCTTACATGGTACATCAATTCACTAAGTGAAAATAGCTTCAAATGAAAATTCTCCATGTGTAATAACATTTAAATTCAGATCTAAGTATCTTTACGTATGGGTCCCATCTGGCTCTATCAGTGTCACTTCTATGATATGCTCAGACCCTTAGCCCTCATGTATGGAATATGTACAACTTGTGCCAAGGTCATTCACAAAGCAGTCTATTTCAGATTTATGGTGTTGAAGAGGCCTATCTCAGTTATAATGGTACTGCTCAGAGCAAACTCCTTTGAAATGAGTATCAGTATTCACATTCATACATATACATGCATGTACATTTGAGTTTATGTATCTCCAAACTCAGATGTCCTGTTAGGTGCAGCTGCAAGTGTGCCAGTGTTGGTACTGTCGAATATAATGTTGGAAAGTATCTATTATATGCTATCTATTCATAGAATCATAGAATATCCCAAGTTAGAAGGGACCCACGAGGATCATTGATTCCAACTCCTCACCATATATTCCCTCTTCATATTTTAAAATGATGCTAAATGGATTTTTCCTTCAGCAGACTTTATTATCCTTCTGCATCTATTTGGGGTATACAAATTAGCCTAATAGATGACATTTTCTTGTTAGACAGCCATCATCTACTTTCAAGGTAGTCTACTTCAACTAAAGTCTCCTTAGGAGATGAAGAGAGTAAGGAATCAAAACTGTAAATCTATTTGTTTGGCCTCAAAGGATCAATAGACTTTCATTTTGTGATTTTTATGTTCTTGTGATTAACTTGTGTGTCTGACATTTTAATTGAGGCAGTGTCTAAAACCCCCTAACCCTCTTTTCTGTAATATCTTTTCTTAGGAGTCAATTAAAAAAAAAAAGGTCTTATAGACAGGGAGAAAGAGAGAAATGAAAGTGATGAAACAAGGGTAAGTGTAATGTTCCTATAATTGTATAATCAGAGAGACAAATTAGCCACAAGAGAAGTCAAAGTGAGAAAGGACATCTGTGCAACATAGAAATAGAAAGGCACTGGTATTTCATTAGAGTTTGTTAGCTGAAAGGAAATGGAGCGTGAGAGAAAGGCATGGCTTTGTTGAGAAGAGGAAGTCAGTCATTAATTATTCCAAGCCTTATATTCTCAAAATATTTGCAATCTCATATTCACCTTTCCCACCCAATTCAACCTTGTTAAAAATAATGTTACTTCACTGCTGTTTTGTGTGAGAATGTTTTCCAGGCCCCTCTCTCCCTGCCACTGTCTACCAAAGAAAGAAGAAACAGGTTATTTGCTGATAAGAGGATTCCTCCCTCTCTGTCCTCTTGAGTGTCTGAGACTTTTCCCTCACCTCCCATAACAACGGGTTACCAAAGTTTTGTGATCCCTGTATATGATACTTCAATATGCTACTGGTCTTTACTAGGGTTCAAACATGATGTGAATCAGGTGAACTTGGTGGCACAGAATGAATACAAGATTTCTTATTACAAAGGTGCCAGTTGAATGATCAGCTCCAATTTGTTAAAGCCTTTTTTATTGTAATTTATAACTTAGGTATTACAATTAGCCTCCCCATTTTCATCTGGAACTCCCTTTTGCACTGGATCTGGTAACTGTCCAAGTAGCACAGAGCTAATCTCATGAACATTCTGGCTGGGTCCCAGGAGGAGTAATCCAGGCTAAATCCAAATTTTATGCCACTGTTTAAAATTCCTGACATGGCCACCGTCAAACTACATCTGATTCTCTTGTCTAAGAGGAAGAGAAGCCAGCTGTGAAGGGGCTCACAAGACAGAGTAAGCCATATTTGCCCACAATTGAAAAAAATAAGTGGTTGGTAGAGGGACATCTGAATTTCTGCCACTCAAAGGTAAAACGTCTGTGAAGAAGATCAACATGTATGGCAAATTCATGTTACATTTCTATAACAAAATCACGGGTGCATTTTGAGTACCAAGTGTTTTATAAGCCATTGTCTAAATGTTGACACCCTTCCTCTAATTTGTCTCTTGATAGCGTTTGTCAAAATAAGAGTTCTTACCAGATCTCATTTAATTTGAATTGTTTCTCAGGAAATATTTCATGTTGAACCATAGTAATGAATTTCCAAAGGGGAAAGGGCAAGATTAAGTATGAGTTATTTACTAGTGAGTCAAGTGGAGATGAGACCTTGTTAGAAGATGTTCATGTGAAGTCATGGCACAGCTACAAGCTGAGGATGTTGTGGCAGTTTAAGTAGTTCCCTTCCTTTTTCATAAATCTAAAAGGTAAAAGATATTTATTCCCATTGTATAGATCATGTAAAAAACAAATATCACATGGATCAAGAGAGAAGTGATTTTAAGTAATGGTAATCAAGAAAGTTCTTTAGCATTCAGTAATAGACTGGGGTACATACTTAAACTTGAACAGTCTGAATGTGTGTATACCACTGATTTGTTTGTCAGTGGTAAGGCAGATTGACCACACATGAAGAAATCTGATATACTGAACAAGATTAAGTATTATGAAAAAATGACTTTTGCAGCAGTGCTTGATTAATCCCATCCACAGTTGAAAGGTCTTTTCTTTTTCAGACAAATCCTTCCCTTGATGATGGGTCAGCTATAGCAGACTTCTCAGCTATATGATCTGTTTTTGTCTGTAATGAATGACAAAACATGCTTCTTCTGTAAGATGTTGCACTCTGTAGACAATTATGTCATATGTGACAAACCCTATTAATCTTTTTAGTAAATATGTGAGAAAATTTAGGAAAGCATATAGTTCTTTGTAAACTACCTGCAGCGTGGACAAATCAATAAATATCTTAAACATCCCAGTGACCTGACGTTATTCTTGGGTGCATCAGTATCTCCAGTTACAAAGTTTTTTTCGTTGTCTCCACAGATACCAGAAGCTTCAGGAGCTAGCCAAAGGTCCGTTTCAAATTTCATACCATCTTTAGCTTTTCATGCACCAGCTGTGAAAATCAATTAGCCTTGGTGAAATTAAGCTGCTGTATGTTCTCAATAATGAAAAATACCAACTGCACTCTAGTAATTTTGTCTGTCTGTAAAAAGAGGGACAGTGCTTCTGATTTTTTTTTCTCACACTTTTGCTATATAGAATTGCCTTTTTACTTCTGCTTTTGAAATTTACCAGATGTGCCAGACAGATTAACACAGGACATAGTTTAGAAAGGCAGGAAAGCTA
The DNA here is from genome assembly GCA_013399115.1 of Anseranas semipalmata. NCBI lineage: Eukaryota > Metazoa > Chordata > Aves > Anseriformes > Anseranatidae > Anseranas > Anseranas semipalmata. The sequence goes on along the minus strand of VXAA01004164.1, from coordinate 102,110 downwards.
TACTGTAACACACTCCTGATATTTGTGATTCCCTAAGCCTAGGATAAGCCATCTCTCAAAGCAAAAAGTATCTGATTGGGTGCCAAACTGAATTTACAATAATTCCTTGATAATATTATGATGCCCAACAATTCCTTCGGAATTTACAACCTACTCTTATACAAATGTCTTCTGCTTCTTTCTTTGCTTAGGAGAATGACACAGCATCTTTGGACTTTGGGAAGTTTAAAGGCAATGCTTGAAGGAGAGGATAAGAAGAGTGTCTATTTGTGCACTGATTACAACTGTCTAGCAACATAGGGAGGTGCCTCTGTCTAACACTTGATATCACTGAATTCAGAATAAATAAGAACAGGAATGAAAAACATGCACTTTTATGGTTTCAATGCTTCTTATCTCTCAATCGTTCCAAGTGTAACTTTTTGAGATTACACTCTTCTCTTTTCATTCCTCTTTCCCTCTCTCTCTCCTTCTCTCTCTTTCTGTCCCTCTCCCTTTCCCATCTCAAGAGTCATAAGTTTCTTTGGTTCTTTCTGTTATTGTACTTTTAGTATGCCTACACAAATCTAGGAACAAATCTGGAATGGATCTGATTTAGATATACATTGTTGGAAAGATTTGTTCTTTAAGAGTCACCCCTCAGAGAGTTTTTTCTCTCTGTTAAGAATGTACTGACTTGCTGAGAAGAATCTAAGTTACCTCTACTTTGTTAGAGGGCAGTGCGCTTTTGTTTAGCAGACATAAATTTAGAGTAAAATCCTCAAATATGCCTATTAACTTAGAGTGTTAAATCCTACCATCTTTCTGAGTACTTATTCACATTTCATTGATATCAGTTATAGCAAGAACTGAAATACCACTGGTCCACAGATGCCAGGGGAAAGAACCTCCCTGTAATTTAATTTTCTAAATAATTATACCATTATTTTTTTCCTCATTTGAAGTACATAATTCTTAAAAAAAAAATAAATTATTTTTATTTTATGTATCCATTGTATCATTTTGATGTTTATTTCAAATAAAAAATAAACCACTTTTAAATAATAGGAAAGCATAGATTTGATGAAATTATGTATGATACTCATTAGTCCATACATGGTAGTGATGGATAAAAAAGAAAAGAAAAGAAAAGAAAAAGCT
>VXAA01004164.1:70055-87552 GCA_013399115.1 Anseranas semipalmata | reverse complement strand
TTTTTTTTTTTTTTTTTTGTAGTTTAATGTGTTTGATTCCACATGGTAACATTTGTCTGAAACAATACAACTGCTAGAATGACACCAGAACTCTTTTCAACATTTTGACAAAAGTGTCAATCCTCAAATATTAGGATCTTGCCTCTATAAAACATAGCTTAAAATGTCCTTTGACATTTGTGCTCAAAAAAAAAAAAAAAAAAAATTGCTTCTTGAGTCACATGTGTAGTATTTTTTTCTCAGTGCTATTTGAATTTATAACAAGATATTATAAGAGATAAATGCTGAATTGTATCAACTGCTATAATAATGAAACAAAATAATGACATATGTATGGACTGAAGTTTCTTTGACAATATATGGATGATTAATTTGCTAGCACACACTGAAAAACTGTGTTTTTTGGTGCAACAACTTTTTGCTATGTCTGCAGGGCACAAGAACTTAATTTTATTTCCTTGCAGGAAGGCCTTGAAAAATAACGAGTGCAACACTTCAGCTGGTCAACATATTAACTACACATAAATTCCAGCCAGCTGGAAAGCCAGTCGTCAATCTAGAAAACAACTCCACATCTGAATGTTTTGAACTACCAAATCAGAACCTTTATTTTGCTTTCAAGGCATGATATATGCTTAGTCTCAAAAATTCTTCCATAGCTTCTTTCTGCCAAAAGTTAATAAATGTCAGATATGTTCTAAGTTTTTGCACTTAGACAATGACTGGTCTCATTATCACCATGAGTAGCTTTCAGTCTGTACAGGGGTGAGATAAATCATTAGAGACAATCTTTGTGTTAAATGTATTCTACAGTTTTCATCTCGGGCACGTTAATGATGGCAATTTAACTGCATAGCATTTTGTTGTTTATGAATAATAATTCATATCTATGAATACTAATTCATATTATACCCATAACATTATACTAAACTTCTTGACTAAACTTTCCCATAAACTTCTGTAGTTCTTGGTAGAAGAACAGCAGTTTTCTAATGAACTTTTGACTGGAACCTTGATTAACTCACATGCTTGTCTATAGTCAGAACACAAGAAAAAAAGCCAGGTCCTATTAGTATGGAAAAGATAGATATTTCCCAGCCAACTCAGTCAAGTATCCCAAGGCCAGGGTCAGTCTTGCAAAACAGCTTTATTTCAAGATGTCTTTGTGAGGGAAATAGGAACACGTTGAGGAAAAAAAAAAAAAAAAAGAAGTGTACACAAACGAAATGCTAGAATTGTTAGGGCAAAGGAATTTTCCACACTCTGCTCTGTTGTTTTAAAAGAAAATGTAATACAATTTTGGTTAAAAACTAGAACTTCCTCATAAGCCTTTATTTCTGCTAAAAGAGTTGAATTATTATTGCAATGCTAAAAAAAAAAAAATTAAAATTGAATTGTCTGAATTATCATAATTCTGCAATAAACTACAGTTGATTAAGGAGGCAATGCAGATTGTTAGTTGGATTGCTGTCCAGTAATTAACTAATATTCAGGCAAATAATACAAATTTTACCTGTGAATATTCACTAATGTTTAGGAAAATTGTTGTGAAATAGAATACTTTGCCAACAAGATGTATCATTTCACAAGATTTTTGAAGTATTTTCAGGTAAGGATGTTATCTATTATAAAGATGTCTTTATCTTCACTTATAAAATACCTCATAATGAAAAATGTTATGCAGTGGCTTTTGATATGAAGTTCTAGATTCTTCTTTTACTTTTTTTTTATCTGAAGAAATAATTGTAAACCCAACAATGAAATTATCAGAAAATACTGAACAGCAAGGCTTTGGGAAAGTTCATTAAAAAAATAACCTTTAATTGGTTAACTGAAGGAAGAAACTTTTCTCCAGGGCTAACAATTTTGTTTGTTCATATTTCAAGTGTCCTTGGACCATAGTTTATGCCTGCTGATATTAACCATAATTGGAAATAAATTCCTGAAGTTAAGAGAGAAGTATTTTATCCAGCTTTCCTGGTAATCTTTGTCCAAGAGTGGACATGAGAAATAAAATCTATTTTCATGCTAGTAATGAAGAATTTTAAAGGGAGGAAGCATTCTGATCTGTTTTGGATGCACATCAACTACTTCTGTGTCTTCAAACTTGGAACACACATCCCTGATAATCATAATTTTTCATGGGATTTCTAACTGTATTTGCAAATTGAGCTGCTATTCTAAAAACTGAAACAGATTCTTTCAAAATAACCAACAGCTTCCAAGACAAGTTTAGCTCACATTTGGTTCCAGTTTAAAACAAGAGCTGAGGCTGAGCAAAAGGACTTCATGTTTCTATTTGTATCACAATTAGATCACCCCTATCTACTTCATTCATGGAGATTCAGAATCCAAAGCAGATTAAATACGTCAAATTGTTATCAACTGCTAATGAAATTCTGTTCATGTGTGTTGATGTACTACTGAGAGGAGACAATGCAACATCTGCTTTGTCAGGAATTTAAACACCCTACAGGCTAATATTTATGTTTCCACACAGCAAGAAACAGGGTTCTTTGTCTTTACATACAAGGGAGATAATAAATAGCAGGTATTCTAACATTACAACTTTGTTTGCTTTTTAAACTCTCTTTTTACTGCTCTTCTTCTTGATAATGTTACAGCAATCAGAACTGAAATCTCACAAAGAGCTGCACACTACAACTGCATTACTGGGATTGTTATTTCTGAAAGCTCAAGGTTCAAAGAGCCATGGACACCCACCTTGATAAAAGACAGAATAATGTTGTTGTATGTCTGGTTTAGATTTCTTATCCTTCATTAAGCAAATGCATAGCTTCATCAATAGCGTAACAGTGTTCTTGAACAAACAGATCTCATCTACAAGAAACTACTGAAGTTTCACTTTTTTTTTTCCCCCCTTGTAAATGAATTAAGGTTGGCAAATAAATTCTCAGTATATGCATGTACCTATAAAGATCTCTATCCTTGATCCATAGGAGCTCATTTGGGCTTGTGTTTTCCTCTCCATCTTTTCTGGGGAGTGATTTTACATGGGTTCTGCTAGTAGCTAGAAAAAATCATAGAAAGGAAATCTTTGCACATTTCAAAATAGGTGGCAGATTGAATTAATTGATTAAAATATATTCGTTGTGGCACTCTTATTCTACTGCTGTTAATTAAATTGTGCAAGAATGCTAATCGGATCATTTAGCACAATAAAAATGCAAAAGAAGATTAAAAGAAAGTTAAAGATAGAAAAGATTTACTGGATCATCCAGGCTACTTCTAGGTCAGCGGAGGACACCTACCAACAGAACATATCTTGTGCTGTCTCATGCTGCAAATACTCTGAAAAGGCTACTTCCATCCTCCTTAAAATCCCTTCTTTAAAACTTTTGCTGCTGTGATACTTTAAACAAAAGTGATGAGCTGCTGTACTGAGGGCACCACATTTCATGCTAAACGAAACCATTCTGCTGTCTAACATTCCCGTTTTCTCCTTCTGATCTCCTTTATTTGAGAGGAGACTATTCTTTTGCCTTTGTGCAGAATCTGACATAATGGAAACACTACTTGCTAGACAGTAACACAACAAATAAAGAAGTAAATAATGCTGTAGAGGTAAGACAGGTATGTGTACACATATACACCCGTACTTTTCCATTAGTTTCATAACTCAGTGGTGTTGGAGCACAATTCTAATAATGTAAGTAGTCTTACTGGAGTTACCAGTCTGAAGATGAATCCCATTGCAATCCACAGCTGGCAAAGCCTGTGATCCTGTGACTGTTACACTCTACTATCAGTGATTAGGAAAGAAATTTGAGTAAACAGTGCAGGCTAATGGATTCAGATTTACTGGGAATGGGAGACTAATTAAAATAGATTCAATGTTTTGTAAAAAATGAAGAGACTTGTATAGTCCTTCAGTAGTTGAATTGAACTAAGGAATTTTAAGGTCTCTAATATATCTTCTTTTATTATGATTGAAATACATAAATCTGATTTCACACCTGTAAATAGATGTAATTCCTTAATTTACACAAGCCCAGTAAACACCTAGAGAAAAAAATCAAACATTTTAAATATTTTTATTTTAAATGAAAATGGAATTCGCACAGTATCTATTTTTTTTTTTTTTTGAGTGGTTTCAAAGACACCATACTATAATTTGGTAAGTAACTCCTATTCAAATGAAATAGAAAGATGAACCAGTACTTCTAATATACCATATTTTTAATTGACAAACAGATGATATATACTAGAAACTGCTGGGGTTTTTATGGTGTCTCACCACTGTAAGATGAAGCAAACAGAATTGTATTTTTATAAGATATTCGCTCAAAGGACCATGTACCCTGTAAAGAACATCAAAGACTGCTGCAGATCAAGAGGCTGACAAGGCCTTATAGTCATGGCCCTGCAGGGAAAGTCAGAATATTCTTTTTGTAGGCCCAATAGTAGGCATGAAAAATCACATATATATTTCAGATCTAAAATCACACTTTAGTCCTCTTGAGGCTTTTTAGTGCACCCAATTTAAAAATCCAGTTATATTGAAAATTAAGGACGCATACCTTAATCACTTTGAATGCTCTTAATATAAAACTTTGATAGCTTTATTGAAAAGAATTTTGATATAAAATTCACCGAACCCAAAGTGCCTTGATATTGTGTATGATCTACTTAAGAAATTAGAATATATAGTACAATAAGAAATGCAAATTGATCTTTTTTAAAAATTTGTTTTATTGAAATGAAGCATAAATGAGAAATATTAGCTCCTTGGAAGGTATTTTGTTTTTGTGTTCAAGTTTCCCTGAAATCAAAGCTTTACCTTAAATACTATGCATCTTCTTACCTGTCGCTTAAATCAGTATGTTCTTTTTCTTTTTTTTTTCAGCCATTACCATCCTATGTTGCTTAGTATATGGAATAATTGGGTACAGTTGAACTAGGAACTTTTTTTTTTTTTTCCATATAAAGGTAAGAGTTGCACTTAGGAGGCTGAGGCCTTTTCATTTCCTCATTTTTCCCCCTTTTCTGTCAGTTTAAGTCATATGCTAGCAAAGATAAAGAAACAGAACATGGATCTGTGGAGAAGGAAGCTAAAAAAAAAGTTCATATGAACATTTAAAAATAAAACAAAAAATAAAAGCAATATTTTTTGTGTGTTTAATAAATAAATGTATCAAATGATTACTCCCTTTGTCTAAAACTTTCACAACTGAGGAATTAACAAATTTTTGGACTTCCATCCTTTGAGCTTCACAGTTTCACACAGAATGAGACAAATTTGAATACTGAAAAATCTAGCTTTTACTGTGTTTAAGTCTTCTGGTTATAAAGAATATATGAGGAGTGGAACTAAAGCCTATAAAAGACTTCCCAGATCTGAATTTAGTATCCTTATGTTACGGGCAATCACATCATTTTACACATATCAAAGACAACTTTTTACCAGTTCCTAATGACTTTATTTTATCTCTATAATAAGCTACACTGTCATCCTTTCCCTTAAAAGACGTAAAGGATACAGTATTGAGTAGGTTCAGTTAATATTTTTGACAGATTTTCCAGATTTATGTCTCTGAAACCTGCCAGTCTTATATTTGGACAAGCTTGGACAAGAATTTAAAGTGAAACTCATCTAAAAAAATGAGAAATTTGTATGGTTTCAACCTAAAATTGAAAGCAAAATGTCCTCCATTCCAGATTGTAGTGGGTTTACATGGCATGGTTTTGGTAGCAGGGGGGCTGCAGGGGTGGCCTCTGTGAGGAGTCCAGAAGCTGCCCCATGTCAGATAAGGGCCAGCTCCAGCCGGCTCCAAAATGGACCCGCTGCTGGCCAAAGCTATGCCAATGAGCGATGCTGGTTGCACCTCTGTGAGATTGAAGAATGGGAAAAAACTGCTGCACAACAGCACTTGGGAGAGAGGAGTGAGAAAATGTAGAGAGAAACAATCCCACAGAGACCAAGGCCAGAGAAAAAGGAGGGCAGGAGGTGCTCCAGGCACTGGAGCAGAAGTTCCCTTGTGGCCCGTGATAGAGCAGGCCGTCGCCCTGCAGCCCATGGGGTACCTCGTCAGAGCCCACATGGAGCCAGTGGATGCAGCCTGAAGAAGGCTGCGGCCCACGGAGAGCCCCTACAGGAGCAGGCCTCGGGCCCGAGCTGCAGCCTGTGGAGAGGAGCCCACGCAGGAGCAGGGGATCTGGCAGGGGCTGCCGCCCGTGGGGGAGCCATGTTGGAGCAGTTTGGTCCTGAGGGATTGACCCCATGCTATGGAGCCATATTGGAGCAGTTCTCAAAGAGCTGCAGCCTGTGGGAAGCCCACGTGATCAGTTGGGGAAGGACGGCATCCTGTGGGAGGGACTCCACACTGGAGCAGGGGCGGAGAGTAACTGTGAAGGAGTGGCAGAGATGAAGTGTTATGGACTGACCACGGCACCCATTCCCCATTCTCCTGCGCTGCTCAGGGGGAGGAGGTAGAAGAGGGTGGATAGGGGGAAGATGTTTTTAGTTTCTCGCTGCTCTAGTCTGTTAATAATAGGCAATAAATTACATTAATATCCCTATGCTGGGTTGTTTTTCCCCTTGATGGTAATTGGTGAGTGATCTCCCTGCCCTTATCTCAACCCTTGAGCCCTTTTCCATTGTATTTTCTGGCCTTCTTCCTTTTAGGAGGGGCAGTGAGAGATCAGAGTGGTGGAGTTTAGCTGTCTGTCAGGGTGAAACCACCACACGGATGTATGGCTATCGAGCTACCCTGGGCTGTAACATGAAAAGCAGCCAAGCAGAGGTTCCAAAATGTAGTGTGCTTGGGTATCATCAATCACATTAAGAGCAGAAGAACTCCAGGCCTTTGGCCAATCTAAGTCCATGCACATATTCACATATTACTCCCAGCCCTGTACAGCTCTGCACACATGTATAAAATGTTTCTTATAACAGGAATAAAAGGTATGCATGTGCAGGAAAGTTACAGATTTTGATTTATTGCATGTTACTTTGAATTATCATTTTGAGGTCCATACTTTGACAATGGAAAAAGACAGGCAGCTCTCGAGTGACAATAAAGATCTTAGACAAACTATAGGACAACCAGGAGCTCTGGTGTCTATCCTTTGACTAAAGGAGCAGCACAAGGCTGTGCTTGTCAAAATTTTTACTTGTTACGAAAGTGGTAAAGTTAGGTTCAGTGAACCTAAGTTATAATATCTATACACATTAAAAAATTATTCAGTCTACAAATTAGGCAAGATGAACATATTTAGGATTTATTTTAATAATAATTCAGCTCAATTAGTTATGGTATATAGGGTTATTCAGAATTCATACAGAATTAATATTAATAAGTAATAAATTAAAACTTTTAGTAACCCAGAAATAAACAGAGGTTTATTTTATTAATTCACTTGTCTTCTTCACCTCTACCATCAAGTTAATTGCAGTTCAGCAGAAAAGAAAGATATTAATCATAGAATCATAGAACAGCCCAAGTTGGAAGGGACCTTGAAAGATCATCTTGTCCAACCTTTCATGGGAAAAGGGAGCCTAGATGAGATATCTAGCACCCTGTCCAGTTGAATCTCGAAAACCTCCAGTGATGAGAATTCACTGTAAAAAATTTCAGTGAATTTTAACTATAAAAAAATCTTTTCTTATACTGAGATCAAATTTCTCTCAGTGCAGCTTGTACCTGTTGCCCCTTGCCTTCTCCATAAGGCTGCTTGTAAAGATAGAGCCTCTGTCCTCTTTGTAGCCACCCTTTAAGTACTGGAATTCTGCGATGAGGTCCCTGTTCTCCAGCGTGCAAAGACCTAACTTCTTCTGTGTTTCCTTATAGTACAGGTTCTCAAGCTCTTTGATTATCTTTGTATCCTCTCCAGCCTGTTTTTGTCATTTTTGGATTAAAGGCTCTCCCTTTCTCTTTGAAGGAGAATCCTTGGGAAAAGAAATATTAGAGTTTCTTACTCTGTGATGGGTTGTAGAAGGTATGGAATCCATCAGGTTCCAGAGGAAGAAAATTTTAAGTTTGATAATTTACGCTTTCATAGATATCTCCAGAAAGAAGATAAATATGAGAATACATAAGAGAAGAAAGTTAAAAAACTAGGTTGCTGCAGCAAAGACAATAATTTGAAAAGGCAAAAACGAAGGCATAGGCCAACATCTTATTTCAGGACTGTATGCTCTTCATATAGAAGTTTTTTCTCTTCCCAAGGAGAAAGCAATGGCTTGCTACAGCATTTATAACTGTCACTGCCTTGTCAACAGCATAAACGTATGTAAAAGAAAAAAAATCTACAGAAATTTTCCAGAAGACAAAGAAAACATAAAATGTCAGGTGTCTTGCTGCTGCAAGGGTTATTTCCATCTTTAAAGTGTTGAATTCTATAATGAATGGGAATGATGCCAAATTCTGTGAGTCTGCTATTACAAAGTTTGTGGCACTCTGAGTGACAGGATTTGGGAAAGTCATGCCTCTTAAAGCTATTCTTACAGCCTGTCTGGAAATTCAGGGTGATGACACACTATCACATTGAGTTCAAGATTTTTAGATTAAATTTCAAAGGTTAAAAAAAAAAAAAAGAAAAATCTGTATAGAAAAGAGAAATAAAAGCCAAAATGCTGGATAGCAATTTTCCTTAAAATGGTAAATTCTGCAGCATATTCTGTGACAGCTCAAGAATGCACAGCATCCAGGTACTACTGTTGTAGAAGTGAAAGAGATTCATATAACTGCTGTTATCCATGGCAAACTATGTATGAATTCCTTAGTTATTGTGCACTGTGTTATGTTGAAACCATAAAAGTCAAAGTATCTTTATGCAGCACCTTTTCTGCTCCAACATGAAAACATTTCAAACCTTTGAACCTTTGCAGCAAGTAAATAAAATATTTTAAGAATTAATATTGTAGCATGTTTATTGTATGCTTTCTAACAAGTCCATCTGATTAGGACATTTGTAATGTTTAGTTCTTCACAAACTCCTTACAAGAAATTTGAAAATTGAAAAGAAAGGAAAATCCAGAGATTTGCATTGTCATTTGGTTACTAAGACAAACCATCTGCTGTCACTGAACCACAGCTCAAGTCCTGCCAAAATGTCGGTCACCAGGTGTGCCTGAAAAAATACATGATAGACTGCAGCTTCTCAAGAGCTAACCCATTCAGGCTCATTAGATTCATAACATCCTGCACTGCAGCAGCTGCAGGGTTTTACTTTTCACTGTCTTTTTGAAAAGATTTTGTTGTTTGCATATTCAAGTTTTTTTCTGACTCCATAAAACTTTGAAAATGGCTCCACTCAGGATAACAGAGAAAGGGCAGGCCTCTAGAAAAAAAAAAAAAAAAAAGTGTTTTTCTAACACATCTTCTCTAATCCAAGTAAATAAACTCAATCTGAAGTAGCAGTCTAGATTTTTGACTGAGCTACACCCTTGAAACTCTCCAACACCTGCAATGACTCTCTATGATAAAATGAAGGGTACTCAACGTGATGGATGTCTGCAAAATAGCTTACTCACTCCACCAGTTTAGGTTCAAAGCAAGCCTATAGTTCAGTTGTAGCAATTAAAATTGCTGTTTTTACTGCTGTGTTAACTTAAAATGGTCTCAGACAAGCACATTTGAGTTAAGGATGTTTTTTTTCAGTGAAGAAATTTTGTCCACTTCATCTCTACGTGGAATACATTTTAGTGTACGATCACAGATCTAAGAGGCCCACCTATGGAAATGGAAATTCTTACTGTAGTAAGGATGACACCAATCCTTACTGTAGTAATGCCACATATGGCTACTGAGGTTCCTCTTATGATGTCTGAAAGTCCATGCCAGACACAAGGACTTCATTGACCTAGAGGTATCAAAAGTAAGGGATCTTGGAAGCTTTAAAAGTCATTATACATTGTCACCAAAAAGTGTTCGTTGCTTACCTCAACTGTTCTGGAAATAAAGCGCCTGAATTTTTGGAGACCTAAACAAGATCAGAAATGAAATTAAAGAAAAAGCAGCAATCTGCTCCAGACCAAAAATAATGCCAAAGTTATTTTTGATTAACCAGGTTGCATCACATGATGACATGACATATATGATATGGAATTATATCATATATTGCATTGCTGGGTTCTGAATGCAGTGAAGGTCTGTTTATTAGCTGTCTTTGAAAACTTTTTCATAAACCTGTAAAATTTTTAGGATTATATACTTGAAGAAGTCAAACCTAAAGATAACGAAAAAGGTCTTCTATGATTTTAAATTGCTTTAAAGGCTTCTAAGTGATAAATAACAAGCACCAATTTTCTTAAAATAAAAAGTTAAAATTTAGAATGGGAAGAGGCAAACATTATATTCTGTTTAAAAGCATCTTTTACTCCTTTAAAATAGATTATTTAATTATCTTAATTTCCTAAGGCAATGTCAACAAAAGAAGGGAAATAAATGCAATACACAAGTGACCAATTTTGAGAAATACTGTATCTGTGTAAACAACCTGAAAATGTATCCTGCATAGCAGATCTTGACATACCTTCAAAGGATTGTGGTCTTTTTAACATAAAATTACTAGTGCAGGGAGTTGAAGACAGGTAGTAGTTCTGCTTCTTTTTTGGGTCACCCAACCCCACACCTGTTCAATGAAAAAGTTTTAACATGTCATAGGCAGCTGAAATGGCAACTGTATGACACTCTTATATGAGAGGTATTTATAATTCATTTACTCTTTTGTTGGCAGATACTAAGCACTAAAGTAAAGAGAATAAAAGAATACATTTGTTTCTGACATCATAAAATCTAGAGTAAACTTTAACACCTATAAGTCTCAACGATTTATGATGTGTCACACTAGTAAAAGGCATATTTCTCTAGCTGGGTTCCTATTAATTTCAGTATTTTTCATTGACTGTGTATTGAGTGTCATCTGAAGGTAAATAAATAGTGTTTCTACCTAGGAAAGTAATTATACTATAAAAAAATCTCAGAGCTTTCTACCCCAGCTGACGTCAAAGGAATAAAATAAAGGTATGGGTGTGATCATCTCTTTTCTCAGTATACTTACTTGACTTATTTAAATAAAGATTTTAAGACATAAATTTGAAGTTGTCATCACTTGAGAACTAGCGCTAACATAATCAAGAATGTCTATCATTCCAGTGGTATAAAAACAGATTCTTTACATTACAATTCTTNTGACAACTCAAACATTTAAAGTCACTAAGGCAAAAAAAAAAAAAAAAACAAAAAAACAAAAAAAACCACAAAGACCTAAACTTTCCACATTGTTATAAAAATGCAGTTAAAATGCACTAAACATCAATTTAATTTCCTTTGGAAGGTAGCTAGTTGTTGCCTCAGAATCTCAAGAATTTGGACCCATATCTATGGCAGTTCCCAACTGCACATTTCCTAGAGTTATGCTGATACTTTCAACATTATTGATAGTGGATTTGGGGGAAATTAGGATTGTGACAATGTGAGGATTGTTTTTTTTGTATACCTTAAAACATGTTATTACCTGTACTGCAGTAAGCAGCATGTTGAGGCTTCTTACTCTCATCATTCAAAAGAGCAACAGATTTTTTATTCTGGAAGGTGCTCGTTTGGAGAATGCAAGTCTCACATAACACATGACAAACTTAATGTTTTGCTAGTACAATCCCATGATGCTGGAAGTATTGTCCAGAATGCTCATGGAGAAGGGCCATCTAGAGATGATGCTATTTTCCCTGTACATTTTTTCCAGAAAAATTATGTAGGTAGTAGACAGGATAAGAGTCTAAAAGATCTGTATGTTCTCTGTATATCTCCTCAAACTGGCATGTCAGCTATAGGTCTACTTTCAGTTTAGAAGAATGCTGCAAAATGGATCAAAAATAAATTAATTCTAGTTATAGTACACATTTGAATTTATGTGACTGAGAATTTGACAAGGAAATAGAAGTGGAAATATATATAACAGAAATAAGCTACTGACAATTTCTGAATTACTAGTAGTTACGTGTGCTCCTCAGTAAGCAAGAATAGTTTGTTACCAAAGTATTTCCAACATGATCTTCTTTGGTTTTACACCTTTTCTGAAAGGTAATTTCATTTCTCTTTTGTGAACTCCAACCATGAAACTTCCTCTTTTGTGTTCCTTGCATTAATACAATGCTCAGTAAAACAAGCTCTATTTATCTATGGTTCTGGAGCTGTTTACTTATTGCCATCTTGCTTTGCTGGAACAGATTTCTTTGTTAGATGCAGCTGGTCTCCATATTTTTGTTGCCTTCTAGATACTCAGCAATCAAATGTACTTTCTGGGATTGCACAGCAGACTTCACATTTGCATTTCATTGAATCACATATAACCCAATAAGATATAAAGGAAAGAAACTACTCTCAGAGCACATTCTGTTTACTTCGCTGACATACATCTAAGATAAAATGAGAAATATCCCAATCTTAAGTGCTGATTTGTCTAAAAATCTTTAAAGATAAATAGTTTTGAAAAGTTGTTTTGAAATGTATTTCTGTTATCAGTCATGCAAACATTTAGCTGGGAAACATTTCTTCCAGTGACTAAAGACCAACTAAATGCAGGAAAAACAGTAACTTATCTTAAGCATTCATTTGAAAAATTATTAAAATGGGATATTCAAACAATTTCAGAACTTTTTACAGCTATTTCATAGTAAGAAATATACCACAGTCAATATCCACAAAAATATTCATAAAGATACAGGAGGCAATCCAGTTCTTTTACAGAGAGGAGGATGAAACCTTTGTATAATAAAAGAAACTAAGTAGATGAGTTTTTTCCCTGTTATTAACAAAAAGCGTGAACCTGAGTTTGAAAGATTTTACTTAAATGCTAGCAATTGTAGCAATTTGCATTTAATAGCTAGCTGAGGAGAATAAATTTGCCATTATCACTAAACAGAAGTTACACATTTTTCAAGGAAATTTCTATAAAAAAAAACTTTTTACTTTTCAGCAATAAAATGGAAACAGAATATATACATATGTATGTATGTATATATAAATGCACATAGATAGACATTCATACATTTGGTGAATGTGAAAAGAAAAGATTTATTTATTTGTTTTTCTTAAATTCAGAACTCTTTTTACCCCATTAAAGGTTTCTGGTTTCTAGTCTATGCACCAGACATTGCAAAATTAGTCCCTGTTGTACATGTATTAGTACTTTGTCCAGTCTAAACATCTTGAGCAATGGAATGTCCATTGGGAGAGTTATTTTCCACAGTCTAATACATCTCACTGTCAGAAAATTGTTTCTGATATTCAGCCTAATTTTTTCCTCCCTTAATTTCCTCCCATTGCTCCTAATTATGTCTCCTTATGCCACCCTAAATCATTTCTCCCCCTGCTTGGTGTTTATGGCCTTCAAATACTTGCAGAATGTTATCATATCCTTATAAGTTGTCATTTAGCCAAATTCCGTATAGAAATTTATGTAAATTGGCACTACTATATTGACTTTTGCTATTTATACCACTTGAGTATATAAGGCACAGCATTCGATTCACATGGGAAGAGAATTTATGCCAGTTTGTGTCATGACTCACACCTGCCTAGAGAACAGAGAAGAAAAGTATGCTCCAACCCTTACCTGTTTCATCAGACCCCCGCAGCCTACTACTGCTGCTGCCGCCTTAATATGCACAGCTGTGATTGGATTCAAATATATATATATGCATATATACTTCAGACACAAGACACAGACACTGTGAAAAATCTTTGATGTCAGCACAACTGACACATTTGAACAAAGGATGACCTTAATAGGCAAGGTTTTAGGCCAGCCAGACTCTGCTTTAAACATTAAATCTGTGATGAATGCTTTACTTCTGGGTTGGTAAACTTCCGAGGAATGTCATGAACCCAGTCAGGGATAGATTACAATAGTTTTATTCAAGCTAGAAAACTCTTCTGTAGGAAGTAATAACTTCTTGACAAACCTGTACATGCCCTTGAAAGGCTGGAGGTAACTCATTCTGAATAGTGTTTATGCTCCTACCATGACATATTCTGATCAGACAAAAAAAAAAAATATATATATATATATATGTATGAAAAAAAAAAAAAAGATGACAATTCTGGAAAAAAACACTAATTGGTGTCATAATCCTTGAATATTCACAGATTCACAGAATTGTAGGGGTTGGAAGGGACCTCCAGAGATCATCGGGTCCAACCCCCTTGCCACAGCAGGTTCCCTAGAGCAGGCTGCACAGGTAGGCATCTAGACGGGTCTTGAATATCTCCAGAGAAGGAGACCCCACCACCTCCCTGGGCAGCCTGTTGCAGTGCTCCGTCACCCTCACTGTGAAGAAGTTCCTTCGCATGTTGGTGCGGAACTTCCTGTGCTCCATTTTGTGGCCATTGCCCCTTGTCCTGTCCCCACAGACCATTGAAAAGAGGCTGGCCATATCCCTGTGTCCCCCACACTGCAGGTATTTATATACATTAATAAGGTCCCCTCTCAGTCTTCTTTTCTCAAGGCTGAACAGACCCAGGTCCCTCCGCCTTTCCTCATAGGAGAGATGCTCCAGGCCCCGTATCATCTTTGTGGCCCTCCGCTGGACTCTCTCCAGAAGATCCCTGTCTCTCTTGTACCGGGGAGCCCAGAACTGGACACAATATTCCAGATGCGGTCTCACCAGGGCAGAGTAGAGGGGGAGGATCACCTCCCTTGACCTGCTGGCCATGCTCCTTTTAATGCACCCCAGGAAAATTCAGTAAATCCCTTTTCAGAAAGCACCAGTTCTGCACAGCTAACAAAAAGTTCAAGTAGACTGTGAATCATAAAGTTATCTAGATATGTGTGTACTTCAGGCAGTGCTTCAAGATAGATTGGATTATCACAAGAGTGAAGGATCTGTGTGATTTTCATATCATTCAGATTATGAACAGAGCTGATAAACTGAGAAACAGCTCATCAGATCTAAGAAATTCATCACCCTCATTCATTCTGTAAACTCTTCTCAGAGGCCAGAAATGAACTCAGAAGAGATATAATCGTCTTAGCTTAACTCAGCTTCATCTAAAGAAGCACAATCTCGAAATAGAAGCATAAAAGCAGACAGATAACAAAGATTCCTTGCTTGCCTCTTCAAAACAGCATGGGTCTATAGCAAACACACATGATAAGACAGGTTGGTTTCAAATAAAGAGTATCACACAGTGTCTTTCTGACAAGCACACCTCCCACACATGACTTCTCAGTGTCAAAACTCCCACAGCAGGAGCATTAGGAAACTGTGTGATGTGACCTAGGCACAATCTACAGGAGGCAAAGCGTGGATGATAGGAGGCTAAGGCTCTCTCTTATTGGCACAACAATCACCAAATCCTTCAACAAAGAGATTGCATGTGTGTGTATGTAATCCTCATACTGGGTAAACACCTTTTGGAATTCTGATGTCAACCTATTCATTATAAAAATGAGGTTAATCCTTAACAGTTAAGAATATTACTTCTCTGCAGTATCCTCAACAGGTACAGGAATGTTATAATGGGTTAGGGTAATAAACCATTTATGCAGCTTAAAAAAACCTTGTCCATAATGCAATCAGCAAGGTTCTGAAACTACCCCACGGGGGTGCAACTCCTGCTGAGCGGTGATTTGCTGAAATATGCAGGGTGGCATGTGCCACTTAGTACTGTCTGTATGGTACTCAGACAGATCTGCGGAATAGAGCATGGGGAAGATGATCATGACTGAAAACCACATGAACAGGTAGCAGTAACTGTTATTTAGATTGATCTGCTTCCATGTCAGCATACACTCACTGAAAGAAGAGGGGGAAGAAATACTACATTACAGCACAGAAATCATCCCTGTCAACCTTAATAGACAGAAAAATAGCGGTACTGTCACTGCAGAAAAATCCCTTGACAGACATAACTTCTCCATTAGAGAAGCCTTCAGTTGCCCAAGAAAATTGACAACATAAAAAAAAAAAAAAAAAGTAATTTTGACCAGAGCAAATAAGTAAAATTCAAGTAAATCTCCTGTGTTACTAGAATACCCATGAAGACATTACTTCAGCTTAGAGAGACCACTCCAGACCAGATTCACTAAAGATCAGGTCTTTCTTGGGCACCCTGAGAAATAAAACCTCGTTTCCTTATAAAATACCTGTATCAGTTCTTCCAGATTTTCTGTTTTCAGAGAGACATAATGTATCTCTTCTTGATTGTATCACTGTGTATTTGGTAAGGCAGCAATTAATTTGCTAAGGGGCTGGAATTAATCACATAATTTCAAACAAAGGTAAATCATAGATACCTGAAAAAAAATATGTTGTCCTCATTAGCTATCATTTGTTACCTCAGCATATTCTCCTTGAAAACAGCATTACTTGTTCCAAATGATGTTTGGCACTGTAAACTGTCAACTGATTTTTTTCTGTATTTCACCAGGTTTCTCTCAAATTTATAACTTTCTGGAATTTTCATGTCTTTAAAACAGATCAAATTAGTTCCTGTTCAGTTCATTTGTGTCTTATCTCTTTTAAAAAATCCTGTTGGGTGTATATGTGTGTATGTGTATTACTGCTACTTCAAAATGCGATATAATAACATTCTTATTTTAGACTTACTGGAAGTGTCCCATATTATTGTTAATATGAATTTAAGGAGTATTCCAAAAACCCATCACAGTCAAAAGAACAACTTGGTATTGACTTAAGTAAATTTTTTGGTAGAATCACAGAGGCTCACTCTAAACTAAGCAGCTGGGCAGCTCTGCTCCAAGCATAGCTTGGTCCTACAGTTCTGTTTTGCTCACCATCCACAGCAATGAAACATTTGGAATAGAAAATGCTTCCCTGGCCAATCTGTCCTGATTCCTTCTGGCGGGAAACAAGGGTAGTGGGAGGAAAAAAGGGTATGGCAACCAGTTCTCATCCCAAGATACAGTCATGTTGCAGTTTTGGTGAATACCCGTACAACTCATTTTAGTTATAAGAATTTGACAAAGACTGACAATTTTAAAAGATTTTCATTCTAGACACAGCTAAAGAACATATGCAAAATCTCTAAGATCTGATTTTCAGATTGGCGTTTAAAATGAATCACTGGAGAGGAAATATTAAAGCCAAGATATAGGAATCCTTGTCTTCAGATTTCCAATGTAACCTCCAGGCAATTTGGTTAGGAGAGTATTTAGGCATTTAGGGCTGTCAGCTGTCACTGAGTGATGCTAATTCCTTTCCTTTTCAATGGAAATAGAGGCTGCTTCATAAGATGTCTAAGAGTAAGCGCTCAGATATTCTAAATACTCCTCACAGAACATTTTTTCCTCCACTGACTGAAGAAGACATCTAGTAAGACCATTTTTTTCAGGTAAAGTGGCTTTCTGGATAACCACTTAATTAGCCTCTTTTTAGTGTAGTTTGTAAAATTACTTTAAAGCTCCCCAAACTGCATCAATATTTATCACCAGTATTTATTAAGATTTAAAAAAAAAAAAAAAAAAAAAAAAAATTTGGGAAAGTTTTTCTCCTTTTTAAAGCCAAAGA
>VXAA01004164.1:14127-69607 GCA_013399115.1 Anseranas semipalmata | reverse complement strand
TGAAAGGGTTGTGAGGCATTGGAACAGGCTGCCCAGGGAAGTGGTTGAGTCACCATCCCTGGAAGTCTTCAAAAGACATGTAGATGTGGTGCTTAGGGAGATGCTTCAGTGGTAGACTTGGCAGTGCTAGGTTAACGGTTGGACTTGATGATCTTGGAGGTCCTTTCCAACCTAAATGATTCTGTGATTCTGTGAAAGGGACCTGGATAAGCTTGAGAAGTGGGCCCATGTGAACCTAAGGAGATTCAAGTCCAAGCGCAAGTTGCTGCACCTGGGTCAGTGCAATCCCAGGCATGAGTACAGACCGGGAGAAGAACTCATTGAGAGCAGCCCTGCAGAGAAGGACTTGGGGGTTCTGATGGATGAAAGCTTGACATGAGTCAGCAGTGTGTGCTTGCAGCCCAGAAGGCCAACTATGTCCTGGGCTGCATCAAAAGAGGAGTGGCCAGTGGGTTGAGGGAGGTGATTGTCCCCCTCTACTCTGCCCTTGTGACACCCCACCTGGAGTACTGAGTCCAGGTCTGGGGCCCCCAGCACAAGAAAGATGTGGACCTATTAGAGTGTGTCCAGAGGAGGGCTATAAAGATGATCAGAGGGCTGGAGCACCTCTCCTATGAAGACAGGCTGAGGGAGTTGGGGTTGTTCAGCCTGGAGAACAGAAGGCTCTGGTGAGACCTCATTGTGGTCTTTCAATAGTTAAAGGGGGCTTTTAAAAAGATGGAGATGGTTTTCAGCTAAATTTTCAATTGGAAAGAGTATGAAATTTATGATGTCAAACTTAATGAAATCCTTTCTGATTGGAAGCAGTGAAAAAAAGGAATAAACAGAAATTTAAGATCTGATTGTTATTTTGTTATTTTGTTGTTTGCTGCTGAAGTGAGAATCTTTCTCTTGGCCACCGTACATTTAGGATTAGGAACTATTTGTGTGACAGACAGATATTCAAGTACCTCCTTCTGATGTCAGTGAATGATCTGATAGTACCCGTGATGAAGAACCAAGTAAGGAAATTTACAGCTTTTGACACTCTCTGTTTCATTCTTCCTTGACTTACAGGTGTTCCCTTGCTTTCAAATTCTTGTGGTCTGGACATATTTTCAGGGTAGATGAAATTAAGGCTTTCCTGCTATTGAAAGAAAAAAAAAAAAAAGTAATTAACATTCCTTTTTTTTTTTTTTTTCTTTTTTTTACAGTGCAATGGATAAGAAAAAGTATGTGTTAGGATTTTCTTTTTTAAAGGTGTGAAATTTTAAATCTGAATTGTTTTAAAATTAAATGCAGATAGATTTTTGGTCTCTTGCTAGTGCTATACAATATTATACATATATTTTCTTAACATTTTTAAAGGTTACCAAAAAAATTTGTTTCCCTTTCATGGAGTTTTTCTTACATTCTTGTCTTTAAGATGTTAAGAGTACTCTGTTTAAAAAGTAAAAGACAGACTGGTTGTGTTTCTTTAGGATAAATAGTGGAAAAATCCATTTTCTTCTATACATTCCTCACATGTTTAATTGTGCATGGTACTGGAAAGCACGTATACACAACATTGCCTCTGGAGTACTGATATCTTTTCTTCACTATGCTGTCAAAAATTTATGCCAATACTTCTGACATTAATCTGAAAAGGTCAAGCTGTTAAAAAACATAGAAATAATATAGCTCTTTAGCTATATCTGAGAACAGATGGCAAATCATACTTAGAAAAAAGGAGGTGTTTTTTTTTCAGAGAGGCATTCCTAAAAGTTTCTTCAAGTCTAACTGGAAGAAAGTGAAACATAAACTACTAATGTGGTATTCCTATGCCATGAGAAGATACTTCTTGTCTTGTTAAATGTCACTACACCAGTTATAACAATCTCAGACTAGATTTGGAAGAATGAATAGATGCAAATAATTTATTTATATATTTCCTTTCTTTTTTTCTACTTACACATTGTCCTGGAACAAGTTGGTTTCCAAAAACTATTTGGATGTCATTCCATAAAGGTTTCATCTGCACTTGAGATTCAAAGAAAAAAGTCTATAAATGCATATGCAGATCACAAACCAGGTTTATGCAATCCGTTTACATAAGTTGTAAATGAAGACTTAAAACTATTGTCCCATAGATATTATATTCCATATTGTTTATTTACATTTTTTTTTCAATTTATTTCTTCTGTATGTATATGTATTTTCCTTATATATTTTAATGTTCTTTTACTTAGGAGCTAAACTCCCCAGTCCTTCTTTCTTTTTAAGATTTGATAAAGCTTTAATGGTCTTTTTGAGACACCAGAAGAGGTTTACTGATAAATGAACAGAGCAACCTTATGGAAGTTAGTATTCCTGAAGTTAATGTTTTTATAGCAAAAGTGTTAATACAACAGGAGTGATCCAAAGTGTCTATATTCTCAAAAATTGCTGTTTATAATTGAGTGTTTTTCCTTCATTTACTCTGTATGCCTACAAAAAATCTTAAGAAATGTATGTATGCTCTTGAAATTTGGGATCCTTAGACAGAGTGGTACAATTTAATAAGTTGCTACAACTACATACATACGTACATTTTTTACTCAGGTATGGAACTGCTTTAGAGTCATTTGCTGTCTTGATGTCACCAACAATAAATAATAATACTTTCCACTTGTAAAGCAGTTTTATATCCATTTCTCACAAACCACATAAGCAAGAAGAGCTACAGGAGAGCAAATGACAATGCCACACTCAGGTGCTCACTCAGTGGCAGAGCCATTTTTGGAACTCTGGTCTTAATCTTAAGACAAAATGGGAACAGTTATGAAATATCAGAGAAATAAAGGATTGGGAAAGGGGAGCTAGCTTAAAACAGTAATCATAAAGGGTGTGTGATAGGCATTAGCTATCATCTGATAAGACAGTGGCAAGGATGGACTTCAATAATAGAAGGGGAGGGCATCAGCAGTGTCTTATTACAACCTTTGTACTGAAGCTGATTTTATTGTTTTTCTATGACTCCCACTGGTTGTCTGTATTTTCTGTCTCTTCAGTTAGTTCAGCTTCCCGAAATGAGAAGCAGAGGACTGATTGTGTTCTCCAGAGCCGTTGTCATCAGTCTAAAGCACAAAATCTCAAGTGTCAAGATTCAATAAAAGAACGAGGCAGCAACAAGGAAAGAGGAGACAGTGTTTATAGGGCACCATAGATTATAAAATCTTTGTAGTAAACCAGGTTCAAAATAATTTTATTCTTCAGGATTTAGTATATACTAGTGAGAATAATGGAAAGGAAAAGACATTAAATACAATGTTAAAAGAGAACATTTAAGTACCTAAATCAGACATGGTAAACATTCCACCAGACTTCAGGCTGCCAAAAGAGCATCTCCACAACTTTTAATGTTTTGCCAAAGAAAAGTCATCATGCAAAATGAAAACACACTTTGGTTCTTTGACATGACTTGAATGAATATAGAGTTTCTTCAGTGTGTTTCGTCTTCCTTTTCCTGCCAGGTGTCAATACCAATGCTACTGAGTGTTGGTGAAAGAATTAGCAAGTTAGGATAATAAAAGAAATCTTTGGGAAAAGACTCAGGTATTTCCTTGTAAATAAAGATGTAATGTTCAAAGAACATGATCGAAGTGGTGATGTTACATGGTTGAACTTTCACTTAGATGGTAGCATTACATGTCCCTTGTCAGATGTGCTCCCTCAGCATTTCAAACTACAGAGAGAATGTCACAACTCCAGTGCAAGTTACTCTAAAATACTTTGGTTTTTACAGTGAGCCACTCGATATACTGCATTAAAAAGATATAAGAACTTGGAATAAAACTACAAATTCAGATGTGAAGATTAGTGTTTTAATCTTTTTTTTTTTTTAATCTCTAATCCATCTTTCATTAAATTTTAAAAGATGTATTATGTTTATATAATTGATATTTCTAGCATTGAAAGAGGGGAAATAATTGTTCTCCCAGGATTGTTTTCTGTGTTTTCTTCTAAAGGTTAAAAAGAATAAAAAAGAAGTTTTTGTCTTAAGGAATAAACAAATAGTTCTATTCTGAAGATTTCTGTATATACTTATTTCATGTGGTTATTAAAGATCCTGTAGTAATTTTCTCCAGAGTCATGACTGATAATCCTATTTTCCTGACCCAGTTTTAATTTCCATAGTTGCTATATCAAAACCTGTTTGTTCAGATTCCCCAAAGTTATGGGAAGGGGCTGGCTCTCATCAATGTCCTAAGAGGAATTTTTAATATGTCTGAGGGAGACACAGGAGGTGTGAAAAAGGTTATAACCCTTTACTTTCAATATTCTCTGTCCTCAAGAGTTAAGGAATGTAGAAATCAAGGTGCCCTCAAACTATGGTTTTGTTATGATTGTCCCTATCTTAAATACAGGAATGGAACAACTCTGAAAAGAGCCTGTAATTTTTGCATACTGATGTAACTTTAGTTAAGAATTAATAAGTCATAATATTAAATATGTTTTACAGCTGAGATGGTGGCACTGAAGGGATAATAAAGAAGGTGAACCAAATCAGTAATAAGACAGCTACATAACACTATATAATAATGTGTAGGAAGCCTGCAAAGAGACTTTAGATCTTTGTAAATGACATATCTTGTCCAAATGTACATTCATTATCTTTATTGTTCTGCCTTGTGTTTTAGATGCTGAACAATGACTCAGTGTCTAGGGTCCTCCTATACGATTATTTTTTGGAGGTGTAATAAGAACAAAGCTGGGGGAAGGGAGAGGCTGATGTGGTGTTTTGTGATAAACTCAGAAATACTGACACTGCATGTTAAAGGCAATGCCTGCATATTCTCCTGGGAATTGAGCACAATAGCGATAAACATAATTACTGAAAACTTTATTTGTGGAATGTGTTAAAAAATCACTAAAAAAAATCTGCAATTCTTTTAGTATGGATTTTGCTTGTTTAAAGACAGGGTATTTAATAATATAATGAACAAATACAGATCAGAGAACATTACAGATCCAGCTGCTCAATCACTTTGATTCAAAAGAAATAATAAATATATTTTAAAATATATTTTTAAAAATTTTCTTTATATTCCAGTCTGTATTTCTGTAATTTTTTTTTTTGCCTTTCCTGCTGTCCACCTCAGACTTTTTGTCACCTTTCCTCTTGCTTATCTCTCACGCTCCTCTCTTTCAGTGTTCCTCTCTTTCAAAAGATGTAATCATCTGTTTGTATAGGCACATTTTGAGAGACATACAGTGTGTCTGCATTAATGTCAGCAGAAGTGCACTTTCAAAGTGAATCTCAGTTGTCTCTGCTTGTCTTTGGTTCACATAGTGGAGTGATCCCAGAGTGAAAGAACTGGATTCCTAGCAGACGTGATCTTGAGATTCTCCTACTTCCTTCCTGCTACAAATGGGCATTTGTTTTATGGGACAAAACAAGAACAAATCTAAAGTAATCTCCTCCACACCAAACAAAAAAAAGGTTTAAGAGATGTGAGCTTCTCAACGCTGGCTCTGAACTATGTGCTCTTATTGTGCTTCTTGATAAGGTGGACATATACATAATTTTCTTCAGTCACAGGCTGACGGATAGTTTTTTTTCCTTTAAATTGTATGTTTGAGAAAATAATTTCAAAGACAGGCTCCACTGTTTACAGTGTTATCTAGTTTCCTTAATATAGAAAATGTTTTGTGTAGTTTTTGGGGAAGCATTTTTTTATGGATTGTCAGTGCTCCTAGCATCAGGGTTTTATGCAATTCTTTGGGTATTTCTAATTCTTCAACAAGTATAAGTCACAGAAATACACTTTAAGAAATCTCATTAAAGGAAAATATGTAGAAGCTTGGTTCCTCCAATATATGATCAATTGTGGGGTTTCTTGTTGCATTGTCTGAATAAATTATAGATAGTGTTTTTCTGTTTTCATTACTAGTTCTAATGTGTGACCTCTTGAGCCTTCAGGTTCTTCAGGGAACAGCATAAGACTGAAAATGACTGAGAAACCTCTTTCACTTCTGCTCTCAGGAAATGCAGATTTTTCAACTGTATGGTAAAGTTTTCTTGAAATGAGATACCTTAGCGACGAAAGTTTCTGCTCTGTTTCTGTCCGTAGATTATAAATCTGTGAACACCAAGAAGTCTTAGCTGCAAAGCTGTTCACAGACAATTTTGAAAAGTCCAGTTTTACTAATCATCATTATTCCATAAAAATGTCAACTTCCCCTCCAGCTTCAATCCCATATGCTCTTGATCACAATCTTCTGCCTTTCATCAAATGAGGCCCTAAATGAACTCAGTTCAGTCCTTTTACCCCAGAGCAGTTCACCCAAGTTCGAGGATAAGTCGTAAAATGCCAAGGAAGGAAATCTGCATTGTATCTTTATCTTTCTAGAACTCAAAAAGGCATCCAGGTTGATAGATAAAAAAAGTGTTCATGAATTTATAATGTATGTATTTTGGAAATAGAAATGGGCCTTAATTTTGTGTTCAGATTTTCTTCTAACTGTGCACTTTCAAGAAAACAACAATTTTGTTTACATTTTACGCTGAATGCATTTTGTCTTACTAGACTCTAGGATAGTCGTTTGGAATTCTGCATATGAAAAAGGGTCATCACACTCTCAAAATGTCAAAGATCTGGTTACTCAGTTATTAAAAGAAGTTCAAACCAGATATGGAGAAGGAACTACATTAAGTACTATTATTGCTAATAGAAAAGTAAAATTTGTACAACCACATCTGTTCTGAAATCTGAAAGAAGTTCAGCTGTGGGTCTTATCACCCTTAATCTTCTCATCCTGTTGTCAATGGCTAAACATGGCATTGTGTGTATCTGATATTAAGAAATAATTTCTTTCTCATGCAAAAATTCAGAAGTTTCCTCTGGGGAGTTTCATTGTGCAAAGTGATTTGTGTGTTGTGATTCTTCCCAGAAAAAAACTTTAAATACTCTTAAACTAATGTCAAAAATGCTGAAGGACAGCCACAACTGGTGTAGCTGGAATCCAAATAATATGTGTGATCCTTGGTGTGTGATTTTCCCATAAACCTGTGCAAGTTTAACAGTCATTTTGTCAATGCTACCGGTATAATCTGGCAAAACCAAATTCATTCTACACTGGTGAGCAAAATATCTGCAACAAAAGAAGAGTTAGCTGCCAACAATGGACAATGTTTATCTTGACATTGTAACTGAATGTTGAGTCAAATCAGCTTTCAAATATTTCTCTTTCTTGGAAGTTTTCCACATATTTTTCCCTTGAAATCTCCAGTTATATATTATTTGTTTAGTCACCTTTACATCATGTTAGGTCATCTGGAGGTCACATCTATCTCTGATATTTTGCCCACAAATTCTTTGCCAAAATTAGCATATTAGCTAATAAAATTAGCAAATCTATAACATCTGATAAAAAAAAAAAGGAGAAAATTCATTACAAACACTCTGTAGGAAAGGGGAATACTTTGCTCTGCTTCTGTCTAATCTCCAAAATTGCTCATGAAACTCACTTCCATGACCTGTTTATCCCATATCAATAAAATCCCTAGAGAAAGAAAAAATCAATATCTGTTTTTTTTTTTTTTATGGCCTTACCCAGTCACAGAATCTTAAGAATGAGTCTGCAGATATGATTTCATTCTACCTTCTTCATTTTGAAAAACAGTAAATCATCTACATGTCTTGAATTATGTAACAGCATTTGCAAATTATTTGTATCTGAATATATTGCATAGGATCTTGCGTAAAGGGCAAACTCACTGATGGGCTTGAAGAAAGTCAATGTAGCTGGGGAGAGTGGACACTAAAGTAGTCCTGGTTATAAAAATAGAATTGCTGGGGAGAAGGGAAGAATAAAGAAAACTGGGTGTTTTATCAATACTGCACTTGACAGTCCTTGTTGCTTTTGGTCTTTACATTGTGATGGTTACCAAAGTATGCCATACTGCATTTCCAAATCCTTCTTGGTTCCAGCACGCCATCCATTTGGCATAAACTCATTTCAACTGGCTCATTACTCTGCTTTTGAACTCAGAAAACCTTGCCACACTGGTAATGTCAGGATGGAGCAAGGTGCTCTCTTGAATCATCCTGAAATCACAAAATGACCTTTAAACGATCTAAGTTTTATCTGTGTAAATTTATATTTGTCATTATTTCATAGAAAACTGAAAAGATAATACAGTTAATAGAGTTTACAAAGTCTTTGTATTTGTACAATGTGCTCTTATCCCTGTCAGATTTCACAAGTAAATTTCTTCACCAGATTTGCTTATTTATGGTTCTTGTTAGCTATGCTAAACTGTATGTAAGTTTTATAAAATTCTGATCTATAACTTGGCTTTTTGAGTTTTACTTCTTACATTTGGGGATTCCTGAATAGTAGTAAAAATAATATTGGTCCAACTTCTTTTGTGTTGTAAATCATAATAGCAACACTGGTTTTTACCAGCTGAGATCTATTGCACAGTAATTTTACTCTCTGTTATATGCTGTCTGTATATCTTCTGCACTGGTGAGTTAGTTTAACTAACATCTATAGGGACTTTCCATTTTTTTCAATTAGGAGAGAGGTCATTAAGGGTACAGTTTTGAGAAAATACAGAAAGCAGTGTAGGAAAAGGTCTTAAGCTCATAAATGTTCTTAATTATATATTGTGTCCTTAGTGTAAAGAATTACTTTCAGGTCATTCTGTCTCTTTTATCAGAATAAATCACCATCATCATCTATTCCCTGTGCATTCACTTCATGACATAATAGTGTCAGAGGTGGCACAGAATATATACATATATGCTCAAATTCCAACACAGTGACCCAAATTGTGTCTACAGCTGCCAAGCAGACTGCCACAGACATTTAACAGAAAGGGCTTGTTTTAGAGAAGTATTTGGTTCTACTGAAGGGAGGTAAATGGAGCAATGGCTTAGTGAAACAGCCCAAGGAACTAGATTCAAAGACCATTTATCGCATAACTGAAAATGAGTTTGACTACCTCATCCTAATCCCTGGTTCATATTAGAAAAAATACCACATCACCTGTCCTAATTGGCAAATTTTGCTTCAAATAGAGGGAGGACTAGAAAAGAAAGGTGTGCTAAATTTCAGAACTGAAGTGCACCAGAAGAATTGCACCAGTATACTTTCATGGCAGAAAACAGCACATACAGAAATTGCATGGTATAAGCTTACACGATATTTTTGCATACTGGAAGAAAAAAAAAAATAGTCATTCTGAAGACACAGAAGCTTAAACTCAAAATTTCTGTGTATACACAGCATTTCTAAGAAAACTAGTTCAGTTCTTTCCTTAGCAGAAGGCTAGTTCCTGTGATTATAGACTGAAATGATAGTCAGGAGATTAAGTTCAACTCCTGGATTTTCTGAAGAATCTTCTGAAGAATTCCTATGTAATCACATGTCTGTGTCATATTGCAAAACCAGGGCATTCTGCATTTGCACACTGCAGGTTTACCATCCTCCTGGGAACAGCTCTGGTACATCTGATTTCACAGTGCATGTAACATAAAGTCACTCTATAAGTGCAGAATAAATTTCAGGTGTCAGATTTGCTGTGTACCCGCAAATATATGTACATCCAGCACATACATAGTGATCCTTAACTCAGCAGTCATCTGTGCATATAAGCTGAAAAATGTAAGGTGTTCCTGAGAAAATTTATCTGCTGTCACATAGATGTGAATGTCATATTGAGCTTCATTCTCTGTTTATACTTTATATGAATATATAAGAATGTAGTGGTTCCAGATCCAGGATTAGGAAACATAGATCATAAGATGTTGGATCATAAGATCCCAGAAAAAAACACCTTTTGGCACAAGCTGGTAATAGAGCATGCATATTTACTGCAATGAACTAATTTTTAAAAGAAATAGTTAATTGCACGTTTTTTCAGACCTGATCCATAAACTCAGAAAGGAAAGAATGTCACTGTTTAATATATATTCATTTGATATTATTTATGCAGCTCAGTCCATCCTTCGTTTTGCTTCTGAATTCCAGCCTAATAGTGGACATATACTGTTGATTGTTTATTACAAATATAGTAAAGACATCACAGTAAGGAATAGTAAGAAATAATTGCCAATGTGGAAAATCTCACACACATCCTGAGTATCTGTCAGACTTTTAAACTTTCTTTAGCTTGTTAGAAAATAAATTACTAAAATATTAGGAAAAATCAAGTGCAGAACTCCCTACATTGCTAAAAAAAAAAAATTATGCTGAAGGCCAAATAAAATGCTGTTGAATAAAAACATATTTCCTAGTGCTGATTGTGTTGATAGGACAAAGTACAAAATGTTATAGTAAAAACACATTTCTCCTTAATCTATTACAAGTGTTAAAGTAGCAGATATCTCACAATTAAGCAGAAATGCAGATGGACAGATGATGTAGATAAGTATACAGTGTTTAGGGTGTAAGTCTAAGCTTTTCTGAAGTTGACACATTGCTAATTAAATTATGAGAGAAAGATAAAATGTAACAAGCAATTTGAGATGGCACTTGACCTCTGTTTCTGAGTAACTGCCCAGGTTGATAATTAATTCTGTTTAGGTTCACAGAGACGTAAACAAAAAGCTATTAATTTGTGAAAGAGAAGAATAATTCCTCTTAATTAGAAATAATTGACTCAGAATTGCCTAATCAAAATTAAGTTAATATATATATTTTTACAATTTATGTTAAATAAGTCTTACTGCAAGACAGAAATTTAGATTGATCTTCTTTCCTTAGTGAATGATTCAAAACCTAACAACATCAGCAGGAGTTTTTGCATTTGCTTCATTGTATTAGGCCATGGTCTGCCCAGAATCAATGAGCCATGGCAACACCTGATATCCGCACTTTGAAGTCACTTTGAAGTGTCATAAATTTCTATCAATGTCATGAATCTGAACTGTAACCTTAATACAATGGAGTGAGCTTGTAAAAGACATTATTGTGATAGATGATTCTTATTTCTATGTCTTCTTGATAATAAGAATGTAAAGAAAATTAAGGTGTTTTAGCTGTTCTTACTTTGACATTCTATTGTTTGTTTTACAGAATTTGTTCTTTCAGAAGTGGTGAGTCAATCTTGAGCACTGCAGAAAGGAAGTCTTATGTTATTAAAGCTTGTACATAAAAGTAACACCACATTATGATACATTATTTCTTGCTTCTTAGAATGTCTTACTGGTTGTACTTGTGTTGGCACATGCGGAAGCTTATGACAATTACTTACTTCACAGTTCCTGAAGTTGGAACTGAGTATGGATTCTTATACTGCTGCTAATACAGCTGAGTCTGGATCCAAACCATCTCAGATTTGTAATGAAAACTTGGCTTTAGTAGGATGTTCAGTGATGTACTGTTCTAAAATAAAGGGCACAATACCTACCAACACCTCTGTTCCCTAAATCTCAACATCCTTCACGTGTTTGGAAGACTAGCACCAGAACCATGAATGCCAGATACTATATATAACCTGATAAGAGGTATGCTAGAATTGGCTCTGAGTGAATAAAACAATCATTCTCATAAAGAAAATTCTGTATTTGATCCATGTTACAGTCAATAAGGCAAACCCCATGTTTAAACTATGAAAAAGGTTTAATTAAATAAAGAGCAAGGCTGGGTCAATTAACATACAAGCCTACCACTCTGAAACTCACTCCATTCTATGTCCACTGCATTGAGAAGGTCCTAACTACAAATGCTGACTCCCATTTCTGAATTTTTCTATTTATTGTGGTGCAGTGACTTTTCCAATACAAGGACTGTATTACATCCATTTGAAAAGACTCTCATAAGCACTGAGTATTTGTGGAAGAAAATTATAGTTTAGTAATGAACACAATTTTCTGTACATTTTTATATTAACAACTCCCTTGATCAGGCATAAGAACATAAAACTGGGAAATGAAATAATTATTAAAGAAAAAAAGAAAAAGTTTCTAATAATGTCTTTCTGCCTTACCCCAAATCCAAATTATTAGACTTCTTTGTGTTTCAGACAAAGAGCTTCAAAACTGTATGGCAAAGAAAGCAGATCCTCAGTGAACGCAAGATGTCATCTGAGTTGAACTAGGAAAAAATGTACTGAACACAAAATATGACTGTGAAACATTCCTTGTGAAAACAAAAGAATCACATATGGAATGTCAGCCAGGATGCCAATTTACAATCAGAAGAGATTCAAAGTACCAAAAGCATAAACCTGTGTCTGACCAAATGATGTCCGACCAAACGGTCAGGAAGTATGTGACTAGAATAAGACTTTAGCTAAAATTGTTCAGTTTTATAATAAACTTGTATAAAGCTCTTAAAATCCTTTGGTACATCCAGCAAAGCTACAAGTAGAAATATTGCAACTCTGGAAATATTGTCTGATACCACTGTGATTTTTGACATTAGTCTTCTCTAGGGCTAGTATGTTTTAAAACAACAGAATCAAATGCTGATTCCAGAGGCTTGCTAGGCTGTGAAGAGGTTATATTGTCCTAGAGTTTTTGTGAGTGACAATATCATGCATCATTAACTTTGTGTGCTGATGTCCTATCTTCACTGGACACTGCAACTCACTTTGTGAGGTTTGGTTGACAGGCACAAAAGGGAAACATCAGCTTCCAAGTTTTCTGCTCGTTTTTCCCTTGAGGTGTTCCCGTTGTAGTAAATTCACTGATTCATGTACTATCTACATGCTGAAATAAAGTAATCAAAAGTTGTTCAGACTTTCCAGAATCCAGTCCATTGCTACAGACAAGTCCTTTTTCACTGGTCACACCAACCACACACTAGGAATCACCTCAGTGAGGAAGGAGATGCATCTGACTGTGAGACATGACTGAATGAAGCAGATGTAAATCATGGATTGGTACTGGCCCTACTTTGCCTGTCTTTGTTGCTATTGTGGGAGAACAAAGAGCTATTTTGGTTTTCTTAAGGATGTTAAGGATGGTTTTGCACTATTTCATTCACTAGAGAATTATTGCTACTATCATCATCTGCTTCTTGCAATGAGAAAGTAACTATGAGCCACAGTGAGAGACTGGAGACTATTGTGCAAATCATTACCCAAATCACCAAAGATAGATGTTTTCTGTCTTGAATGGCTTACTGTCTTTAAAAAATTGTTATGAATCCATGATTAGTTCTGCCACAGTGTCAAATGGAAGGATTGCTTCTGAAAGCCTTTTCCCACACTGCTTGTCACTCAACTCGAGCACATTCAGTACCAAGTGCTGCCAGTTCAGTCCTGATGGCATCCTGTTAATCCATCCCTTTCCACATGTGTGTGCACAAAGTACACCTAGTTTGCTGACAAAGGTAAATACAGTTCTATTCTTGACCTATCATATTCCTTAATCTGTCAGATACGTTGTGATAGAGAAAACCAGTCTATATTCAGAAAAAAAAAATGTCTTTCTGGTAAAGAAAGTACATTCTTACACTACTACAGTTCACATTCACATCACAGTTGCAATTCGTGTTATACAAGGTATTAGCTAGTGCTCCTGGGGCTGGGAATAAATACTAATGTAAGCACTATTCCATTTGATTTATCTTTTGGTAAAAAGTATAAATTCATGCCACTTGGTCTGCCATCCAAGTAGTCATAGTAAAAGGCACTGTGTCTTGTAATATTGTGCATCCAAACTGTGTAGGTGTAGCCCACTGCCAGCAACAGCAGAACTTTTATCTCTGAGGAAGCTTTCAGGATCATATAATCCCCTACTGTGTTCAGGAGACATTGTGGATTGCACCTTTTTTCAGCCTAGGGTTTCATTTACCTTTTTAAAACTATAGCTATATTTTAGGTAAGCCAAAATATTTAGATATTCCACGATGTCAAGGCTAATACATTTAGATGACAGTTTGAAATAAATAAAGGCAGAAAAGGAAGTCCTAAACTCTCATGTGACATTCTAATCCCTTTAAAATTAAGAGTCTTTTCCTTCATTCTGTTTTATTTTACAATAGCTACTGTGGGACAAATAATTTTTTCTTGACCATGCTACTGATGTACTGTGAATTCTTGGGTGAGTAACTTAATTCTACAGACTTGTAGTTGGTCCATTATCAAATAAAATAATATCTTCATAGAAAACATTGCATCTTCTCTTAATAAAACCAGCATTTTTAATGCTCTGTGAGATCTCTGGAGAAAATACCCTGTAACTGCAATTATATGCTTTTATTATTGCTTTAACACCTTGTGTGCTCTATTCAGCATTAAAATTTCTGTAATCTTTATTTTTCAAACTAACAAGCCATATGTGACATAATGACAGACACTGTCAGAGAAATCTAAGGTAGATAAACAGACACAAGTGACAGACAGGTTAAAAGCACATTGATGCAGTACAATGCGTTTGCGTTGCGTTACACTCAGAATTCCAATTCTGAGTGTAAGATCTTAAATGAGAAACAACAGTAAGAACAAGAGCAAAAAGAAAATAAAGCCTGGCTCAAAAGTGATATACGGATTCACAGAACCTTTGACATTGCAGTTTTAAGTACCCAAACATGGGTAAACCAAAGCTAACACAAGCTAGTTTTAGGATTGAGTCTGATTACATTAAAACACATAGTGATAAAATCTGTCTTAATGTTGCAAGTGAAAATCATTCCTAGTATAAAAATCTTTGTCTTCAACAGATCTTCAACAGCACCAGGTGTGAATTTGGCCCTGGATGTTAAAAATCGGTGCAATACAAAATGAAAAAGTCTTTCTAAAAGACAGCAATTTTATTTGTGTGCAGAAGGATGGGTAACAGACATCTGGTTAGGCAGGAGTGAGCAGCA
This sequence comes from Anseranas semipalmata, assembly GCA_013399115.1. NCBI lineage: Eukaryota > Metazoa > Chordata > Aves > Anseriformes > Anseranatidae > Anseranas > Anseranas semipalmata. Next base: position 54,841 of record VXAA01004164.1, on the reverse strand, counting down.
GCAGTGGCAGCATGAGCAGCAAATATTTTTATTATTAGCGATTCAAATGCAGGTATCAAATTGGTGTTGTATTTGAATCATTCATCAAGGTTTGCTCCAAGGCTAAAACTTTCTTTCTGAAAGTTCTATAAATTTTCGGTCAAAACACTTTTCCTTTTCTCCTTAGAATGAAATAGAGGTGGAAAGAACAGAGAAAAACACATCAAAGGAGATTTTCCAAGAGAATTAAGATTTTTTGATATTTAAACCATAATTGAAGCATTATTTACAACCTAGAAATGCAATGCACTTCCAAGCCTAATAGAAATAGGTTTCTCTCAGACAGTTCTCTGACTTCCATGCACATATGAAACTTTCAGTGATTTGCGTGCTTGGAAGAATCGCCAGCTTTTCATCTGTTATTAACACTCCAGCAACAGTCTCATTAGAAACTCTTATTCTGTGATTACAATGTGCAGACTTACTCCAAATGGCTCTTTCTGGTTATGTAATGATCTTTCAATACTGAATCTCATTTATTAGCCATTCTCCCCCATAAGAGCAATAAAGCATTTATGTACTTGAGATATTCATGTCTGGAGATTTAGTTTTAAATCTAAGAGCTTCCCTCACCTTCTGAAATTCCTTGCTTTATCAAGTGATTTTGTTATATAAAGCCATTACTGAAGGAAAGACTCTTTCATTATTCATCACTTGCTAGAACCAAAAGTCTTGACAGTATAATAGAAAACAGTCTCTGTTTCAGCATTCAGCAAGGTAGATAAACCATTATCTCAGTACATTAGGAGAGATGCAGCCAGAATTTATCCCATTTTAAGCATCCATGAACGCCTGCATGTCTCATGGAAATTTTGGGCTGGATGTGGATAGGTAGCCAGATAAGTTGTGCCTCTGAAAACACGGTATGGCAGGCAGTGAAAACGGCTAGGAAGCTGGGTAAATTTTGGTACCACATTTCCAACACATCCGTCCCTATAACTCTGCTGGCACAAAATGAGCAGTCATATGCCAGCCTGAATCTGTAATAGTTTACTTACTTCACTTCAGCTGAGCAAATTGGGAAATACAAAGACTAGATTTGTTTTGCAATATTTTGATAACATGAAACACCTTTTTTGTGTCTCCTTTTTTTTTTTTTCATTTTCATTTTTTTTTTCTAAAAGTTTTTTTCAAAGGTATCAACAGAGACCAAAACATATGTCCACTGATTTCAGTAGTTGAGGGTCATAAGCAGAGTTAATTACTACAAAATGTGACTAAAGATGAAAGAAAAAGGCCATTATTAGTCCCCATTTTAATTTTCTGATCTTTGTTGAATTTCTGGGATTGGAAATAAATGCATAAGGTCATTAGAGATCTAAATAATTGGTTTATATTTGATTTATGTTCATAGTTCTCAGAGTTTTGCTATATTAAGGAATGAAGAATTGAATTGGGGAAAAGAGATGAGGGAAGAAAGGAGAGGAGGAGAAAACTGATCCTGAGGAAAAAAAAAAAAAAAGAAAGAAAAAAAAAGGGAAAAAAGCTGAAATTTTAAAATAACCTATTATTAATTTTCAATATGCATGACACTACAAGCATATTTTATGTAGACTCTGTCCTTAACACAGAAATAAAACAGAATCTGAGCTATTTATGTATTGACAGTTGCATCTGTTCCCAATCCAAACTGAAATATTCTTGAATTAATTCGGCTTCCTGCATCTCAGCTGCTTTTGCATTCTACTCCACCTCCAGGTACCAATACTTATTATGAGTCTTTTCATAAGTCAGCTCCATTCATGCATAACATAGTATTACAACAAACAAGAAATATCTGCTTTCTAGTCACTGTATATTTACCATGTGTGGGCTATTCAATACACTTTCACTGTGACACACTTTACCAAATTGTCAAATTTCACTTATCTTTAGAAAATACTTGAATAACTCATATCTCTGCTATCCTCTCAGTGCTATCATGCCAGAAAGCTACAGTTTGCCATCTGTCAGGCTTGCTTATTGGTGATTGTTGTTTTCTGTTGTTGTTGATTCTCTTAAACTATTTTCATATTTAAAAGGATAAATGTGTAGTGTCCTCAGGATCAGAAATATCTAGAAATAATTTACACAGTTGTGTTCTGGTGGGGCTCATAGAGAAAACAAAAGTATGCCGCAAAGAGTTATTGTAGTGATTTTATCTTTGGAATGATGTATTTGGTCAAGAAGCAAATGAATATGGGTTTAGAAGCTTGGATCCTCACTCTGCTTGCCTCACATGTCCTCCTCAAAGGGCTGCATAAACTAGAATGTGTTCAAAATGATTAACAGTCTCTGCTCAAAAGAGGCTAGGAAAACTGAGATAACATAGGGGTGTTGCACCTCAGGAATAAGGTAAAATGACAGCTAGCAAATGAATTCATATTGCTATACAGCTTGGCATATATTCAAAAAATGAGTTTGATCACCTTTTTTTGTAGTGCATCATGTTGTACAATAAATTGAGAATGGAGATAAGCAGAGAATCCACCTGGGATTTGTAGCTCTTTAGTTGCTTATTCAGCATGTCAGCTGCTATTGCCATATTTTTTTTGATTGTCATTTTTATTTTATTTTTAAATAGAAGAAATCAAAGTGCTCTTTTGATTTATCTTCTTTCCAACAAGAGCTTTAGTTTCATTTCTAATCTCCTGACACTCATTTTTCTTAAGTTGCAGTTTCTTATTTGTACTCCATAGGCTGCACACAATAAGTAGCTGTATGGAATGGGCTCTGGGAATTTTGCCATAACCAAATAAGTGAGGACAGAGCTGCTATCTCATCCTTCCAGTCACCATATTCAATTTCTTCTTTAAAATGTGTTACTAATACCTCATACTTCGTAAAAAAGTATCAATTCTAGAAAGTGGATTGCTTTAAAATGTCTGAAGAAAAAAAAAAAGGAATAAAAATATTATATTTTCTTTAAGCGTGAGCTTCCAAGGAACTTTTGGTATGGCATACCACAATATCTCTCTTGGGCATGCAGTAATTAGATTAATTGCCAAGTCATTTGGCCATTTCCTCTCAGAAGTGAGAAACACCTAAATTTTTACCAAAATCTCAGATTAAGAACAACCTGAATCGTTGAAACAGTAGATTAAAAAATATTGCTTAACTAAACATCTGACAGTGGAATTATCATCCTATGATTCAGTCTAACAAAATAATGAGAATCAGGACTTCAAGCAGAAATAAAGGTATGTCAGCAAGAATGCACTGCAATTTAAAGAAACACATGAGCAAGGGTTAAATTATCAATACCAACATAGTTCTTGCAATGGGAAGTTCAACACAGACTGAAAAATTTGCCTTTATTTGCCTTTATTATGAAGCCCTGTGCTTCAGCCAATCTCCACGCTGTATTTAATACCTGACTGAGTCAGTTTAAAGCTCACTTCAATATACCTACAAAGTTGCATCCTTCCCTTTCTCTGCAGCAGTGGCATGCCCTGTGAGACTGCAAATCCCGGAGCACACCCTGTTATAAGGCAAAAAATCACTCTAGGAACCTCCCTGTTATACCTGTGCTTACATTACTAGTCCCATGCCAACAGACGGCAATGGTGATACAAATGGTTTGTCAGAAACAGATGATTTTTGCCAGGTGGCTTTTATTTCAGAAGGGTGCTGATAAAGGAAGGAATATTGAATTCAATGTGTGCACTTTACCCTCAGCAATAACGTATCCTATATTCCAAAAAAGGAAAACATCATTAGCAATTTATCTCACCAGTATGGCACCGGTCTTCCTTTTGGTGACAATGATAAAGTTTTGCCATTGTTTCCAGAAAGAAACCCTTTCTCATTTGATAACTCTCTGGGAATAAAATATTTTTAGGGCAAGCACTTCTATTTTCAAGGTCATCTCCTCACTGTAGCTCTGTGAAGTTACCTCAAACTGCACAACGCAGTTTTACCAGTATCACCTCTGGGTTATCAGTGAAAGACAGAAAACAAAGAGAGAAGAAAATTTTGTTCAACCCCTTTAGAGTTCAGAAGCAGTGACAAATATCAACCTCTACATTATAACAGAGTATGGATGATAACTTTTTTGTTGACCGTGACTACCGCAAGCATGCTTATAGTTAGAGACCGGAGGTCTAGACTGAAAAAAAAAAAAAAAAAGTAGGAATCTGCTACGATTTGAACAGTTGAGTGAATTTCCCACCCCTTTCAATATCATCTATAGGATGGGAAAATTGCGGTTTCTGTGCCCTTCAATCTGACAAGCACAAAAAGTGTTGCTTTTAAACTGCTTGGAAAATTTGCATGATGGAGATTGTAACTGCCTTTCTGAAACACAGTGAAGTACTTCAAAAATTGTTTTAGGAGTAGGCACAAGGGAAAACTGCAGGTTAAATAAAAAAGAGAGAGAGACAATGTGTTTCAGGCTCCTCTTTTGACATTTTTTTCTCTGCTCAAAAACTTGTTCTTTCATTATGAAAGATATAACATTTCTGACTTGTTAGGTTGCACAAATACAGCCAACCAAACATGCAGTTTACACAGCATTACAGAAACTGCCTTCACCAAACAATAATAACACAAAGGGCAGGAAGAAATCTTTGGCATTTTCCTAAAGTAAATACTGCTTAATTGAAAACATTTTAGTGTTAAAATATATAAAGACTGACACTCTTGTCATTTTGCTTTGTGTTGATTACAGTAAGCAGAAGTTTAGGTCAGATTTAGCTAACATAAATTAACTGAAAGGAATGAAAACAAGTTTTCCTAAATGACTAGAGAATAATACCTTCCACAGGTCATATTTTTAGGAAAGATGAGCCCCAGTCACTACAATACTTCCTGCTTGGCCTTCTGAACAATTTCAAAGTGATGCTGATGCTGGGATGCAACAGAGGTTTCAGAAATGGGAACAGAGCCAATTTGAAATCTGGTTTGTGTGCTGTTCTGCACCAGGGATGGCCTTAGGCAAAGCAAGAAATTGCCTAGGGCAGCAGCGTGACAAAATTATGATGGCAAAATCTGAAGAAATGGCACAGCAGCTTCCAGAGACAGCAGCCTGCCAGGAATTGCAGTGCTCTCAGGTCAGGGAAACAACTTCAACTGTCCTTTGCCATGGCCCCTATTTCTGCACGCTCAACCTTTTCCTGCTTTCACCTGTAAAGCACTCTTGCTAGGAAGAAAATCCATTTAAACTGCAGGCTATCCCAAGAGGGGGATACAGGACAGAAGCGAGGCAGAGGGGTTAGGGTATGGCCCCATATTCGCTATCTTCCTCCCTGAAAACAGAGACACTATTGTACCTCAGCAAAGTGTAAAAGCTGGGGACACTGGCAGGGAGTCTATGGCTGCTCACTGCGGGGACTATGGAACTTATCTGTGTCATGGTTTTGGCTGGGACATGGTTAATTTTCTTCACAGAGGCTCATATGACGTTGTGTTTTGGATTTTTGATGAAAATAGTGGTGATAGCACACTGATGTTTTTAGTTGTTGTAAAGCTGTGCTTATACAGAGCCAAGGAATTCTCTGCTTCTTGTGCTGCCCTGCCAGTGAGGAGGCACAAAAGGGGGTGCACAAGAAGCTGGGAGGCGACACAGCCAGGACAGCTGACCCAGACTGACCAAAGGGATATTCTATATCATAAGATGTCATGCTGAGCCATAAAAGCCGGGGCAAGAAAGAGGAAGGGGGGACGTTCAGAGTGATGCCCTTTGTCTTCCCAAGAAACCATTACATGTGATGAGCCCTGCTTTCCTGGAACTGGCTGAACACCTACCTGCCGATGGGAAGCAGTGAATTAATTCCTTGGTTTTCTTTGCTTGTGCCCGTAACTTTTGCTTTACCTAGTAAGCTGTTCTTATCTCAGCCCATGAGTTCTCACACTTTTACTTCTCTGATTCTCTCCCCCATCCCACCTGGGGAGAGTGAGTGAGCAGCTGTGTGGTACTGAGCTGCCTGAGAGGGCTAAACCACAACAATAAGGACATTGAGTTGTTTGGGAAAAACTGTCCCTAAAGCAACTACTTTGCTCTCACCATGCAATTTTCCACATCCAGTGGGAATGGAGTTGTCTTGTCATCACCTTTGTGGTAGCAGACTTTAAGTTACCAGTCTGATGGGGATCTATGCTGTCTTCAGAGGTGGAAGCAAAGTGAGGAAATGATTGTGATGTTAGTGAGGTGTGGCTATAGCCTGATGAATGAGCATGTCCACCACAGGGACAGCTGAACCTAGCCCTCCTGCACTCTTCACAAGTTATTTGGGCTGTCACACGAAGGGGTCTCATTCACTCTATTGAAAATGTTTGGACCTTGGAGAGAGGGCTTCAAGCTGTAGATCCCAATTGAGGTGGGCGCTAATTGTCAGAGAAGGTTTTAGGCACCCAAATCCTTTATTGGATAGTAAAAAAAAAAAAAAAAGTATTATTTGGCATGACTACGGAGTGTTAGCTCCAGATCCTTCATTAAGATAATTCCTTGAAAAACAGAGTATACTATAAACTCTCAAAAAATAGATATTAACACCTCCAAACATGCCCAGATGTACCACTGAAGTTATTCTTCCAGAATTGCTGTCTTGCAGGTGACTTCAGTAATATTTCCTTTTAAACTCACTGTAGTGGTAGGATGTTATGGTTCAAATGTTTAATTAATTCAACCTATTACCTGTTGTAACAACTTGTAGTTCCAAGCTATTACCAATAGATGGCAGTAGTAGTTTGTGGATGTCCCTTTTTTAATGCATAGCCCTACCTATTTTTTCTTTAATTTTGTTGTTTTGAAAACATTTTTATATTTGTTGTACATATCTGTGCTTTTTAAACTAAATATATGGCTAATTAAAGATTTTCTGATTTCAAAACCAAAAACGGGATGGAGAAATTCAAAATTTTGCATTTATTTTAGAGAAAATAATCAGTTTGTTGCCAATGAAGAATGAATCAAAATTTCTGAGCTGCATGCATTTTAGTCCTGTTTCGGTTCTACAGTAAGATTCTGCAAGAACAGTGTAATACAACGGGTTTTACATAGGCTGATTGAGGAGAACTGTATTGCTCATGAGTGATCTAGAACATTAAAATCCATGTTTGCATAGAAGTCATATCCCATTCTGAACTGGAAATACAAGTAAATCTATAAAAGACATGGAGCTTGTGGGAAAATTTCAACAAGAGGCAAAAGTTTGTGAATGTTGGTCTGAATCTTCGTCTGAAAAATGCACCATTTTCTACCCAAAGTTGCTTATATAGATTGAGTTCTAGGCCTATATACTGTCCACAGCTGGAGTTTGGGTTTATATGGCAATAATGGTGCTCTCCATTGATTTTGTGTTTACAAAGGGACAAGCAATCTCTTCCTATGGGGTGGTGGATTTTTGGTAATTAGAGGACACCTTTTCCATCTACTTAGGTGCAGGTTTATCTTTGTATTCTCTCTTCTTATCACTACAAATACTTTGTCTTGTAAGTATTGTTGTCTAAAACTTCAGGATCCGTTATATCAGGACCTTTTGAAAGTCCTATGGTCTTTTTTTTTTCTATTAGAAGATTACTGATTACTGTAAATCCTAATGTCTAATCAATTAATACACTATAAATAAATAAATAAATAAATAAATACATAAATAAATAGAATGATCTTCTCATGCTTTACATAAAACCTCATATTTTGATAATATTTTCCTAGGCTGATCTTTGTTTATGATGTAAAATAGAAGAAAAAAATGTGGATAAAGGTAATTTAAATTGATTTAATTGTGGTTTTAATCTCCAGGTTTTTGGCAGCAATTGAGCTCTTAGGTTATCTATTTGGAGTTCAAGAGGAATTTTGGACAGAGATACTTCAAACTTTATGAAGTTCAGGCATTCTCTTGTGTTTATAAATCTTTCACCTCAACATTTGTTTTGTTAAATGCCAGGAGTTTTCATTTCCATCAATGCTTTTACATGTGACATGTGGTGTTTGAGTTAACAATTAGGAAGTGCTGTGCTGGAAAGCTGGTAAACAGTGGACAAATGAAGTAGAAAGAATGGAATTTTAGGACATTTTTAGCCAGCTTTTCTATATCGATTGTAGATTTGATTACAGAATATGGCAAGCAGACAATAAAATCCAAGCTAAAAGATATACACTCAAAAAGATGCTTCAAATTAAAGAGCCTTAGCTTGAAGTGTGTTTTCCAGTATCAACTTCCTATGCATTTGTTGAGTTTGACAGTTTATAAGAGCCCATTTCTGTTAGAATATAGTTAAAAAATTAAGTCACTAATGAGTCAGGGTGTAATACTGTGAGATGCAGAGGACTGCTGCATAATGACCAGGTTTCTAGTTTCTATACTCAGAACAGAAAAAACAGTTCACTTTCTTGTCCTGCTAAGTTGTTCTCCTATGCTCTCCTAGTGTGAGGAACATTAAATACTTAAAAGTTAAAAAAAAAAAAAAGTGTTTTTACAGTCAACATTTACTTGTGATTTTTATTTTCTTTTGGATAATATATAGTGGTTTTGTATTGCTATTACTTAACAGATTAATAGTACAGCATTTTAAATCTTACATATTATAAAACCATGAAATAGGCATCTGAAAACCAGACCAGTTAAAGATCATGCCTTCTTTTAAATAAACTTCCAGCTCTTTGTTTTATGAAACAATGAGATCTATACAATTATTTTATAATTGAGGTAAAACATGTTTGGCTGAAATCTAACCACTTTGATGCCACCAGAATCTTTACACTGAAGGTTGTTCAGTTCCTTCTACTGGTGTTGACAAACTCACCTCCCTGGGGGAGTACAGCTTGTATTTTCTGTGCTTTGGTGAGATTCAGAAAGTGTATTTTGTCAGGACTGAGTCTGATGATATAAACACAGTAAATTCCAATATCCTCACAAATTCTGGTCTTACTTGGGAGAAGGAAGGGCAACTTATTTGACCACCTACGTTCTTCTTCCTTTCCATTTGCCTTCCTCTGGAAAAGAAGCACTAAGTAATTTCTGCTGTAGGAAAGCTGTGCTGTATCTTAATCTGTTCTCTCCATTACTTATTCCTCTTCAGTACAGTACCTCCTCCTGAAAAGGTAGGAGGACCTTGCAACTTTACTTCCCAGGCATTAAGAAAGTGCTGAAGCATACCAGAAGGAACAGAATAGGAAGGTAAAGTTAAATGAGGGGGAGGATCTGCTTTGTAAATTTGATGTGAAAGTAGAGGGCTGGGACAGAACTGCAGCATCTGACAGTATATGATTGATTTGAAATTTGGGTGGGTAGAAGTAATCTCCGAGTAAGAAATCAGCATTTGTGTGAGTGAGAACTATGACGGAGCCAAAGTTATCTTAATTAAATGAGCTTGGGAAAATGGCAACATCAGTTTTCACACCAACACATTGGGCATGACTGGGGGGACATCCAAAAATCTAGAATATAATCCTTGGAGGAAAAACAAAACAATACAAAATAAAACAGAACAGCAACCAGCTAAGCTCTCATCATTCATGCCTTTTTTACTTTTGGGGTCAAAAATAACAAATATAAATGCATTTTTTGTTGACCGAAGCATTTCTGGAAACAGTTCTTTCGTTAAAGGATCAGTTCATTTTTATATGTGTGAGCTCTTTCACATGATAATCTAGAATGCCATACAGGAATCAGTGATCATAATAATTAAATTGATGCTCCCTCTATAAAATTTATGGTGGGAAACCTGATTATTTATTTCTTCTTGGTTATTTTTAGTTGTTGTGATTGAGTATGTGATCTAAACTTTCAGGAAACAGAAGATGAAATAAATCTAAAGCTATAGATCCAATCTGTCTGAACTACTTTGATGCCTGATTGCTCTGGTTTATCATACAAAAATTCTATGTGTTCAATGCATTACTCTGCAGAAGTGATGAAGAGACTGATGACTGGTAAAACATGCTGTCCCCTTTGCAGAAAGGAGTTGATAACGAAAGGGAAATGTAGTAACAATAAGAAAAGAAACAACAACAGTCTGTAAAAGTTAAAGGACACTAAGAAAACTGTTCAAATAATGTTTCTGGTATGACAGAATCAGATTTATTTAGGCTAAAAAAAATCATTTTAAAAAAAATTTTAAGCTGAAAATGTATACATTTGGTTTTTTTTTGTTTTGTTTTGCTTTGTTTTTTGTTTTTTAAATAACAAGAAAGAGATAATCTCGCAGGTAATACATTTTCTCTCATTTGATCTATTTGCCTAAATAGCTTTATAGGTTAGATCTCACACTGCCAGTAGCTGATCATAATAATATTTAAAAAAATATAATTTACCAGTCAACAGTGAAATAAAAAGAATTGATTATTCTGCGGTCTATATATAGAGTGTCATATCATAGGAGGGGTTACACAAAAGAATTACAACTACAGGGAGAGTAAGTACTGTACTATACATATATCAATATCACCTTGGGTCCATCTTGATTTGTACATGTATGACCATGCACTTTTCTCTGCTTATCTTGTGAAAATATGAATAGGGAAATGAACGGTACCACTATTAAAACAAAGAGCTAATTTCAGGATTAACCCTGTGACTGCCTGTGTATCGTGCTTGCTCATAATCTTACCAGAGGGCAGCAACCTTGAATGGATGTCTCATGGTGCACAGTGACCAACAACTTCAAGCCTGTGGGTAATATGTCCAGTGAAAAAGACATATTTATGCAACCCGAAGATGAATGATGCACTGATATCCAGTTTTCTATGGACTGATAAAGTACATGAACCCTCTAGAAAGTCAGGGAAGAATAGCTAAATAAAATACACTGCAAATGTGTCATTATCCAGAAAAACATTAAAAGAAAATTACAGCTGTTTCAGGAAATTCACAGTTCAGGGTGAAATGCACCATATGGCCTTCAATACCTAGGCACGACAGGGTGTATTAAAAAAGCTATTTAGGTGGTTCCCCATTGTGCCAAGGCTTTTGAGGACATATGGTACCTTTCACCCTTGACTAATATTTTCTTTCATTCATTGTTTTCCATGGCCACCTTAAACATTCTTTGAATGTCGTTTTTGTTTCCAGTTATACAAGTATGTGTGAATGAACATATGTATGAGAAAGAAAAGAGACAGTTTCCTCTTAGAAGATATCATTTTCTTAGAGACTGAAAGATTCTGAGCTGAATTTGGCAATCCTTATTGCTTCACAGGCTGGGAACAAGTGAATTTCTGATGATGTATTCAAGATGTAAAAAGGAATAGAGAGAAGTCTCAGCTTTAAATCAGAAAATGAAAATAAGACAATAATATTCTGGTTCATAACTGGACTCCAAGATGCAATAATAATTCAAATAATTGTAATAGCAATCACAATAGCAATAGTAATGGTGATAACAATAGCAATAACGTTACCACTATGTAAACTGTGATTATTTTTAGCAATGGACTGTAATGAATTAGCTATATAAACTCACAGAAAAACAGATTATTCTCTTTTTAGAAAGTGCATACCAGAGAGATGATTTATCTCCTTATTTGAAGAATTCTTGATGCCTAAAGTCCTACTGAGGGGAATCCACCTCTCTATTTCTGTGTTCCTTTTTAGTTTTCAAGAAATTGATTAACTGAATACGTGCTAGATGTCTTCTGGATATATAATCAGATAAGTCCCCTGTGGAAGCTGCCAAGATTGTCTTCTGTCTTAATATTGTCTTCCCAAGTAAGTCCAGTGCATCTTGGAACAATATGCTTATATACCGCCTAAGACATCAGAACACCTTGCAATCTTTTTCGTATTTATTCTTATTCATGTTTTTCTGAAAAGTAGGAAAGAACTATTCTCTCTGAACAAAGTCACAGAAAGTCTGAGAACTAGACTCAGAAAAGAACAAAGTATTGCAAGACTGATTATTGCAGCAACCAATCTCTGGTCTCTTTAATTCCTAGCATCTATTTGCTTGAGTGAGGTGTTTACTTCTTAACTTCATGCCTATGAGGAGCTAAGCATCTAAGAGCTGGAGACAGACAAGCCAGCCTACTGAGACAGTGGAATACCAACAAGAGTCAAAAGGATAATGTCAGAAGAGGATGCATTGAGATCAACTTTGAAGACTATGGTAGCTTATTCAGTGCTGTAAGGATGTTCTTATCCCCCAAATGGGATTCATAGACATCTACCTGTTCTCAGAAGGAATGGAGATGTAGTAACCAGTAGTTCTTATTTCATTGATTCCCAGGGTGTGAAAATTTGTTCTGAGAGGATTTGACTTCACTTCCATGGGAAAATTTAAATGCGATATAATTTTGTATAATAGGGAATTTTCAGTTTCCCCCGATGTGTTTAATTCTGTTTTCATGACGTGACCAAGCATTTAGGCTGGAGAGAAAAAAAGAATAAGCATGAACTACTCATGAATTTGACTTTTAGAGCAGTTACCCAGGCAAAAGGTTTAAGTTTGATTTCTTAGTTCCAGAAAAATATTAAAATAAAACACTTAAAGAATGAGAGAGGATAGCAACCTAAATAACTGCCACTTATTTGTGGAGATCTGTTCCATGTAATTTCTTCTATCCATTTTCTGACATCTTCCATTTCTTCTGAAGTCTTACCATGTTACTTTTAGGGATCTTACTGTTAGAAAAAGTGGAAGGTCATATACCACTCATCACTCAAACTCTTTTGTAAAGTGAATTGACTTCCTTCTGAGCATCAGAGACAGGAATCATAAAATCAAGACTGGGAATACATTGTGTGAAAATTTCATTCTTTTGATTTGACAATCTAGGGCAATATCAATTAATCACTTTCTAGGGAAAAAGGTATAATAAGGCTTAAGAAGGCATTCACAAACATAAATAGTCTAGAACAAAATATATAATATCCTGTAAATGAATCTCAAAAGCTATCTAGTATTCATGAGATTTTTTTTTTTTTTTTTTTTTTTGTGGAATCTTCTACAAACCAAACATCCAAAAAATAACATAAAACGATAAAGAAGAAATCATATTTATTCATCATACTTTGCAGAACAGTTACACCAGCAAGAGTTGATGATGTACATCAGCTGTATGTGACTGTGTCTTGTGCTTAGTTTGGCCCGCTATATGTTAAACAACGTTTACTGGATATTAGAGTGTTTACTCCAAGCTGAATTAGCAAATTAATAACTAATCCTAGAACAGTAGACAGCTGGGGCCAATATCTTTCATATCCTTTGCTGTTGCCATAAACTGAGCAATGATTAGAAAGCGTATTAGGAAGAATGTATTGCATCTAACTACCATTTGGATATACTAGGAAAAGTGGCTGAATTAAAGTTGGCAAACAATGTAAGGAAATGAGCCACTAATGAGCTGTACCTAAGACACAGAAAAACAAACCTCCTCTGCATATGAGTGATTAAGTCACCCAGGGAAAATTGTATTAATGAGCAAAAAAAAAAAAAAAAAAATGGCACATTGTCAAATAATCTAGTATAGTGATTTATGGGAACTCATGTAAAATTACTATCTCTCAAGGTAGCTTTTCTCAGACTGTGAAAAGCCAAGCATTATGTCCAAAGAACTGAATGCACTCACAGTTAATTCATTTTTTAAAGACCTATCTTTCCTAAATGTACTACCCTCTGTGCCTTTCTTCACTAATCTATTTTACAGATCCTATACACTAGGAAATTCTGTCTTAAAGATTTTTGGAAGTTAAGAACTTGACAAAACCCCTTTGATAAGCTGTATAAATGAGACTATTTAGAATTCATGCAATAAATCTTGAGCGCATAATGGTGGAAAATGTTTTTTTTCTCATCCAATGATATCATCCAAGATCTGTGTTTTCCAAATCTTAATTCACTGGCCAAATTCTAATTTTCCCAACATTCCAAAATTTAGTTCACTGGAACAGAGAAAGAAGCATTGTGCAGATAAGCTTCTACATCATGATATGAGATCCATACTCAAAGTTTTGACTTTTATTAGGGAAATTAGGAGCTGAGATCTAGGTTTCCCACCACCCGAAAATTTTAACTATCTTACCATTCTGAGGGGTGGACAAAGACATCATGTATCAAGTGTTATCTTGAATCTGTGAAATCTTTTCCCAAGAAATGTTCCATTGGAACTTTGGTTTTCAGTTAAATAAGCTTCCTTTGGGAAGGAAAAAACAAAAAGTTTATCTATAATTCCAAACAACTGCATTAATTCAGTTACTTTGGTTTTTCATTAGTATAACTAAGAGCAGAAATTGTCCCACCCAATATCTTCAAGGAGATCAAAATAAAATATTTTAAATAAAGAAATATCATCAACAAAATAACATCAACAAATTCAATAAAAAAAAAAAAGTCTTCTGAGGTCTTATTTAAACTGTGATATATATTGGTTTCCTTTCCTAACTCCAGAGAACATGGTAATTTTTGTTGTTTTTTGAATTTTTAATTATTTGACTACTTAAAAGAACAGAATATCCGAAAGTCTCTGAAACATCATCAAACACAGAGAACATGGATTTCTTTGATTCATTGGCACCTTCCCCCATATGTCTTTAACAAGAAAAAATATATGTGCAACTACCCCACTTATCATATGTGTATATGCATGTGTTAATATATTCAGATAAAAAAGTCATTTAACACATATGTGTATACAGAATAGACCACCCAGACAGAAGAGACTTTATAGGCCTTTTAAACACAAACATTTTCAAAAAGGCAGATATGGGTGATTAAAAAGAGGTGAGGGGCATTCTCATGTTGTGCATTGACAGGATACAGAAAGTCACAAACTTCAACAACTAGGACAAGAGTAAAAGATGTCAAAGTCTCGTGGAAAAAAAGAATCTTAAAGTGGACTACAAAACAAATCTGAAAAATAAATTTTGGCCCAGGAATAAATGAATAAATGCATAAATTAATTTAATACAAGCTGTCGATACAATCATCATTCCCTTTGTCTCCATAATGATCTGCTTCTATTTATGAAATTATTTATTATGAATAAATCATGCCAAATAGGGAGTAGTTATTGTGAATTAAAGAGGCAGGGAGAATTTATTTTTCAAAATATGTGAATAAATTGATTTAGATTAAACAACGCATCAAGATTTCAAAATTGTCAGGCATTAAGATCTGTAATATGTGCAGTGGATGCAGCTGAGTTTAGTTTGTATTTAAATATTTGTTAGAATGAAGTACTGTAAATATTCTTTAAAAATTTTCACCGGTTTGTAGTATTGACCTGATTTCCTTGCATAAACCAAGTGGAGAAGGTTCTTCTCCTTCACTCCTCCTACTGCTCCCCACCCTCACCCAATATATGTGGATTAAAAGAGTCCTATTTACAAAAGAACAGATGAGGGACAAAGCAACAAAACATGAATAAGTAAAGCCCTAAGGCCATTGTGACTTCCTCTAGTTTTCTAGGTGAAGATTTTCAAAAGACACCAAGGCCGTTGACACAAAAATCATATTAAAAGTCATTGAGGTTTGAGTACGCTTAGGCTTCTTTGAAAATGCCTCTCAATTTTTGCTTTGGTACTGAGATACAAGGAGAACTAAAGAAACTTACATTTCAGTGCGTAGACCTTGTGTTTGAAGAGCAACTACTCTCCACTAAGTTCAAATTCCCAGAAGCAATCCTTCAGCCTGCACACCTTATTGTAGTTAAAATACAGTCTTTCCCCCTCATTTTAATGAAAATCAAAGATGAATCATATAAATTACCACAGCCTGCAGGAAAAAAAAAAAAAAAACTGTTAATCCCATGTAATACATTGGTTTGTTAGAGTGATTCCTACAGTTTCTGTGCTTCTAGTACTTTCTTAGGTATATATTTCTAGACTACTTGTTACAAGAAACCTGTATTTTTCCATCCCTGATTTTTATTAATCCCTTCTATTTTCTTATTTCCTTTTTCCCTTTGTCTTAGTGGTTAGCTCTTTAGTATCACT
The DNA here is from genome assembly GCA_013399115.1 of Anseranas semipalmata. NCBI lineage: Eukaryota > Metazoa > Chordata > Aves > Anseriformes > Anseranatidae > Anseranas > Anseranas semipalmata. Next base: position 38,951 of record VXAA01004164.1, on the reverse strand, counting down.
ACTCAGAACAATACTAAGTAACAGCATTAAGAGCGCAGGCATCCTTCTCAGTAGTAGACATGTCTGTTTAATGGTGCAAGTTCACACTTATTCCCTTGCCTGGGCTTTTATCTGCCTTTAGGGGGTAACAAATCCAGAGGCTTAACTGTCTGGGCTGCTGACTGTTGAACCAAACTGCTGGTGGCTTTGGCTGTGCTTTCTTCACGCACAGGCAAGCCTTTGGAATTAAACCACAGCCTCACTTGATGAAAGCAACATGTTCCAAAAAGCAGCTGTTGATTTGAGGGAAACAGTGGGATTTGGGAGGTAGTTGCTCTGTTTATTTTTTGTATGTGGACTTGACCAATTCCTTCCTATAGGGACAAAAATAAAGCAATAAAGAGCAAGGCTTGGACAAGACACTGAAGAACATCAATAAATTTCTGCTAACAGCTTTGCCCTTTGTAGACATTTGTCTTTATTGACTTTTGCCTTTTTAACCTGCAGTTAAGTTACGTTTGATTGCCCATCTATTGTGGTAGTCCCACCATTGAAGGGAGAGACAAAATGTTTCTAGTATCCCCACAAAACATGACAGGGTGTATTGCAAAAAGTAGTTGGGAATTCATTTACTGTCCTTTATGTGAATACTCCTACAGTAACGACTGAATTACTGAACTCAGGGTGTTTCTGACTACCTGGTCCACATATGCACTCCAGGCATATTGCAACTCCACTGTGAAGCCTGAGTATGCACCTGACATTCCCAACACCTTAGATTATTGGGAAGGAAATCTCAAAATAAAGGCTGATGACAGTCATTATGCACTGCTCATTGTGCATGTGAGATCTTTTCACTTTACTGACCACAGGCTGGTAGACCGGTACACCAGGTTTCACTTCAGATAAACTGAATGTTGTCAGTGAGACTGAATATACCTTACAGAAATTGCCAGTAACTTATCAGATCCTTGGGAAATCAGCACAGCTTCCTTGCACCAGTTTACTTCATTAGCAATGTTACTTCTATTTGTCTGCTGTCCTGGAAGATTTCTGTTAAATCTTCAGTAGAAAACTATCGTTTGCTTTACTGAAGCAGGGTACATGAGGGTCATAGAATGCATTGTGTAGACAGGAAATGAATGGTGTTAATGAAATGAAGATCTGTATATAATGAATTTTCACAAAGAGAAAAGTATTAGATTCTCTATCATTAAATGAAGACTATATAGCTATATGGAAGATATGGGAATTTTTTCTCAAGTCATTACTTTTTGTCCAGAAGTTGTTTACTTGAATCACAAAAAAGAAATGCATAAAAGGAACCAAGTATTTCTTCCATGCTTTGGTGTTTACTTACAAATAATGCATAGAAAATTTCTGTGGTAAAGGTAAAAAAAGCAAAACTACTTTATTCCCTTTCAGACATCACACAAAACTTTTCTCATCTGTTTATCAGTCAGTCATGCTGCAAGAGTTTTCCTGTCTCTGCTTGGTGGTTTTTGTTCATTATTTCTATATTTCTGTGAACTTTTTTTTTTTTTTTTTTTTTATTTTAACAGACAGTGTAAGCATTCAACATCAGGTTCCATCAAACATCTTAGACCATATGTTGCAACTACTACTTGAGATTTCTCACTTGTCTGGGTTTTGGTTAATGGTGCCTACAGTTTCAGCTATGTGATTTTGTAAAGGAGCTAGATCATTCTTTACACTTATCTCAGATTGAAGACAGTGGCTATGACTGAGTTCGATAATGTCTTTCACAGCTTCTAAGCACAGTTAAGGCATATGTTTTAGTCAAAATTTATTAGGATCTAAACAGAGTAAACTATGTGGAGAATGCACAGCTGAAATTCTATTATCTGCATTATATGGGAGATTTGACGAGATGACTTTTAGTTTGCTTTTGGTCCTACAATCTGTTGATTAGAAACAATAGCTCTCACAAAGTACTGAAAAAACTCTTTCATTTTTTATCCAAGGCCTCATAGTCACATGTGAAAAAGTGTCCCAAAATGAACAAATAGTTGACATAAAATTAATACAAGGCTATAACCTAAGTATTATTTGCAATTATAGTTCTGAAATTGTAAAATTAATGTATTGGGTGGCAAGGTTTTTGTAGCAGCTGGAGTGAGGGCTGCCGGGGTGGCCTCTGCAGGAAGAGGTCAGTGTCTGATGCTTCAGGACACAGCTGAGCCTGTTAGCAAGTCTGGTAACACCAAGGTCAGAGGAGGAGGAAGAGGTGCTCCATAGTGGAGCAGATATCCACTGTGGACTGTGGAGGACCCACTATAGAACAAGTGGACATTCCTGTAGGAATTGTGACCTGGGGAGAACCCACGCCAGAGTTAAGGAAAAGGGTGAGGAGGAAGGAGAGGCTGAGAGGAACAGTTATGTACTGACTATAACACCCCCACACACACATCTCCACTGCACTGCTCAGAGTAGTGAGGGTATTTTGGAGTGAAGGGATAAACTTGAACCTGGGAAGAGTGGGAAGAAAGGCGTTGATTTAATGTTTATCTTCTTGTTTCTCACATAATTTAAGAAGGCACAGAGTCCTGAATTTCAGACCTCATCCACGTCACTCTTCCATCCTTGATCCACAATATGTTGTACATAAAATCCTTAGAACTAGTGGGAAAAAGCATAGGCCTAATGTTTCATGTTATTGCTCTTGTTAAAAAGAATAGGCTAGCTATTAATGTGTGTTTAATAATGAATGAATGTGTAGATAGCTGTGTGGGGAGAAAAATTATAATATTAAAACCTTTTTCTAGCAGGATTTGTCAACTTGTTTTCCTTACAAAACATTAAACTCAAATTTTCTACTTTTCTCTTAAAATTATTAGCTTCTTTTCAGAAGTATGTATGTGCACACAAGATGCATAAATAAAGGAGACAGGATTTCAATTCTGCATCCACATGTGCTAGGGCAGACGGTGTCAACTGGTGGACTTATACCCCAGCACTGTCTGAGAAGATCCTTCCCTATGTAGGTTTCTCTGTATCAACCCCACATGATGGCCCTGCTCTCTCTTTCTGTTCAAGTGAAGAATTTGCCTGTCTTTCCCTGTTGTTCTTGTTGTTGTTTGTTTTGTTTTGTTTTGTTTTGCTGTTGTTCAATACTGGTAAGCAGCTCTGTTACCCTTATTTTGGTAAAGGAAAGTCTACCCTGTTTAAATCTACTGTAACCACAGTAACTATTCATACGTTCTCTCGCTCTGTGCCTGTCTGAATATTTGTATGCATACACCATACCAGATAAATCTCAGTGAGTGTCAATGTATCTCCACTAAAATGCCTTGGGAACTGCTGGCTTTCATGTAACCTTGTTTATGGCAATACCTATGAAGGTGTACTTTCCTGAATCTCTTTGATTCAGTAATCAGTTCAAGCTGGAAGTAGAATTTATATTTTCTGAAAAATTTATAATGTTTCTTCATTCTGACAGCATTGTGTATTGTAGGAGAACATTTTTCTCATGATATTTGCATCAGTGTTATTTTAGACCCAGCCAAATAGATTGAGATGAAGAGGAAAAACCTTAAAATATGTTGGAATAGTTTTCTCCACCTTATGTATCTGCTTGATCTGAAAAACTACAGACAGATAAGCAAGTAACTTCCCATAAATGTCCCATTTATATCTAAAAAAATAAAATCAACTTTTGATCATAAATTAATTTATTATATTTTTTCTGCCTTTGACCTTGCTCTCCTGCACTGTGTCCAATAATCTCAGCTGGATCCTATTTAATAAGATTCCAAGCTTGCTATCATTTTTCTCATGTCATCATTGTTTCATTAAAATATATCCACCCAAAACAGATTTTTTTTTCTTGCTCTTATTGTCCCTCCACCCTTACAAATAGATACATAAAAAAGAATTGAAAACTGCACTTTTGCTACTTCATCCTTGGCCACTGACAATTTCAAGGTCAATACAACATTCCAAAAAGTAAACAACTACATGTAAGAAAAGAGGGAGCTAAAGTTATTTAATGATGAAGAACTTTTACTTATATTCACTTTTTGTTGCCAAAAAAATCCATCTACTAATTGTGTTGTTGAATTTTTCAGTGGCACACTTTATAAAACATTAAAAGATTTTAAAAAGTGAAAACTAAACATTTTATGTCTTGTAACTAATACAATTCAGCATAGATATTTGTGTATGTGTATATATATACATGTAAGTATATGTATATATGCATATATGAACACTTACACCTAGTTTCACATGCAAACACTCACACATACTTACAGAGATATGATTGCCATGATGGACCCATGTATGCCAACAAGATACTAAAGCTCTCTAAAGAGATATATCAAGCTTTCCACAGAGGAAAGAACTGTCTGAATAAGAACGAATCCAGATTTTTCTGCTTTTTATACCAGGACTCCTAAATGTTCATATTACTACCCCCACATAGAAAAGAATGAATTAAGCTTATTTTCTTTAAAAGATTTTTAAACCAAAAATTATTTTTTTCTGTCTTGTTTATTATAAGAATGAAGTCTGATGGGTGTGAAATGGTACTGGAGTACTTGTCTACAAGTTTTGCCAGGTATAGCTTTATCTGTCCAGACTTGGCCATGTTTTTGTGTGGTTTAGACAGAACGGCTATTCTGTCTGCCCACTGTGCTATCTTACTGACCTCAGGAGGATCTGTAACTAAATAACAGTGTCACTCTTGGTAGTCTAATTACATTAATATTAAATGTTTCAGATTCTGTTATGTAGTAATCCAGCTGGTCTTCAGTGTACTTAAATCAAAGTAGGTATTAATTTACAAGGCCACTTGTAAAAGTCTGTGCAATTTACAAATTAGTGTACTAGTTATACGCAATTGCTTGTTTCTGTTCCCTCAAGTTTGCTAGCAAGCTGCTGAGAATAACACTGCAAATGTTTTAATTTAGTGTTTACTTTCTAGCAATGACACTACATTGGCCCTAAGTACTTGCTTATAACAAGTACACAAATGTCTTCAAGTTTTTTATTTATGAAATTGGTGCAACCCTTCCTAGAGTCACAGTGGTTATGTTCAGAATCTGTATTTAAGGTTTCTGGATTAACTCTTTTTATCGAGAAAACAATTTAGAATTTATATATGAAAGTTCCAGGCATCCTTCCCTCCTTCCTTCCTTCCTTCCTTCCTTCCTTCCTTCCTTCCTTCCTTCCTTCCTTCCTTCCTTCCTTCCTTCCATCTTTACTATTTATAAATGACATTAGTTTCCAAGATCACACAAATGAAACTTTTATGATGTCATAAACACACTCTGCAGGGTTTAATTTTAATACATTTCTCAAAGAAAATATTTTTTAATTATAAGATATATCTGTCTTATAGAGAAATTAAACAACCCTTGAAGAAGTGAACTGAGCGTATGTTTCAGAGTCTAAATAAAATGTAATTGAAGGAAAAAATCTCCATCTAAACTGGATTGTATAGTTCCTACTTTTTCACCTGTTCTAAATTTCTCTGGGAAGAAACTAGCTATTTTGAAAGAAATGAAGTATTTTCCAGCCTCTACATTTTGAAGCTCTGACAGTCTTCTTACCATCTTTTTTTTGGAGAAATTATTTCTCTCTTTAACAAGGTGAAAATGCTCAGGGACACAATGGTTTCCTAGTCATAAAAAGACTCAGGGACACTGTAGTGTCCTAGCCATAAAATAGCCACAAAATCAGAACATGCTGCAGTGTCATTCTTAGAAGCCAGCAGACAGAACTTAGAAGGACAGAAATAAACTTTATATTTAGTCCCAGTGTTCTGAACCATTAAACTCATATGGGCAGATTCTCTTATTTTCTCTCTCAAATGCCTGTTTTTCTCTAGTTGAGGTACAAGCTTATTGTTATCCTTTTTTGTTGTTGTTGTTGCTTCCTTTGTTCTCATTTCAAATAATCGTTGTGAAAAAGCAAAGGATTAAGAAGAAAAAAATAAAAAAATAAAAATTTACAATATTGCAGGACAGAATATAGCTGGCACATCCACCTACAATGATCCATTACCCATCAAAGCTTGTTAAATTTTCCATCCAGTTTATAAAAGATGGTTTAACAAAATGAATTATCAGCCAATATTTGTCAAACCTACCCAATATACAGAGTCAGTGCAGCTGTGAGATATATATATATCAATCAGCTGGTGACTGTGTTGAATGTTATAGTATTGCCTATTTATAAGTAGCAGATATAGGCACGTTTGCAAGCACCTCTAGACTAAAAAAAAACTTTGCAACACACGAGGCAATGAGAAAATTTTGATTCTAAGGACAAAATTTGGAGCATATGTTAAAACCTTCAGGAAGTCCTTCTGGCAAATGTCTGAACCAGGGAGCACAGATTTGAAAGCCGGACCTGTTATCCCACACCAGGCTTTCTTGGCTGTGAATTCAATGGTCATGACCAATCCCCAAGCTGCTTCTCAAGAGCTTCTTGGCCATATGGTTGGTTGAGTTCACATGGGCAGAAGGTGTCTGAAAAGTCCTCCTAGCTCTTACATGAGGAGCTCCCTTGTCTGTTACACAGTTCCTCTAGTAAGGACAACACAATTTTTTTGTATCTCTAATGAAATAAAATCATCATAAGATTATCGTTAAAAATAAGATCAATATGCAATGCACTGACACAGGAAAATAATATGGTATGAAAATTAATAAACTGAATTATTTTACCAGTGCTTTTCAGTTGACTTTTTTTGGTTTGATTTATTTTGGCTTCTAAGCAAGTAAGAAGGCTGGGGTACAAACAGGCTTATCACAGATGGCAGGAGAAAGCATCTGTTTTCAGAAATATCATTTCAACCACATTACAAAGGCATATTATCTGCATATATATAAGGCATCTAAATTGTAAAGTAATTACAGATCTTAACGTTAATTTGTACCTCTTTTATGACGTTGATTGTGGCTTTGTGGTTTCCTTGATTCTTTTGCACAAATCTCATCTTACATTTAAAAGCTGCCTATGTGCTAGTTACACATTTCAGATTCACTTTGCCCTGTGCTCTATCTATAAAAAGATAGAAGACAATCATTAACAAATTCTAAAATGATTACTTCACTGAAATGAGCAGTCAGTAAAAATAATTGTCTAATATGAAACTGTTACCTAGGCTTGTAAAATGCTTATTCAGTTGCTGAGATAGCGGATAATAAGGATGGATCAGGGAAATATTGTGAACACAGACAATCCCAACAAAACAGATTGCAGGTTCAAAGAGCTGACCCAGATGAAAAGTCTAGTTTAAATTTAAAAACTACCTAACTAAATGATTGGAGCAATAGTTATAAGGTCCAAAAATGATAAAATACGTAAATTATTTTTGAAGCTCTTACTTCAAGATCTCAAAGAGACTTCAGTAATATATTAAATTGCATAAAATGTCCTTATTTCATGGTGAGTATTAGCTGTTTGATGAATTGCTGAAAAGGCATGGATCACTGAGGTCAGTTCCTTACCACCACAGGCAAGATGTATGCTCTTTCGTAAACTTCTTGAATCCATCTAAAGCAGGTCACTGGCCAGAATTAGGCTAATGCTTTAGTCTCTTTTTTTGAGAATATAGTTTGAATAAGCACAATAACTTCTAATGGAAACCAGTTAGGATTATACCTACTTTACATTTGGTTATACACAAAACCAGAATAACTACGTGGCCTGTGTCTACAGCACTGCACTTAAGATAGGTGAAGTGCATAATGAAGTCTTTCCCCTCTACAGTATGCCTGTACAAACTGTTGAGCTTCAAACATCACTGAAGGTCTAAATATGTTGCTCTATTTTGCTTACTCCTTCTTTCTGAATGTTTTCTCAAATTCTTATTGCTGGTTGACCAAAATGCATTGCAGGCAGCTTGATTAGTGCCAGACTTCAGTGGCTAGCATAGAAATATCTAGCTGTTCTCTCCCTGAGTTGAAAGCAAGTGTTCCTGTGAAATATTGTCTTTATCATCAGGTGGTTGTGCTAGTAATATTTTGCCAAAGAAAAAGCAATTTTTTTTTGCTGTGACCTACACATGGATGACATTAGTTGTTTTTTCACTCTGGAAATCCACTCTAATATAACCATTTGAGTATGTTCATCTTATTCATGAGCTTTGGGCAATGTTTACAAAGTATACATGATATAAATATATGAAATAAGATAAAAATATATCAAATTAAAATTCATTCATTTTCCCCTCCATCTACTAATTACTAGTTATTTTTCTTTATTCTACCTATATTTGAATCTATTTTTCAGATTGAACAAGATAAAATTGTGATACTATTTCAGCATTTTACTCTCCAAATATAGGAGATGATTCTGTGGAATCTGCAGCTATTGATTTGGGTAATATGTAAAAATGTAAATGGATGATATGAAGTTGAGTCCTGAAATTTAGATAATGTAAATCAAAGAATTTCTGGAAATATAATAAAAATTAATTATTTTTTAAATTTAAATATAATAAGTCCCTATGCTAACATAAATACCATTTTGCAGATAATTTCAATCTGCTTGCAATGTAGAGGATTTGGGATGTAGCTAAAAAAAAAACAGTGTCAGAGAAAATTTTACTTTTGCTTAATGACTTCTCAGAAATCCTTTTGGCTGCTTGGACTGGTCTGTTTCTTTTTAGCCTTCATACTTAAATATGTTCTTAAAAGCTATTAAACAGCTTTGTGCCCTGTGAATGTTCTCTGACTTCTGCATCTGTTTCTGAGTGCAAAACATTTTTTTTTTTTAAATCTGCATTGATATCCAAAGCCTTTATCAAAATCCTGGCCTGGATAAGGTAATCATATGAACAGCAGAATCATAGTGACCTTAATATGGCTTAATATGGATGGAAAGAACAGCCCACAATGGGATATCATCAAATTGATTCAAGTTCTGTTATATCTTTCTAATGGCTTTCTCACTACATTAAGGATTTCTTGTTTTCAAGACTGATAAACACAACCAAAATCCAATTTCCACCCATGGATTAAGGAAAGCCTAATTAAAAGTGGTTATTGCTGATGTAATTTTCATGTTGAAAGTATCTAGGACTTACTAAATTGTGTACAGCTCTTGAGGTTCTGGCGGGGTGCTAATATGACACTAACTTAAATGGTTAGGCTGTTAATTAATAGATGTTACAAATATAATTTAAATTTCTTAGTATAGTCTCAGTGCTATGGCCAAGTATTTTCTAGTATGATTTTGTCTACATTTAATTAAATCCTCACTGAGCAAAGGAAAGTTCCAGCTCTTCTCTAAATGTACTGGAGTCTTGCAAAGCGTTGCATATGTAACTAAAAGAAAGCCTTCCATTTCCGCAGGAGAATGATTGCTAAGGATGCAGAGTTTTGTACAAGGACTTAATACATTGCTTGGGTGGTTTTGCTTGTTTGATTTTGAGCTGTTTACACTGATGACACTGAGAGCTGTTGATGCTTAGCAATTCTGAAAACCAGGTCAGGCATATTCAAATCCTTAAATGTGGATTTAAGTGTCTAATGCTGACTGTTAATTAACTCTTGAAAAAATGTATTGACTTTTGAAATTTCCTGCCTGATTGTTTAAAAGTTCAAAAGTCCTAAGAGCAGAACACAAAACAAAACAAAACAAAACAAAACTTCTTTGGGTAGCTCAGTAAAGGACATGGGAAGGTAGTCAGTAACATATAACGTTGCTGAGAGCTTGTTATTACCCATTTTTACTTCCTCGACACTGCAGAAGGTAGATCTAACCTTCCAGTGGTTATATTTTCTAGTTGTACCCTATCTTTGTCATAGATTAAAGCAAACCACCAGTGCTCTGAACTTTGAGACCTTCACATCTAAGATGCATACAAAGAATCTGTCACTTATGTTTATACCTCAGATAAATGACTGATAGTGTGTTAATTAAAGTAGAAAAGTTTCACTTGGCTTCACTGGAAGAGGGTTAGGTCCTTTAACATTTTGTAAACAATTTGCTAAGTTGAGAAACACCTTTTTCTTTACTCTGCCCTTAGAGCAAAAAGCGTGTTGAGTTCACGAACAAATCCATATTCATTCAGACCAAGGAAATGGGGAATGAGCACTTCATCTGTGATCTCATTGACTGAAAATGGAAGAGCCAGCTGGGTTAGCAAAGTAATTGATTGGAACGCTGCAAGTGTACATTTTGTTATGTAGGTCAGTAAAGACAGGAGTGTTATCATTCATTTTGTTTGCTTAGGCATAATACACACTCTTAAGTGGCATCAAGTAGTGAAAAGATTTTGTAGCACTCACATCCTTTTATAGAGTCTATTCTTGTCCAAAAGAACAGTAGCTCCAATTGCCAGCCTGCCCAAAACACTACTATTAATTAATGAAGTGGGCATTGCTATTGGATATTTTGTCTTCCCTTGCCTGTTGGGTTTAAATGCAATCTCCTCAGTATCTAATAGTTCTTTTGATTGCGGATTTTTATATTCAGCATATGCACTGCCTCATTGCTGCTCTGCCTTCTCTAAAGAAAATAAAAACAGCCAAGTTAGCATCAGACAAAATCCAAAATAGTTCTGCTGATGACTCTATTAAGATATAGATCAATGTACCACAGATTGAAACCTTTTCACTTTAGATTTTTGAAACCTTTTCACTTTAGATTTTTGAAAACATTTTGGTGACTCTCTACTGAAGAACACTCCTTGAATAGATATACAACAAGAAAGAAGATATACAACATGACCTAAGGTTTTAGCTAGTATTTGTTTGCTGTTATATATTGAGGAAACTATGTTAGAAAGTGGAGGAAGGCTGTCTTCACTCTCTATCCAATGGTTTGGCCATTTAAAGTACGGTCATTCATTCCATGGCAAAACATTCATTATCCCCCCATCTCGAGAAAAAAAATCTAGTTTAGACCAGCTTCCATTGTGTTATCAACTTTTAGAATTAACAGCCTAAGAAACAGAAAGTTTCCTCCTTCTCTTTCAAGCTTTTTAATCTTAATATAGCTATTCCTGCATTAAAGACCTATAATTATGAAGTAGTGACACTATTTTCTTATTACTTACATGCTAAAAATATAATAGCATATTTACCTGGCTTTGAAAGGGCCCTTGTGCTCCACTGTCATCTAGATTGGGCAGGATTTTGTTGGTGCCAGTCTTGATGGCTAAGCTGGACTCTTCAGAGGAGAAAGAGGTAAACTGGCTAATGCTTGTAAGAGCTTACTCTATTAAATATAGTTTCCTGAAACTATCACACTTATTCAAAAAATGCAAATATAATAATGTTGAATATGTCATAGGGGTTGAGAAACACTTCTTACTTAAGGAAAAAAAAAGGGATGGGTCACCCCTCATCCAAAAAGCAAAGGCACAGGCACAGGCAAAGGCAAAAGCAAAAGAAAAAGCAGAAAGCACAGGAGGTAAAGATGAAGAATGCTTTAAAATCAAGGAGGTAGGATTCTAGAGGTGTCCTCTTAACACTCTCCATTGAGTTGATAAATCAGTACATCCCTTTGCTATTCTTGCAGTGCCTCATTTAATGTCAGTTCTATTAAATTTGTTAAATGCAGTGCTTTTACATCAGTCACTTGAGTACAGAGAGGGTGTTGATCTGCAATACAGTCTAGTAGTTTTTTACCCAAGGAGTTGCTTAGTAAGGTCCAGATGGTAGAAGACTACTATCTCCTCTTGCAAGTTTGCCCTAACTTTGTACCATATATGCCATCTATAATTAAATCACCAATATCTATACAATGCTGAATATCAGTTTTATTTATTATCTTAATTAAGCTATTAAATATCTGTGATATTAAACAAAGGCATGTGTGCACTCTAAGCTGAAGAAAACTAGCAAAAAAAAAAAAATTAAATCACCAGGTTAAAGCGTGTGGATGGGTAGGTTACTAAACACAATCATGACAGAATGGCATGTGATCCTGCTTTCTAAATCATGGAAGAGGCTCAGTTTTTGTGCAAGTTTTCCCTTGCATTGCTTTCTGATTGAAACTCCCACTCAGAAGGCTGACTATCTGAAACTGAGGCCAGCTACTGGCTCTCCAGTAATATGCAGTTCATAAACAATTCAAATGCAGAATCTCTTCTAGGCCTGCATTCCTGGGTGTGGGAGTAAACAAGATTGCTGATGACAGGCTTTGGTAGTTTTTCTGAAATTTAGCCAAAAGCCAGCCCTGGAGTCTCAGGATCCCTGCAGAACCATCAGCTCCAGTCTCCTCTTTAATATAACACTGTCGTCTCTTCAAGGAATGCAATATGTATATCTCAATTATGTAACAGTTTTGATATCCAAGTACTGGAGTGAGGGAAGTTGGCGGCTTCTGCTACACTGACTTTCTATGTGCTTCACTTTGGTGTTGTTAAGTGGAGCAGACTGGTATTCTTAGTCTGAGTGTTTAAATGAAGGCATTTTACTAAAAGGAGCACTGCAACCTTCTGCCTTTCTAATGTACAATTCTAGCAACTCTACAATGGCTAGAAAATCTCACTAAACACTTTAAAATCTGTGCTAAGATAACTTTTTGTCTTCCTGTCTTCTTGTTTCCATCTAAAGATTCTCTCCCTTTCTCTGTCATCTTTCCTTCCCCTCTCCCCTTCACCTCTCTTTCCTCTCCTCTTCTCCCTCATTTTTCCCCTGGTAGAAATAAATGAGTTGATATTTTTGCAAGTACAGAGATTAAACAAAGCTTTGATGAGTCAATTTTTCATTATCATTAAGACAAGCCTTTGATCTTAGCCAACGTGTGATCTCTCAGAGCAGCTGCTTGTATTCCACAGATACACTCCACCCATTTTTTAAGGATCCACATTATCTCCAACGTGAAGCCGGTTTTAACATGGCCAGTGTCTGAAATTATTGACTGGATATAAGTAGGTGGCTCACTAGTACAGTGAAGTAATGGGAGATGATTAAGTAATAGCATGGTTTAACAGTCGTGTAAATGATTGTAAAACATAGATCTCATGCAGTGCTTACTCTGTAAGAGAAAAAGCATGCTAATATCATTATATTAACAAATGAGTGCCAGGGACCTTCTGGGTCACCGAGTCCAGTCCCCTTTTAGCAAAGAAAACTGTTTTATGAAATCCCTTCTGTAAATCTGAGATAAAAAAAATGCTTTCCAGATAAGCATAAGAAATGTAATCTGTAGGAGAAACAAGTCAAATCCAAGCAATATACAGTTTACTGTTATTCTAAAGCATTTGCTTGTACAGTAGGTTTTATAGACAGACCAGTGAAAGGAGATTACAGAGAGTATGAGTTAAAAAGTAGCTTTATAAACTATGTATACTACAGCTGTGCATGAAACACTTTCAAACTTTTATTTATGATATATCCCCTCAGGGAGAAAGAATTTCAAAGTCAGATGTGAAGTTTAAAGTTGCGTAAGTACCACTGAATTTGATGTGAGTGGAGATATGATGCACACATTTTTTGAAAATACACCTGTTTAAATTAATTATAGGTGCTTCTGTGATCTGCGCTTTTGCTAATTTTAATCTTCATATCAGACATCATGCTCATAAGCATTAGATTTTGATTGGTTTGAACAAAGGCCATCTTTTTCAGTCAGTTATTGTAAGGATTACTTTTTTCCAGAATTTGTATTTCAGAATGAACTTCCTTTTCTAGTTTTGGAATTACTATGTACCATTTCTTTATAGTACAAATATTTATAAAAAGTTAAAAGGACTTGTGAAGACACCAAACAAACTTCTTCAATAAATAAATAAATAAACAAACAAACAAACAAACTTTCTGGTTCAATTACCAATAAGCAAAATCTTAAGATTGCGTTGCCTCCATTTCATTCCCTCTTTCATGCTGCACCAAGCATAGCACAACTGAGTAAAGGACTTGAGAGATCAGGAGACAGCTAGCATCATAACTTTTAGAAAGTCATAGTATTACATATTAATTTACTTTCTTTTACTTTTTTCTTTTATTATTTTCCTAATGGGATCCTATTGCTATTCACTATAAGATAGAGGTATCCCATTCCTTTAATCCCATTTTTGTAAATAAACTTTTAGCCAAATAGAACTCATGTAAGAATTGTTTTGCATCTGCTTTTAGATAGTGCTGGGAGTGAAGTACAGAAATGTTTGTTTGTAAACACTCACATTATAGATATTCAGGGTTGGCTGAGAAAAACTGAATTATTAGTGTTGTGGTTGGGGGGTTCTCCTCACTTTGTTTTCTTGTTGATACCAAATAATGTAAATTACTGTTCAAACACTGTGTCTATTTCAGCTTGTCTGAATGAACGCAATGGCATCCTCAATGTGTTCATGAACACATTCAATGTTCAATGAACAAATTGAGGATGCCAGAAATGAAAGACAGAAAATATATTTGATCACAGAGTACACAAGACTCAGAAAGCTTTGTGTTTCCCTCTTTTCTGCATTGCAGAGAAATCCCACTTGCTATTTCACAGAAAAAGTAAAAAGTTACAGTAGATTATAGAAAGAAAGCCTCTGTTCTGGATTGCTGGACTTGAGGAGGCATTTGACCCCTGTTACTGCCAAAGGGACACCCTAATAGTGGCAAGCTCCTGAGAATACTTCTAGTACTACTTCTGTTTAGGATACCGAATAGCAACTGGTAAAGCTAAGTCAATTATAAGGTAAACGTAAGTAAAGTAAAATTATAATTGTGGCGGTAAAAAATAGTTATCTGTTTTTTTCTACTTCCACAAGTTACTTACTGCTTTATTGTATCAAGTCAGTATTACACTCTAAAAATATTTGAATATTTCTTACTCATAAACCTATCCTATGCACTACATATTTGCATCTTTACCATCAATAATTATTCAAAATAATTCAATGTCTTATTTATGATTCTCTTTTCTTCTTTCCTCTTGCAAATTTCTCCTCAGCACAGTGTGTTTTACTCAAGTCCTGTGGTTGACACAGGAGTAATATCCACAGCTGGTAGCAATAAATAAAGTTTTCATACAGACTATCATACAGACAGGATTTGATTTATCATGCAATATAGCTCCAGTCTCACACTATGGTTCTTGAGTTCTATAACACAAAGCCAAAACTTTTGCAACTTGAGCTTATAGATTGTATTTTTTTTTTATACATATAGCTGCCATATTAGGAGGTCCAGTCATAAGCTAGGCATTGAAACTGTATTTATAAAAAAAGCCAGAAAATAGAGATAATGAAGCCTGAGGGGAAGCAATGTGAAGATATGGACAGATGTATCTATCTATGGTACAACCATTAGTATTATTAGCAGGTAATATAAATGTATTTTTGGTTTCATGCTTGCATATTTATTTGACTAAAGACAAACAAAAAAGTAAACCAACATACAAAAGATGACTTTCACAACCCTATTGTTTTCTATTATACGTGTCTTAATGAAAATGATGAAAGCTATACAACTGGTCTGTATGGATAACGTTTACTCATATTTTTAAATCCACAATCAGCAGTTTAAAACAACTGGTCTGAAAAAGAGATCAGTCTGTATGTTTGGCATGCCCATAGTAATTAGTCCCCAAGTAGTGTAAAATGTTTAAAAGAATTTCAATTTCTTTTCAACCATTCTTTTCAAGGGTAACATGTCAAAGCTTAGCACTTTCCTCTGGATTTAGTTCAACTGGCTCACAGCCAGCTGAAGTCCAGCTTTCCAATCAGTTGTGATCTAATGCATGAGAATGAGTTATGCAGTTCAAGATGAAATAAAATCTATAACTCTACCACTGGGCAGAATTTTGATTTAGTGGAATACGTTGAAATATATTATTTATGTTGAGCTGTGTGAGCAACAAAATAGCCCAGGTTTCCTAGTTAATAAAATGCAAGGTGGATTGTTTCAAACACTATTTATTCACCTACATGATCAAATGTTTCAGCCATGCCTGTATGACAATTTTCTATAAAATTCAACTCGCAGTAATATCTGAGAATTAAAACAAATAACAGATTTGTACTTTAGATCAGATCATTTTATTATGTTTCATGATGTGTGAATATGCAAAGGCTTTGCCTTGCATAAACACCCCAAAATGATATACAGATGAAGGCACATTTATATTTGAGAAGGTGCACTGTTGCAAGAGATTCCGTAACTGTATTTGTGACTGAATTTTAGGTTAAAAAGTCAATATGATTTCTGAGGCAATACATGTCAGAAATATTTTTATCGGTCATATTTTTACAGTGAATCAGCATTTGAAGAAACTTTGTGGAACAAAATTTCCATTTTGTGGAGAGTCAGAATATGGAGAAATTTATGAAAACAGGATCAAGTCAATGAAACGAAGATTTAAGTTCACAGGCAGACAGCAATTATAACATTTCATAGTGGATATCAGACAGCAAGTGCTTCATTTTCTTTCTCTAACATAGCCTAATTTTAAAATGCTGAAGTCAATTTCTTCCCAGTTAGTCTTTTAAGAAAACATTTTACCCCTATTGTTTAGGAAATAGAGAGAGTTGCTGAGAATTTGTCAAAGTCTCAAAACTTGCATTATTGGGAAATATAAATTTAAATAGTGTGACAAATATTTATTCACAGCCCATTTCCTTGAAAAGTATTGTTTAGAAGAGAAGAGAAACAGGTGAAACAAGAAAAGAAAACAAGATTATCTTGCTTTTCCTGCTCTATAACTTTTACCATATGATTGATTATCAATTTTTGTCCCATGACTTTTCTCATGTAATTACTCCTATAATCAGTGTTTAAGAGGGAAATCTAAGGTGGCCTCCTCCTCATCCATACAGAGTCCTCTTTGCTATAGGACCAGTATACAAAAATAATTGCATGGACAAGTATATCTCAGTTAATTACCTTGTCCTTTGTTTTCATTGCTGATTGTAATAGCAACAAACAAACAAACAAACAAAATCAAACCTATGTGAAACCGTCTGCAGTCATGCCACAATAGTCCTGACTGTACTGCCATATCATACCATATATGTGTCAAATACACTGTTGCTGGACTCTGCTCTTTCCTCTGCTAAAATTCATCTGCAATTTTCCTAGAATCTAAAGTTTCAGTGCCTGTCCAGCACAGCTACACAGGCCACCTGTTGCAATTAAACAGAAGAAAGGTCTGTATGGAGGCACTAAAATGCGTGTCCAAGTAGTTTGTCTAGACATGGCCTGGGAGTTGAAAACCTTAAGAAATCTGAAGACTTTTATACATCTGGACAGCTACTTGAAAGGTTATCTGAAAGGATCTAAAACTTCTAAACTTAAAAATGAGAAAGAAATGTCAAAGCAAGAGATACAAGCAAGATTTATAAAACAAGCAAAATACTGTATATTAATCACTTTGGTTGGGGTTGCATTCACATCAGGGCATTAGTTATTTTTCATTTTAAAACATAAAAAGTAGGTGGCAGTGTCACCTCTTAGCAATTGTGTTCATTTCCATTCTTTCTAACATTTTGAAATTTCAGGCAGAAGAAGTTTTGCTTACCACAGCATTAATTTTTGGGAAAGATTTCCCTGAAGAGATCCGAGGGAATCAATTAATGCTTTTGCAATATGTATACTCATTTATTCTAGTATGCTACAATCATACATACACATATCTAAAGGTTAAAGTTTCATTTAACCTTTCTTTTAAATGATATATTTTAGGTTTGTATTTAAAAATGCCATTTCATTGAAGATATATGTCCAAAATTCTTTTTCAAGGGTAAACTATCCTCCAGCAGTGAAACAATATTAATATATTCATTTTTTAAGTTACTGGAAAACTGTGGAAAAATAGATACCAGGCTGATTAATAATTATATTTATATAAATATCTATATATAAATTTTACCAATGAAATAAAGCATTCAAAAGCTCTATTCTTTTTTTCCTAATGCAAGTATACCATACAAGTTATTCTGCAGTCCTTCAGTAATGGTAGTACTTGAATTTTAATGATAGTGCTTGAATTGTTACACATACTGGTAAATATCTATGGAACAGTCCACTCTTCTCTACTATATTCAAGGTTTCCATATGTGCCAAATATTATGTTTCAATTCACTGTGGCTCTGTGGCCCCTACTTTAAATATAAATTATTCCAGACAGATGTAATTAGGTCATGGACGATGTGCTCTGTTTTAAATTTTCCTTTTCCTTTTTTCCAGGTCTGATAAGGCAACATCAGCACTAACCAGTGGACCTTGCTTTTCTGCATTATACTTAGCTATGTTACTCTCATTTCAAAATTTGTCTTATTTACTTCTTCAGCTCTCCTTTCTCAGTATTTACCTACAGGCTTTCCAAGAAACTAAATCTTTATTCATTTAAGAATCTTCCAGAGATTCCTATGCTTCCATATAAGAAGTATTAAATATTTTTTTAAGCATTCAAAACTTTAGTAAGTCTGAGGAGCAAGGGTTTAATAAATGGGTAACATAAATGGGCAACAGCAAGAACTGATGTTATATGTGTTATATGGTGTTCAAAGTAACGACTATGTAGATAACAGCCTGCTTGCAAAGTATTTTCAGAATTGAAGCATTGCTGCAAGTCTTACTACCAGACTTTAAAATTAGTTGTGTTGGTGGTTGAATTTCTTTTTTTTTTGGGGGGGGGGGTAATGATTACAAGAAAATTTCCCTGAAGCTGATGTTAAAGATGCTACCATATAGAACTTCTTAGATACTGTCTAAATGCTTCTTTGTTCCCTTTCATATAGAATGTAAGAAAATACGTTCTCAGGCTGGATATCCAGTTCGGCTCTTTGATATATTGTTCTTCACTATATTTCTCCTCATTTTTCCCCCAAACTACCAGCACTTGCATGTCTGGAGGATATGATATAAGAGAGAAACAGTCACTCGTTATGTGAAGCAACATCTGAAATTGTATTAAAATTAATTACATAAATAAAGTGCATTACAAAAATATTTCTATTCTAATATGCTGTGGAACCTGAAATGTGAAGTTTTGTAACAACCCTCCTACTCGTTCACTTTTCCTTTCCAAAAGAAATCACGTATTTCAGACCAGAGACAAGTTCTCTGATCCAGCTCCACCCAGACTTTGGAGCATTCCAAAATCTTAAAGCAAGCAATACATAGATGTCCTCTCCAGGGGAACTATTATTTACTTATTTAGGTAGTTTTGCATATATCAAACTCACAATTCTTATGAAGATTAAGGTTATAAACCTTAATTATAAACCTGGTTTGACTTTGCCAGGCACAAGTGTGAAATATTGCCCATATTTGTTCACAAGTTGAAAAATGGACATAAGAACGGGAACAGTACAATGAAATTGGCAGGATCAACCAGATGAGCCTCAGCTGGGCTTCTTCTGTCTGGTATGGAACCAAAAAGGGAGCATATTATATTACAAAAATGATGCTTAGTTGTCTGTGTTTTCAGATGAGTCCACAGCTTTTTTTTACCCTAAGAGTGCACCTAATACTTAAAGTGCCACAGAGTTCAGATGTCTCCTCCATGAGTTAACATTAAATGCTTTATAGCTTTCCATTTGCACTTGAACTGGTGTGAAAGTACACTTAAAAATGCTGTGCACTGGAAAAGTTCCTTCTTCACAAAGGTCTAGGCATATTTGCCTCCCACTTCTACTGTGTCTTTCCAGCACTTATGTGCAGCTTGTTATCGGAGATGTTATTGAGCATGAACACTGTGCAGCTGTGCCTCAGCAAGTGTTGTGTGCAGATACAAATAATTTTTTCAGGGAACGTACATGTTCTTCTATGCAGAAGACTGGAATGTTGTTTCAAAAATACTGCTTTTCATAGTGTCCCCATGTCTATGACCCTGTGTCCTTTGGAGGGAACAAAACAGAGAATGAAATGGAAGGATGTATTCAAGGGAGAGAGAAGTGTACATCTGATGAAAAGTTTTCAACACTTCACAGGTTCACATAGTTTCTACTAGCAGGTTTCTGTCAAGAAATTCTTTCAGTCAAGAGTTCTGTGAAAGGATTTGGCTTCATTTACATCCCCTATTCAAATGCCTGTTTTTATTCCAATGATATCCTTGGAAACAATTAAATGTTACATTGGCAATGTATGAATCCAGCAATGGGACATAGCATATTTCTCCTCCTATGTAGCTATTTTTTGGCATAGAAAAAAGTTAAAAGGAATTTTCTGACTTCCTGTGAAAAAAAAAATAAAATAAAATCAAGTTCATCTACACCAGAAACCTAAAATTGGATTAATATTTAATGTGTATAACTTGAATCTGACTGCTAAAAATTAGAAAAACAACCTGTCTGTTGTTCCTTGGACAATTTTTGGGTCTTTTTTTTTTTTTAATATATATTGTGGACACAAAGAAGTAGCCATTGAAAATGGTGAAAGCATTTACTCCCTAACAAAACAATGAGCTTGAACTGCAGAAAACGAAGATTTGATTAGCTTCGCTTCAGATTAGGTGAATCAGAAAGTGTCTAATACCTGTAATTCTTTGTAATAGTCAGTACTATTATTTTCAAGAATATGAAAATCGGAAAGAATTGGATTGTATTTCTCACTTCTGCTACAAGGTGAGTGTCTGACTCCTGGTTGGTAATGGCTGAAATTGAAAACACTGTAATTTCAATTGTTGAGATTGTTAGTAAAATTATCCAAATTAAATGAACCTGAAATGTTTGGCTGGAAAAGCTGCTTCATGAGAGCTTGAAGAACGAAAATCTTCCATTTTGCCTGTGTTCTACAATATATGCATATTTCTTCTATCATCTCAACAAACACCAAGAGTTTATGCACTAAAGCAAAGAAATCCAGGAGAATGTTAAAAAAAAAATAAAAAAATCTAGTTATAACTATCAGATGTTTGGTATAAAATATTACTTTTTGTTATATGGAAATTAATTAATATATTGGCATTGAGGGTCTTATTTTCCATCATATCTTTCTTAGATATTACCTATATCATTCTTGATTTTGTGGAAACATATATATATATATCTATATTTAAATATCAGAGCTTGGTCCCTTTAAAACAATATGGTCCCTTATTGGTCCCTTATAAAGCAATATTTTTATATCTTTTCATACCTTTATATCAGAGACTTTTATGTTTGGGAATCTTCAACAGACCTTTGTCAAAACAACAACCCACCTTATAAGAGATTTTCCTTTTTTTTT
The DNA here is from genome assembly GCA_013399115.1 of Anseranas semipalmata. NCBI lineage: Eukaryota > Metazoa > Chordata > Aves > Anseriformes > Anseranatidae > Anseranas > Anseranas semipalmata. The sequence goes on along the minus strand of VXAA01004164.1, from coordinate 17,883 downwards.
TCCATGCTATGTTTGCCATAATATTTTTATGTAGTTTGCACTATGTACCTTAATCTTTAATAGGGAGGGTCTGTGATGTAAGAAAAGTAGAGGAAGAGGATCTTTCAAGTAAATGGCCAGTAAACAAGAAATTTGAAGGCAGAAGAAAGGACAAAAGTGTAATCTGTGCAACAGAAGGGAAGAAAGCACTAACAACATAAGGGAGATTTTGAAGAAATTGGATATAAATTTGAATTTGTAGTGTCTTGCTAGTTACCATGAAGAGAGCTTGCAAATGTCACAAATAGTGAATTGTGCTTTTTCTGTGGGGTTATGCAGAAGGTTAACATGATTAATAAGGGACAAACAATGCTTTCTCCTTTTTTTTTTTTTTTAATATTAAAGAAAGTGAAGATAATTACTCATTAGGAAAAGGGAGTCAATAGGATCATTGCTTGCATAATTCAAAATGATCAGCATGTTTTAATTTTATTGCAAATTGAGAATGAAGCAGACTTCCACGCTCCATGGTAATTTCATGTTTAAATTAAAAGATTTCCAGGTCTCACAAATGGGCAAAACTAAATTACAGGATGTATCTTTGAAAATTATCCATGATCTTGATAGAACTCTCTGAGTGTTATGTATTGGATTTTTCTTCTCTACCCTCTAAAAGTATGAAAAAAAGGAATTTGTTTATGTGAACAATAATTTTTTTTTCATTGTTCTTAAAAGGTCTGTTGCTTCCTAGAAGGTCTGCTTCACTGTGTAAGCATGTTCCCTTATTTAGAGTTCCTTTTCTTATCTTGGATTAGATAAAAATATAAGATAGGAATATAGATATTACACTAATACGCGTGAAGTTCCATGATGAAACACATTCTGAGCTCAGTAACAGTCTCTGTGATTCCTTATGAATGGACTGCCTTGCCTGTACCCTTCTCATTATTTCAATTTAGGAGTTGTCCTATGCAATATACACTGGTATTGAGGTCCACGGCAACCTCTTAAAGCTTAGAAGTTTTCATATGACCTAAACCCTGTCAAAGCAACAGGAAATAAAGCAGGCTGTTTAGTACAATCCTTGTAACCTCAAGATTACAAGGATTCTCTCCTCAATGAATAATTGAAAATCTTAACTTATGTTCTCAGTACAGATCTGAAGAAATTACAAATCAGTGCAATGGCTTGTGGGACTCTGCTAATAGCAATGGTTCTCTACCACAAAATCAATGTTGCATATGAGATTCGTGAAGTAGAGAGGAGGCACAACAGCAGCAGGAAGAGGAAACAGTGGTGGCAGAGGAAAGTACGATCTCTTTTGGAGACAAGACTACTGATCACAGAATCACAGAGTCATTTAGGTTGGAAGAGATCTCCAAGATCACCTAGCCCAACCTATGACCTAACACTACCAGGTCCTCCACTAAACCGTATCACTAACCTCTACATCTAAACGTCTTTTGAAGACCTCCAGGGACGGTGACTCAACCACTTCCCTGGGCAGCCTGTTCCAATGCCTAACAACCCTTTCAGTAAAGGAGTTTTTCCTAATATTTAACCTAAGCCTCCCCTGGTGCAACTTTAGCCCATTCCCCCTCGTCCTATCACCTGGCGCATGGGAGAAGAGACCAATCCCCACCTTGCTACAGCCTCCTTTAAGGTACCTGTAGAGAGCAATAAGGTCTCCCCTGAGCCTCCTCTTCTCTAGGCTAAACAACCCCAGCTCCCTCAGTGCTCCTCGTAAGACTTGTTCTCCAGACCCCTCACCAGCTTTGTTGCCCTTCTTTGGACATGCTCCAGCACCTCGATGTCCTTCCTGTAGTGAGGGGTGGCCTCACCAGAGCCGAGTACAAGGAGACAGTCACTTCCCTAGTCCTGCTGGCCACACTGTTCTTGATACAAGCCAGGATGCTGGTGGCCTTCTTGGCCACCTGAGCACACTGCTGGCTCATATTCAGCCGACTATCAACCAATACTCCCAGGTCCTTCTCTGCCAGGCAGCTTTCCAGCCACTCATCTCCCAGCCTGTAGCTCTGCTTGGGGTTGTTGTGCCCCAAGTGCAAAGGCAAAAGGGAGATTGCCTGAAAGGCAGGAGGTGGATTTGGTCTCATGAGAGACAGTTGTGTACTGCTATATCTAAGGTATGAGTGTGGGCCAAAGAACAGAGACAGAAGTCATTAAATAGTTCATTTTGCAGCATAGTTAAGCAGTTTGATAATATGGCCACTGGCATCTAGCTCAAATAAATGAGACTTTGGAAATTGAAAAAATAGAAATTATTATTAGGTTTATAGAGTAGTGATGGACACAGTGAATATTAGAAGTATCTTACAAGTAGGAAATTCTGAGTTACTTATGAAGACAGAAGATACTAAAATGTTAGTAAGGAATCAGGAGGTAAACTCATAAAAGGCAAGGCAAGGTGGAAAAGAAAACTAGCCAAGGTTTCTAGGTAGGCATCTAGATGATAGGTGTGAGCCAAAGGAAGCTGGTTCAGTGCCCTACAAGGAGCACAGATCTACTTGTAAATTCATTAGTAAAAAGAAAGTTAGCCAGCCTACCATTTTAAAACAGTCTTTTTGCTAGTAATTATTGATTATTACACAGTAATAATATATCCCCAAATTCACATATTTCTCAAAAAAACAAGTCATAAAATGTGTAAGTTAAAAATCAGCTAAAATCTTCTCCAGCTAACAGGTGGCAAATGTTTATATCTGACTTCCCTTGTCTCTCTATCAAAACAGAGAAAAAGAGCATGTACTTATATTTATAGCAAAGAGTTTATCTACCAAAAGAACAGCTGGCTATTTTTTAATGACTAAAACTCCAGCTCCATTTATATCAAGTCTCTGTTTTGTTCTGTGATGCTTCTATCTGATTAATTAAATGTATGTAGAATGATTAATTGATTAATCAATTATTTGGTTATTGCAGCCTCTCTCCGGATATTTATTTTTATACTTATCTCTATGGAATAATCACTTGCTTCAAATTCCAGTGCATTCATTAGTGATGAAAATTAATTGAATCTTTTAAAGTATTTTTACTTTCTCTCTCTACCATGAGTTCACCGAGACATGTTTTCAGATGTAATTATAAGTAGAAAGGATGATTTATCTTAGCTAAAAAAAAAAAAAAAAAGTTATAGAAAATATTGCTGCATATTTCAATATCTTAACTTTATAAGAAATCTATGTAAAGATTCATACACATGCCCAAGACCAGCACTAAAGAGACCAAATATTGCAATTTTGCGGAAAGGTGCTGCTGGACATGCAAATGGCAAGAAAGATAGGATCATCAATATGTTGGTAGCATCTTCAAATAGTTTGAGGAAGTGGCTTCACACCTTCTTATCTTTCATTTCATTCCTAATGTTCTTTGAATGGCAAAGTGAATATGGCCCAAAGCTACTTACAATGGAATTTTATCCCGTGTCTGTCCAAATCATCAGCAAGAAGAAAGTGGATGAAGGTTTAGAATTCACAGAAGTTATCAAACTTCTCCAGTATTGAGTACCTTAAATTTTAATTAAATCAATTCATTTAAGAGACTGATGGAGTAGCATTTATTATTTCTTCTATACAAAATTGAATTTAGAAGTATATGTGTCTTGTGATCACATGAAGGCATAGACCAGCTGAATGCCCAACTAATAAACAATTGTTTTACCTGCTGTACTGGGTCTCGCCAGGATAGAGTTAACTTTCCCTGCAGCAGCCCTTGTAGCTAGAACAGGGCTGGTATCACACCACTGTTATGGCTACTGCC
>VXAA01004164.1:0-14008 GCA_013399115.1 Anseranas semipalmata | reverse complement strand
TTTGTTGTTGTTTTTTTTTTCTTCCTCTTCTCTAATTAAACTATCCTTATCTCAACCTGTGAGTTTTTTTTCTCCCCCTCTTCCTTTGAGGAGGGGGAGTGAGAGAGCGGTTGTGGTGGAGTTCAGCTGCCCAGCAGGGTAAAACCACCACACCTGCACAAGGTGTTACTTCTCCGTGATTAATAACAGGAAGGAGTGCTCTCTACTATGTGTACTTAGGTAGCACTTGAGCCAGTACAAAGTGCAGTAAGCTTTCAACTAGCATTATAGGTACATCGTTCTTAGTACAAAAGTACACTTTTTAAAAAGGCTCCAGGGCTCATTATTGAAAAAAATGTCATCAAGGATGGAGGAATAAGTCCAAGCAAAATCAGGATGAGACTTTGATAAAATAATAATAATAAACATTTTATTTATGCCAGATATACCCAATAAGGTTTTTACTGGAAAGAGTAGAGGTGTTTGGCCCAGTCAGTTGTCCACCGCTGTTTTCTATGTAAAACGTCCAAATCAGCCATCTGTGTTTCTTATCTGTAAGAGCTGAGAAAAGAGAAAGGACATTTTTCTTTCTGATACGCATCCACAGAAAGAAGCAGTACAAGGGCAAATTTAGCAAGCAGCAAGATCACTCAACTGCAGAGATTCTCTTCAGAACGTATTTGAAATGAGGTGTTTCTGTCACTTCTTCCCCTCTCCCTTCCTCTTGATTTCCTATATCAGAAACACTGGATGAGTGGTTCAAGTACCGTAACGATACTACATAGTTGCTCAGCTGTGGAAGAAGCCTACACTGTGATGGTTCCACTGCATTTTGTGTGCGTGTGTGTGTGTAAAAAAATTGCAAGAGGACAAATGGTTTTCTCTAACTCTTATTGGCCTCTGTGCATTACAGTGAAATTAAAAGAGCTAGGAAGAAGATACTGTGCAGATCTGCTAACTAGCATTATCTCCCCTATTTGAACCTTCAGCAAAGTGTTTTCTGGCACTACTACAAAACAACAACTTCAAAACACTAATTTATTCTGAAGCCAGATTCTTCAGTAGTTCACACTGCTCCCTAACTAGCAGTTAAGCTTTGCTGCAGGCTAAGCATTTGTTTATATCACTCTTGCTTCATTTGAAAGGAGTGTCAGTATATAAAACATTGAGTTCTACAATGGGGTATTGTGAAATACTGTGGACTGTAAGACTATTTAGTATGGCAATGCATAAAAGCCTACAAAAATGGAATCACATGAGTGAAATGACTGTGTCACTTTCCCCGTTTGCTTGTCTAAGCAACAAAAAGTTTTCTGAAGAAAAGGAATCAATGACAGATGTCTCCTGAATACAGTCAGCTGTTACAATTCAGCTTAATGTTGCTGGTGCTTGGTTACTGCTGATCATTTATTGATCCACATATTTTTTATCAGCTTCTTTTTCTCATAAATACCAAAACTATAGCTATAAACAATAGAAAAATAAATCAGCTACCAAACTAAGAGTCAGAGTTTTGATTTATCAGGGTAATAGTAAATAGTAAACTACTAATAAAATAGTTCTAACAGTAAAATAATCAATCAATTCATTGCTTCTTTCTTTTAGAAAGAAACTAACATTTAATAGGGGGGAACTTTTAAATTACTGTTAGTTTATCTGTTGCCATTGGGGTTACTGACAAGGCTGTTATAGACTTCAGCAGAAACTGCACTGGACCAACACTGAGTCCTTTTGAAAACCCATTCATATGTGACATAGGAAAAGAAATAAGTTGCAAAGGAATATAAAATCTGCATAGATGAAAAGTATTTTGTAGTATAAAAAAGAAAGAACTGCAAGGTTTGCCCATCTGATATTCATATTGAATTTTAAGCCCTAGGTATGTCATTACTGAAGCCAGTAGGGACTGACTGACTGCAAAAAGAATTTGGATGATCCTGTTTTTAGTACTATCTGACTGATTTTGGTTCTGGTCAAATTGAGTGATATTTTTATTAGTTGCTGGTATTTTGTCATTGTCTTCATCAGGGCAGGAATTTTTCCATTAAAAAAATAATGGCATTGAATATTAGACATTTAAATTTATTTCAGAGTCAGGATTTTCTAGTGGTCCAAAGGAAAGAAGAGAGGAGAAAGATATTACAATATTACTTAATTTCTACCTTATTCAATGGAATCCCTCACTGAGAAAGATGTGAACAAAAGCGAAGTTACCACTTTGTCTCTGACCATTGCAATTTTAGAATAGCTATACCTATGTATCTGTATCTATATAGACATACGGTCCATCAGTCATACTACAATTACCAGAATTCCACATGTATAATATAGAAGTTTCATGTGAAACCAAATAAAAAACACCACCACCACCAACAACAAAATACAATTCAGCCACAGTTTGACTATCTGAATGTATTGATAACAAATAGAAAAACTACCTCCAAGATTTTTTTTTCCCCAGTAGGTGGCCATGGCTGGGTTACATGGCAAAAATTCTATACTATTTTAATATTAATTTAATTATTTTAATTTAATTTTATTATTTTAATTCTATAAAATTCTTAATATTTGGCACTTGATATTGACCAAAACGTTCTGTTACATTTCAGGTCTCACATAGACTGTAGGTTGTTGCATAACAACATATTAAAAGGCACCTTGGGGACTGAATTTCATAAATTGTGCCTGCAGGGCTCTGATTCACAATGTGAGTCATCCAAATATTAGTTTGTTTTAATAGCATTAACTGTATATAGGCACCTAGGACAAAAGGAAGAGCAAAAAGAAAAAAATATGTATATATTAAGAAGAATTATTTTGTTCCTTCAGCATGCACATATGTAATCATTTTATAATGGCTGTACAATACTGTAAAAGTCAAATGCCTGTGTAAAATTGAGAGCTAGAAGGCTTTTCCATGTGTGCCTATGTGGAAGATCAATCTGACAGCACATTTCTTATAAATGAATCAGAAAGAAATAGGATCTTGTATTTCAGTGAAAAACAAAATGAGGACTTTATGAGGTTTAATCATATGGATCATGCGCAAGGGTGTGGGATAAGCACGGACTGAGGAAATGTCAGAAAACATATATAGTATAAACAGCATATTTTAATGATACAACAGCATAAAAGTGAGAATTCTACCTGGTGTACAAAATTCAAAAACATTTAGAAATTCAATTCTGCAAACACATATACAAAGTCATACTTCTGCATATATGGCTATTTTTTTTTTTTTTTTACTAATCCAGAGCTCTTGGTTTGTATAAATATAGATTGATATAAAGGTTATTATGGCACTTATGCATGGGCTATTTCACATAAAGCTACAAAATTAAGATAGGTGTATGTACAAACATATACATAGACAAAAACTCTTTCAAGTTTCACTGGTGGATATTCGCCCCTCCCCCCTTTTTTTATTTTTTTGCCATAGCATTTATGGTTAATCTCTGTATTATTCATCCCTTTGTCCCCTGTACCATCAAGAATGCTGAGGCAGAACTATTTGTCCATTTAAAATTCAGTCTGTAGGTACAGATTTATCTACCCACATTATTATCCTACAGACCATCATTCTGTGAGAATTAGATTTCCATGTTGATAATCCTAGCCATTCCAACCAAAAGTTTGAGTTAATGTTGATATCTGGAATTCAAAAAACTGTATTTTAAGTTGGGGTTTTGGAATATAACAAATTCTCTATCCTTCAGCCATTGTTATTTTGCAAGGACATTGATATTTGCCTTCATATGTTGCTCTTAAATACAGTGGGACTACAACGTCCGAGAATATAAAATCATCCATCATGAAAGAAAGCCAGGCATCTACAGAAATGGTCTGCACAAAATCTGGGGGTCTGGCCATCTTTACTACAGCTCTTCCTGGGAGAACTGAAACACTTTACATATGCATTTCACACTTAGCAGTTCTATTGGTTTACACAGCAATTATGATATTTTATTCTACAATTATAACAGCTATTTTCAGTGGTTAGATTTTTGACCTATATTAGTTTGCATGAACCTTCCTATCATTCACCCCACCCCATTTAGTATAGACATCTGAAACATCACTGCTGAATTTTTTATTCATTTATACCGAGTGATTCAGTTTTACATGAAAGGTCAGTGCTAGTTTAGGCACATTAAATTAACAGATTTTGTTAGAAAAAAAAGCATTCAAAACCCAGCAAAACAGAGCCTAACAGAGTACTATAAATCTATGAAAGCTTGTAGTAGTGATTAGGAAGCACATATGTTCAGAATAGAACTGCAAAGTGGTTTACTTTGGTTTTCAGGCTATCTTGAAATCAATACTTCTATTTCACATGAAGGACTGGTGATTAGACACTGGGGGGTGCATAGGAGGTGCACATGCTTGGTGACATGTCGGTGGTCAATCAGAATAAAAAACTAAAATTCAGCAGAGAAAGCTAAAATCAAGAAAATTTTTAAAAGATAAAAACAAACAAAGAAACAAAAAACTAGAAGTCAGAATTACTGACAAGGCCTTTGATTCCAGAAATACTGCAAATTCATCTCTATATCATTTGAGAACAAAGGGGCAACGTGAGGAGCAATTTGTGTGGAAAGGGTGCCACAGACACATTATTTGCAAACACCACACAGGCTGTTTGCTGAAGATATGTATTACATTTACTATTCTAGAATCCCCATTGCCTTGACTTTTCCATTACAAAAAGGGTTTCAGGATTCTACTGCATTTATTTTTCTTGGCAGGGTATGTTTTCTCAAACATTTTATTTAATCACTATGAGATGGGAGATGGCCTAGAGAATGAAAAGACTATAAACTAGCATCTCTAATCATGCATATTCTGTACTGTCCATTTTTAGGCCTCCTCCCTAAACCACAAACTTTTGAAGCAAAACATCTTGTTTTTATAACAGACCTAAGCGATTTTTTTTTTCAGAAGAAACATTTTTCATTAAAGGAGTGGATTTGGGTTTGACTCACATACTCATGTAGAAATCATTGAATTTACAGAGAAGCTAGATGACCTGTCAAAGTCCTTTCAAATTCCTTGTTTTAGGAATTCTAGTAACGATTTCAACTGAGGGGGAAAAAAACTGCAAAAAATTCAAGCTGTTGATGATTATTTTTGATTATCCTATTCATGCATTTTGAAATGCACTTCAAATTATTAAAAAGAAAAAAAAAAGAAAATCTAGAGTGTGATGCAGCTTTTGACGGATAGGAAAATACTTCTTCTTTTCCATCAGGATGAAAGAAAATTAAAATAACACTAAGGAATGAATAGCCTGTATTTTTTACTTTCTTTTAGCATTACAAATATCTTAGAAATAGCGATTTAAAATCATGAAGCTGAAGGTGACTTTCTATGGCTCTGCACATGCTGTTCACATATATGTAATTTCACAATGTTTTCCCTTTCAGCTGTCTCTTGAAGACTTATTTTATCATATCATTTGAAGATGTATTTGGCTATTGCATATTGGAACTGGCTCACTGTCCGTTGAAACAAAGAGGTATCAGTGCTGAGTACCCCTGAGAATTGCTTTGGTGTCCTCTGCCCTCTCCAACCCCTGCCTTCCCTCCTCTCCCACCCAGTTCTTTCTCCATCTTATTAACATTCCATGGACTTTTATAATCTCTTTTTTGATTTATTTGTATCTCATTGAAAAAGCTGCAGAGCCGATTTTTATTTCCTTCTGAATAGTATCTTCTGCCACAAGTTGTTTAAAAAATTATGATGGGAGCATTTGTAAAATAAGGTTCTGATCAACTGGTTAAAAATATCAGCACTTAATCCAAAAATATTTACTTTTTGATTTAATAGAGTTGATGTTTCTGTAATGAGATTTCTAGGTATTTTATTATGTGGCTAGTGGGACTGGAAGGACCGTCAATCACTAGATATACTTAGCTACTTTCGTCACGGTAGCTATGTCTTACCATCCATTTCACACACAAAAAAAAGGCTTTTGTCATTTATAAAATCTGAAAACGAACAAAATTGCTTCTTCATATAATGCAAGCAAATGCAAAACAAGACGCACTATGAATAGAAGAAATGGACTGCTGTTTTTTCTGCCATGAGAACATTTGAGACCATATATATACCCCTCATTATGATATAATAAAATTTAATTTGTATAATGCTTTTTTTCTAAATTAGTTGGACTGTACATTAAAAGATTGGTAAGGATGAAAAGATGAATTACTGTCAGCACTAGTACGAACAAATAAAAATTTCTCTTTGTCATATACTCGAACTATAAAATTGTCAGTGTCAAGTCTTCAACTGAGACAGCACAAAACCTCACAAGTTAGATCTAATTTGGAGAAACATAGGTGTGGTCCTTAAAGTCTCACAGTACTTTTAAAAAGAGTTACGAGTAAGAGAGTTAAAAAGAGAGTAAGAGAGTTAAAAGAAAGTAAGAGAGTTTAAAAAGAGTTACGAGTAAGCAAATTTTGCAGATTTCCCTGCAAAACCAGTGTCAGGTTACTCTGCCAAGTTGTGCACAGGATCTTCATCAATCACTCCAATCGAAAGTTTTGGGGAGTTATTTTGTGGAGTGCAACAGCAATAGTTGAGACAGAAAGATCAGGTAAAAATAAAAATGTTTATGGTGGCTCTAGATGCCTCGTTATATTCCCTTCTGTTTCTTTAGTTTGTTTCTGCACTGTTTATTTTTTCTTGAATATGGGGCTTTATGTCATTTAGTATGGAATCTCCTCTCATTGCCTGTACCCCAGCTACTCTAATCATTTCAAGTTATGTTGCAAATCATTCAAGTCTCTGCATTTTGTTTCTTTCAATCTCTTCAGCAAGCACAAATCCCAGTGTATTTCTAGCAACATAAAAGCCAACAAAGAAAGTCATGCAGCATTACTGGAAAAAGCATACTGTTTTGTCTTTTACTTCACTTAATGAAGATAGCTTCTATAAATTTCTCTGGAATTTAGGATATAGTCAGGAACCCAGCAGGAAGCCCAGCTGTCTGGAAAAAAAGATAGAAAAAACTTTTTTATTAATACACCTTCAGAGTCCTAAGAGTTTCAGTTACACATTATGATAGTGAAGAGTAAAAGAAATGGAGAAAAAGGGAGAAAGGCAACAAGAACCAGCAAGGCAGAGCACGTAAAGCCTTAGGTAATATTATTTTCTTAGTGTTTACTTCAATCAGCTAACACAACCTACTTATACAAGAATTGCAGGGCATCTTCAAACAGATGGGATGCAAATGTGTTTTGTTAATAACATTTAAAAAAAAACAATTAAAAAAAAAAAGCTATATTCTCTGTATTGACATGGGCCAAAGTGTGGCATATGAACAAATTTTTTATTGTACAGACTATGGGAAATACAGGTATCATTTTCAGCCCTTACATTATTGTCATCTGTATCATTTTCTTACTGATAGCATTTAAACACTATGCTTGTATTTTCTGGATTCCCTCTATAGCCCAGTCATAATCTATCTGAACTATATAAAAGCTACAAAGTGATTTGCCATATTAACATTTGCCGTATTAACAGTTTACTGCCAATTGTGTAGTAGACAGTCCTGAGGTGAGAAGGAAAATCCACCAGGCAGTGTGGCAGTTTGCTGGACTGCTCCTATTCTAGTAGATAGTGCTTTTGATTTCTTTTGTATTGCCCCTAAAGAAAATGAAAACTGAATCTGTAGAAAAGAAAATATATTTTATATTGCTGGCAGCTATCTTCCTGTGAAATCATTTTCCCAGTCTGCTTAAGTTTGTGTCTATACTATGTATCAGGGACAGAAAGGAAGGCCTTGAAACAGGTCACCAATAAATTCTAGCACTTCTTCTCAAAGCTTATCAAAGGATGCAAATTTGATTTTCGATTCTCCTGGTTTGTTTATTTTACTCATTGAAAAGTCACAGAATAGATGGAGCTGTAATACTTGTTAATTACTTAGGAATAAAGCAGTTTAGAGGAAAGTCAAGACCATTATGAACACTTGCAAGAAGGCTCAGACTGCTAGCCACACCCAGAATCACACCAGCGACTCATTGGGCCAGCCTAGCCTCCCAAGGCGTTTTAGTGAGTCTTTCTTATCCAACACATTTCAAGTGCTACAGCAGTGCAGAGGATGTGAAGACACATCAGGGTGCGGCATGACCAAACAAATACAGATGTCATTATGCATATTTTGGCATTTGTTACTATGTTTTTTTTTTTGTTTGTTTGTTTGTTTGTTTTTCCCCCTAAGCCAATAGTACATTACTGTTTGTTGTCATCTGCCTTGATAGGTAGCAACAAGGGCTGGGCTGAAATTAAAGGTCACTACAAAAAGCGCTGGCTCAAAGCTCTGGCAAAATCCTCAACTTGGGGAAATGATATTAAAATTCAGTCTTCCAGTGAACTCATTTTCCCCTCCCTCAAGTAGGCTCCTAGTATTCTTTTAAACAGTGTTGATTTAAGAGGGAGAAATAAGCTCTAACCAGAAAGCTTAATAGGGAAGAATATTTAACTTCCACAACAGAACTATACCAATAGCCTCTGTCTCCATGGGAGACACTGCTAGGGCTGCTGGTTGCTTTCCTCCTCTTGCAATAGCCTTCTTTCACTAATGTTTTTAAGTCTTGCAGGTACTAAGGTCTGAATTCAGTTGTGATATGGTGCTATGACTTGCATGTTAGCTGCTCCTCACTCCACTGACCTCTCCCTCTTGCTGTGCCTACTACCAATGTAAATAACTCTCACAGATCACAGTGTTTGTTATCTCAGCTCTTGAAAACAGTATATTGCATGGTGAACTGAACAATTGCTCAGCTCAACAGAGATTAAAATTCTACATATGTCCCTGCTCAAGAATCAAGAGACTCTTGCACTGTTTTTTAATATTGTCTTATTTGGGACTTGAACATTTTAACATAATACTGAAAGCTACTGTTTAGGATTAAGGAAACCACTCACCCCAGGAACATTTAGGTGGAGTCTAGATTTCTATACATGCTCAAAACTACAAAATTATGTGTACTCGAAGGTTTAATTTCCTATTTACCAGAAATATGTCTGAAACATCCATAACACATGCAAATATGTTCCCATCCTGCTCTTCTGTCATACCAAATATCAACAGATTTCCCCTCTGAGCTGGTATTTTTGGAGAGTTCTGGAGTTTTTACTTTTGCCGTAGGTGTCAGGTACCATGGTTACGTGCTACTTCAGAACATTTAAGCCTAAATCTTTATGCCAGTATGTGCAAGTATGACAGATCTGTTATCATCAAACTACAAACAGATCATAAAAACTGTGTTATTCTTATTTTACTGTGGTTTTGAAGGACTTTTTGCCAAAAGATCACAGAGTAACTCTGAGGTAGACCAGTGTGCTGAATCCCGGTGTATAACACAGCAGGAAGTCACTGCAACCACTAAGACATTCTTTTCTCACCTCCTAAGGAAAGGAATAGCAATTCTTGATTGCTTTTAGAGAATGTAACAAATTTTTATAAAAACAGATAGAGATATAGTTATTATATAATTTATTTTAGTTTAAAAAGGGTATCTTTTTCTAAATCTCTGCATATTTGGCATACTGGAGTGGAAAGCTTCGCTGCCGTTGACTCATTGTTGACTCGTTGTCACATTAGTTGCACAGTTGTTCATTTTTGGATTTAGGCATTTTTGGATTATATTACTCACAGGGTTACTTCAGTTCTGCACATGCCCCTGCAATGAATCAATCCAGTAACATCAACTTATTCTGTTCAGATATCTGTATCTGTTGAGCTTATTATTATTTTGATTTGCTCTTTCTGAAAACTCACATACTGGTGCCTTAGCTGCTAGCCTAGGTTCTTGACCACCTTCTAGCTTTCATCACTCGCTTACCATCAGTTGTGTATGTGGCACTGAATCTCTCTACCAGCTGAGTGTTTGGTGCATTTGTAGTGTATTTCATTCTGATGCTCTAATGCTTTCAATGAGTGGTACCAGAAGTTGAATAATCTCTTTTGTTTGTCATTTAGCACAGTGGATCATCATTATGTTGTTTGTCCCCATACCTATGGAAAGTATGTAACTACATATTTCCTCTAGAAATTGAAAGTTATGGAGCTTTATAAGGTCCTCAGTGAGGAGTTTAGATATGATCCCTTAAGATCAAGAGAGTCAGAAATAGAGTCCATCTGTCAAGTCAGACAACACTGACTTGCAATTGGATCCTCTTTAGCTACCCCCTTTAGCTACCTGTTTTCTTGGGGGTTGGCTTTGTTTCGCTATTAATTCATCACCTCACTATTTTATACATATGTAACTTTTCTGCAGTCCTTTTCAGCATCAAAGGTTCAACAACTTAAGCAGGTGTTTGTGCTAATAAAACCTCAAATGCCACATTACTTACTCTAAGTAGGCCAAGAAGAGGTTAGAACTCAGTATCCTGTTCATCTGTTTCTCCCATCCGATTGATCTTGTTTATTTTCATTTTTTTTTTATACCAACTTCATAACGACTTTCCAAGAACCTATTTAACAAAGTTAATAAAAGAATAAAAATGTAATAATTTTGTTTATTGTTGTCATTGATCATATTCAAGCAAACAATCCTTAAACTCTATGACGTTATTTGTCATTGTGGTGTCATTTGTATCTAGCTACTCCTATGTTGCATTTACTTCACAGACCTTTTTTCTGAATATGTTTTAAATATTGAAATCTATTTTAAAACCTATTTTAACAGTACTTTATGCCAATCATTGTTTTTATTATCACAAAAAAATTTACAATGGCTGGGAAATTCCTGGTATTTGAAGATACACATCAGTGCAGAATTCTTTAGTATTGCATCCCATTGGTTATTTTACACCAGTGACATCTGGCCATCATTTATCTAAGAGAATCAGGAGAGGTCTAAAGTCTGCATGGATTCCTGAGGAGCCAATATATCGTGTGGGACGTATGAGCCTGTAGCTGGAGAACCATTCGGAGTTATCCACAGGGGCATGTTAGACTCTGTGGCAGGCATAAGGCCATCTGCACACCACTGAGTGTTGCATTTTAGAATTCTAAGCTGTTATAGCACTTACTTGCTCTCCGAAATTTGGAAAGGGTAATGATGAGCAAAAGTCTTGGTTTAGTTCCTATTTCATTTTATAAAAATGATCTTTTTTATGATCCTCTATGGAGTCAGTGTCATGCCTGCGTATGTTCCAGCCACTGACCATATTACCATTTAAACTCAAAATACATTCACATCACTTTCTCATTTACTGCATATTAACATATCTATACCAAATGAGTCTCTGTGCCTTTCTGTATCTGCTCTCAGACATTATCATTTTAGTCAGCTAAAGTGTAGTGCAGAAACATTTGAAAACCATAAGCACTTTTAATTCTGTTTTCTAATGATTGATGTCATTAATTATAATTATAATCCAGCCAACTTTTTTTCCCCACAGTTTTTCACTAAAATCAAACCCACTATTTATTACTTTAGACAGTTTTTATTTGAAAATTATGTATTACATACCTGATATGCATAAACAGATACTGTGTCAATACACTGCATGGTATCAGCAACCCTTTATATTTTCTTGTATATAATAAAGGTCTCAAATGAAATTAGACCCAGTAAGGCTGGGTACTCTTCTAGTCACANAGCCTCCCCTGGTGCAACTTTAGCCCATTCCCCCTCGTCCTATCACCTGGCATGTGGGAGAAGAGACCAATCCCCACCTTGCTACAGCCTCCTTTAAGGTACCTGTAGAGGGCAATAAGGTCTCCCCTGAACCTCCCCTTCTCTAGGCTAAACAACCCCAGCTCCCTCAGCCACTCCTTGTAAGACTTGTTCTCTAGACCCCCTCACCAGCTTCGTTGCCCTTCTTTGGACATGCTCCAGCACCTCGATGTCGTTCCTGTAGTGAGGGGTCCAAAACTGAACACAGTACTCGAGGTGCGGCCTAGTCATGAGAGACAGACTCTATGCTAGAGTCCACAGTTCTATATGAACAAAAGACTAGCAGAAAACTGAGAGTGGAATTGGTGGTATCTCTCCTTCAAAGAGGCTTAATGCTGGCTTTGAATTTGATTTGCATGGGTGGGGAACCTAAACCCATGTGGTCAACAGCTCTCTAAAGCCACCATGGAATATTGATTTATCATGGACACAAATTGTAACAACTGCTGGGCCAATTTATTCTGTTGTTCAACTGATTGAATCAAAACAAAACCAAAACAAACCAAATCAAACAAGCAAACAAACAAAAAAGCAAGTAAAACAAAGAAGCATCCACCAAAAAAGTATCAGAATGTGTCTGAAGGAGGGCAACAAAGATGGTGAAGGGCATGACTTATGAAGAGTAGCTGAGGATATTCGGCTTGTTCAACTTAGAGAAGGGGACACTGAGGGCTGACCTCATTGCTGCCTACAACTTCATCTTGAAGGTGAGCAAAGAGGGACGTGCTGATCTCTTCTCTCTGATGACCAGTGATAGTTTTAAAAAATATATATATTTATTTATATTTATATTTGTATATATAAAGTGACTATCACCATATTGTTAAACGCTCTTTAGAACCATTCTAATGGCAGGGTTAAGAACAGGAGCTGGCCTGTTAGTACCTCAGCACTTCTGTTTCAAATCAATTTAAAAAAAAAAAGAAAAACAAACCACCAGACTTTGCTATTGATAGGACCTGAGGGAATGGCTTAACTGTGTCAGGGGTACAGGAAAAGGTTCTTCTGTGAGAGGGTGGTCAGGCACTGGAACAGGCTCTGCAGGGAAGCGGTCACATCACCAAGCCTGCTGGAATTCAAACAGTGTTTGGACAATGCTACTAGATATATGGTTTAACTCTTAGGTTGCCATGTGGAGTCATGAGTGGGACTTCATGATCCTTGTGGATCCCTTCCAACTTGGGGTATTCTATGATTCTATGGTTGGTGATACGGGAATTTTAGACTATCCTCTATCATTTTTATTTTTCATCTGGAAAGTTAAACTGAGACACAAAGTAGCAGCATATTGCAGCCTGTCTGCCCACTGTTCTCCTTTCTTAAAAATTCCCATCTTTTCCGTCATACAGTAAAATATTGCAGTCTGATACATGCAGAATATTCCAATTAGATAAAGCACAGGTAACTATCATTATTTCTACTCTGTTTATCAATACAGTAATTATATAGGTCAGAAGATGTGAATTATTAACTCAGGAAAATACTACTATGAAAAAAATGCATCAGTAACATCAGTATAAATAATCTTGTTATTGAGTAAACTGAGGCATGCATAGGTCAGGTGCTGTTTTGTAATAAAGGTGAGAACACAACTGCCATGACAGCAATTTGTTGACCACTAAACTACACTAAATCTTTAGTCTACAGAGCCAACTGGGCAAATCTGTTCCCAGTTATGCTGAACATACAACAAGAGGATAACTTTCAGCGTATTCCAGTGGAAAAATATTTCCCAATATTCACCAAAGGAAATACACTACTTTAAAGCAGGGAATTTGTTTCATCAAGGATAGAAAAGATGATATAGATAGAATATTTTAGACATTTAATTCTGCAATAATTAATTTCCTCATATAGCGACAGCAAGCTTAGTTGCCCTTACAGAATTAGTTTGAATTGCCACATTGATCAGCTAGCTTAGAGGGAGCTGCTGGCATATGTATTTGCAAACAGAAGATCTTGTGATGGTGTAACAAAACATTTCCTGGTCTGCATAGAACTTCTCTCAGAATTTGAAACAACACAGGCATTTGCTGAGTAAAAGGCCTGATTCGAGCACTCCAAAGGGCTGATTTTGGTGAAATGCCAGATCCATACTGAGCAAGAAGGGAGGTGAGGTTAACAGGGAATGTTTGAGCAAAATCTAAAGTCAGCTCTTAAGTTGGACAGATTTGTTCCTTTCAGTGGCCACCTGGTCATTGTTATTAAACCAATTTAGGGCTATTGTTTAGCTGATTAATATTCTTATGATTAAATAATCAACATTTCAAATGATCAATTAATCACAAAGGGATGAAAATAAATGGCATACATCATAGAATCATAGAATC
>VXAA01004163.1:98641-121951 GCA_013399115.1 Anseranas semipalmata | reverse complement strand
CAGACTAGATAACCTAAGTGTCCTCTGCTTCCCCTCATAGGACATGACTTC
This sequence comes from Anseranas semipalmata, assembly GCA_013399115.1. NCBI lineage: Eukaryota > Metazoa > Chordata > Aves > Anseriformes > Anseranatidae > Anseranas > Anseranas semipalmata. The sequence goes on along the minus strand of VXAA01004163.1, from coordinate 121,900 downwards.
CAGCCCTTTTACTGGCTTTGTTGCCCTCCTCTGGACACTTTCAAGGATCTAACAGCTTTTTTATATTGTTGAACCCAGAACTGCATATATACATATATTCAATATAAATCCCTTGTTGCAAATCCCTGAACTCCTTGACTAAGTGTGGATGGCTACGTGAAAGCAACATGCCCCCTTTCCATCGAGAAAGATACCTGCCTAGGCTGTTTTCCATGGTGTCAGCAAGGCAGTGGAAGCACGATCCATCTGCCAGCCTGGAGAGGCAATACTGTGTTGAACATTCTCCAGCTGGGGAAACTTAGAGGGGTTTGATCACCGTGAAGCCATTTCAGAAGACTGACAGCATTTGCTAATGCTGATCTCATGTGACCATGTGAGTCCTGTTTTGTGCCGGTCACATGTTCGTGCAGCAATGTCAAATCGACTGGATAGAAGAAATGCCAGGACCTGCTTAAGGAAGAGCTGCTGTATTATTTTTCTCATTCAGATGTTTTTTTCCTCCTTTTATCTCTTCATTTTCTTTGGTGTGCAGTGACTGTCCTATTTAAGGCCAATTGCTCTTTCAAAACAGAGCCTTATCCACTGGGAGCGTGCCAAGGGTTACTCACAGGGGATGCTCATGAACTTCCTACCCAAACACTCAGATATCCCAGACCAATCGCAGAGGCAGATGGGAGGATGGTTCATGTTTCTGTGCACAAGACCAAACTCTGAAGTGTTTCCTTCTTCACTGACCAAGCAAGACTCTCAAGAAATGCAAAGAAAATTCTCCCTGAATTAAAAATATCAGCCAAGCCTGTGGGATTTTGCAGACAGAGATTAAGCCCTCTTTCTGTAGCTTCCTTGCCTAAAGTGATGAAAAGCAGCCCTGACAGATTTGAATTAGTCTTGTGTGGAAAAGCTCAGAGAATAAAACTTGCACAGACACAATGCTGAGCTGAAGTACAGCCCCTGCTCCACTTTGCCTGGAAAACTCTGTGTGTCTGTCCCCCAAGAAACTGCATGGTTTGGCAGCTGGGCTCAGAGGGCTCTGAAGGGTGTTGGTAGCATTAGAGAAACTCAAATGAAAACCCAACAGGGGGCTCTGCAAGGGACAGGAACATGCTGCTGGCAAAGGCTGGGTACCCACACTGCTCTTGGTATTTTCTTTCTTCCAGGAGCTTCAGAGAAATCCCCGTTTCATCATGGATGGAGTTAGCAGATTTGATATTATCCAAGGAGAAATAGGTAAGGTTATATTCCTGTTCTGGAAAAGATTGGCACAAACCAATAACCTGTGGTTGCTTTGCTATGTTCTGAGTTCTTGGTGGAAAGGCACAGACCATGGTAGCTACAGTAAACAAACAATTAGTGCAGGTCACTCCAGACCCCCACAAGTCCCCACACAATTTATTGGTGATATTTAACAGGATTCCCAAATGCAGCAGCTCTAATCCCTGTTACTTTAATATACATGGTACCTGCCCTCTCTATATAAGGAGAGGCAAAGCAAGGGAGGTCCAAATAAGAACAGGCAGAAGCTGCAAGTACAAGGGTCAAACACAGTTATTGGGTAAGTAGGCATAGCTCCAAGATGTGTAGGACTGAATTTTCTTTTCATCCTAATGTCTCCATCTGGTCACTCTCAGTATTTTTTTTCCTACAGATATTTCTGTCAATCTTCGATACTCACCCAGATATGTGTCTGTACCTCATATCAATTCTGTCTTTTTCTCCCAGCTCATAATCATGTTTGTCTTTGGGAGTAGCTCTGCTCCCAGATTGAAAGAAGTATCTTCCCATTTCTCACCCCACTGAGAGGTTTGAAGATTTCCTAAACCACTTTCTAGACTGCAGGTCTCAACATGACCACAAAAGATAAGATAAGTATAAAAGTAGCAAAGGATGGCTAAGTGGCATCAGGGTTCCCATGGGACATTGCTGGTGAATGCTGGTTTGTGTTTCAATGTTTTCGAGGGAGAGAAGGAAGACAGAAGAATGCTGTTTTCTTTTAACAAGCTGGTTCTTAGATATCTTAGATGTTGAAGTCCTCTCCTCTAAGGAGTTAGTAATGGTCCACAACAGTGAATAACTGACTGAATGTATTGGGTTCTTCCCTCCCTTGAGGTGACTGCTGGCTGCTGGCTGCCCTGGGCTCCCTGACAATGCAGAAACGATTTTTGGAAAATGTTTTACCAAAGGACCAAGGATTCCAGAAAGATTATGCTGGGATTTTCCATTTCCGCGTATGTATTCTCTGCTGTATTGGTACTGCTCAAGCTTGGCTGGTTGGATCACATAGAGATCCAAACTGCAGTCCCAGATTTCAACATCTTTGAATGCTTTGGTTTTCAGTGCTTAGAACCAATACAGAATTTTGCAGAAAATCCCAAGTTTTCTAATGGGTCCCTATGCTCCAGGTGGTGCAATCAAACTTCAAGGAATTCGAAGACCTTTTCTGAAAGTTATGACTTATGCCCAACTTCAGAGGTATGGGTACCAGCTGTTTGAACAGATCTGCATACATATATGTTTTAGATGACATTCTGGTGTCTGCTTTGATTTGGACAGTTTGTTGTGGCTGTCAGTGCACCTGTGGTTTTTATCTACTTGGACTCATTTTCTATTTTCCAATATACTTCAGCTTGCCCTTTTAGCTGGTGGAATTTACTTGAAATTACAAATCCTGAGAGACAGATCAGAGGAATGGAGATTTAATTCAGAGAGGGGAGCAAAGATCTCTAGTGAATTTCACTTTCTACCAACTCTTGAAATTCTCTGAATCTCCCATGTGAGTGACTGGGATACTAACAGTCAGGCCCTGCTTGCCTGAGTTAATCTGAGTTAACCAAGTATCTTACAGGATTAAAAGCACTTGCCCCCAGAAGCTAAACTGGAGGCAGAGAGAATCAGTATATTCCTTGGCTGTTCATCATCCCCCTTTTTTTCACAGATCTGTTTTGTTATATGCAGAGAACTCTGGCAGTGGCACTTCTTTGACCCCCTGGAGCTCTCATGGAGCAGCACTGGGAAGATTATCTCACAGGCAGTCTAAATTTTGCTCTGTTCCTTTGTTCCTCAGAATACCAGATGTTTCTGTCTTGACCAATTTCCAGCAAGTGGAAGTGCACTATAGAAGACAAACCAGACCACTTAAAACACATTCAAAGGATGCAAGCTAAATTTTCTTTCATGAAAGCTTTGAAAAGATAAGTTAGGAGCAATCCTTAAATCTTAAGCAATATAAATACCTTACAATATCTGAAAATGTCATCAAATCTGCAAATCAATGCAACTGTTTCTGGCTTTCCTCAAGCAATAAACCCCTGAGAAAGCAACTCAGAATGGAAATGCCTTCTCGGCAATGTCTTTCAATTATTTCATCAAAGAAATTTTACTGCCATCCACAAGCTAAGCCACCAGTCCTCAGTTCAGTGAAAAATCACAAACAAGATATATCATATGCTAATATAAAAATTGTAGCATATAATTTTTTCCTTTCTGGATCTAGAGCACATTGCCTCTCAACAATACAAAGTGTTGCTCAAGGCTTCCTACACAACACTGGCTGCTCAGCAGCAAGAGTTAAGGGTGTTAAGCACTTCATCATCAGCACTTAAAATGGGTGACATTTTTGTCTAGGGAATAATTACAAGGACATTATTTCACCAGGAATTAAGTTAGTCCTGCGTTTATACAGGAATCACTTTCTCTGCCACAGAAACTCTGATGCCTCTGAGGCAAGGTGTGCAATATGTGAGCGAGAGGTGAGCAAGGAGCAGATCAGCCTGGGGAAAAAAACAGAAATGTTTCTCAGGGACTACAGAGGGTTATGGCAGAATGCATTATCTCAAAATTCAGGGGATCTGACTGGATCTGGTCTTGTGCTTTTCTAACAGAGCAGCTCATTTTGAGTTTTTTTCACTGACCAAAGCTGATGAAATAAAATCATGGTAGACTAAATCTATTGCTGGCATACTTCGACTGGAGTTCTTGGCATTACTGCAAATAAGAACTTGGCCTCTTACAATTGTGAATCATGCTAAGCTACATTAATCTGCTAATGACTCTGGAAATGGCTCCTGTAGGTCATCCCCGTGGATTTCCTTCCCTGTCTTATCCATTAAAAAGTTCCATCAGCTGGATCAGCTGGAGGAAACACCTGCTTTGTCCACATGTTGGAGAGACCACCTGCATCTTCCTCATCTATCAAGGAGATGGATAACACCTCAAATCAGTCTTTAGTCACTACACTGTCCCTTTCCATGACAGCACATGTCAGAGTCTTAAAACCCAGAGAAAGGAAAATGTAGAGACTGGATCTTGACAGAGGCAGGGGAAATCCAAGTGCAGCTGAGGTGTAAGGCTCACTGAACAATCACTGTGTGATGGTTTTTTATCATCTGAAATGCTTGCTATCACCCAATATTATTAGTGTGTTTCCCGTATCGACTCTTTCCTCCCACTGGTTGCAGGACTGTTTGTATTCCCAAATGACTTCCTCTGCCACTGGGAAATACAGCCACTTGATAGCTTGTTTAACAATTTTTTTTTTTTTTTTTTCAGTTCTGGCAATTTGGAGACTGGTTGGATGTAGTGATAGATGACCGTCTGCCTTTCCTAAATGGGAGCTACCTGTCTGTACACCCTCGAACATCAAATGAATTCTGGCCATCCTTGCTGGAAAAAGCATATGCCAAGTAAATATAGGTGGTCTATTCTTCCACCCAGTGCCGAGTGCTTTATATGGGTGGTTTCACTCCCTGCTTTTCACAGATAACCCAGGGAGGAATTCAGGCTCACAGCTGCACATGTTGTGCTGTGCTTATGTAAGGAACTGTGGCTGCATGCAAACACAGGGCCAGTGTAACCTGGAGATGTAGGTCTCAGGCTGAGGACCTAAATGTCCAACTCTGGGATGTTAATATCTGAGAAGTAAAACGTGGAGAGTAATGGCTGGTGACACAAAAGTGGTTGGGCTTCTCGTCCTTACTTTAAACAAATTTCTTTGCCTGTTTTCCCTTCCATATTTTCCTCTATTTAAAACTGAAGACTCTGAGCAGGGGTTACCTGTTTGTAGTCACCAAGAGACCATGCAGTCATTGGGAGCAGGCAACAAGAGGAAGCATGACTGAAGAGCATCCCCAGGCACAACATATGCACTCTGATGAGTCTCTGGTTAGCTGAGGTCCTCAAAGTAATGCAAAGTTAATAATGACTAGTAAAGAGGTAATGATTAAAAAAAAATCCTCTGAGGAGTGAAGGGATCAGAATGTTGTCCCTTAGCATCCGTAACACTACCCATTATTAAGTATGCTGAACAGAAATTCCCATGCTAGAGGTAGTATGGGAATTGGCAGACATGCCCTCCATCAAGCTGGTGTAATGTGTGATCCAGTAAAAGGAGCTGAAGGAAAGGCCTAATTATTTTGGCAGATTTGGTCAAGAATAAGCAAATGCTAAAACAGCATTTGAGCGACTCAGGAATAGGATGCCTTTTCCCCTGAGATATCTCAGAAAAGTTGATCAGGAGTCAGTATCAGTTTGCTGCATAAGATTTTAATTACAAAGCAAACCAAACCTCTATTAAGTTAAATTTGCAAGAGATGCTGTTTATGAGATTCCCACTTGAGAAGTTTTTCCCCAGTGCCCATGACAAATTATTTTCATCCATGTAGGACAAGAACAACCCTTCAAAATACAATTAGCCACAGACTTCATTTGATTACATGCATTAAATAAAGTGTGTATGGTGTGTAAGCATGATTTACTTGCTCTAAGTACAGCACGTTCCATCTTATTTGCTGTCTCAATAAAAAGCATATGACAAAACACAAGGACTTTGTTGACAATATTAAATTATTGCACTCTAGCAGAGTGATTTGGGAACAGTACTGAAAACTTTTTTCTGTCTTACATTGGGAATATTGGCAAATACCTTCTTCCTATTTACCATTTGCAAATGGAATACTGGTCATTTTTGTGAAGAGTCATGACAAAATATTATGTAGGAACTAACAGTTCACCTCCATTTAGCTGAAACTTTCATTTAAACTAGTGATGTTTGGCTCCCTTCTATTTCAGAAGAAAGAAACTGGATTCTTCAGGATGAGATTCAGTTTACCTCCCTAAAATGTCTCTGTCAGCATGAGATGCACCTTATTATTTCCCACTATCCATAATGACTCTAGACAGCTGCCTCAGATGTGGGTGAATGAATAGGAAAAAGTCCCTCTGCCTCATTCATCCCACAGGGCATGTGTTTTGCCTGGGCATCTGTTTCAGTCATGTTTCCTTTCATTACCTGGCCTCAGTGTTTCTATTCGTGATCTGGCCCTAATGTCTCTGGTTCCTCCATGCTCACTGCCTCAATGCACATATCCATTTTGTAAGCCATCACTGTACATTGTTTATTAAAACACAATGTAAGGACTACTAACTTTTTTTCTGTTTTCAGATTGCGGGGCTCCTACCAGAACTTGCATGGAGGCTACATTTCTGATGCTTTAGTAGACTTCACAGGTGGAGTTCAGGTGCAGTTTTCATTAAAGGACCCCCCTCCTGATCTGGAGGAGATATTGAAAGCTGCTGGAAAATCTCAGTGTATGATGGGGTGTAGCACCTCAGGACGGGTGAGTCACAAGGCTAAGAGCACCCCTTTCTTGGCTTACTATGTTTGTATTAAAGTTACTGTTTTGAATGAAGAAGGAAGTCCATAATCACTCTGTGCAATTGTCACAGCTCATGGATGCCTGGAGAGATCTCGGCAGCAGAAAGTAAATACGTTTATGCAGTTTGGAATATAAAGGCTTCTGGGTAGATGTAAATGGATTGAATTTGGATGATAGATGTGGATGGAGGGAAGCCACACAGCCCTCTCTGAAGGGCCTTCCTCCTATTTTGGCCTTGATAGAATCAGTCACACCGCCCTCTCTGAGCTGTGTGGCTTCTCACCTGGCTAAATCCAAATAAAAATATATAATATATATAAATAAATAGAGTAGTATCCTCTTGTAGCAGAGCTGATTTTGGCCTCAAAGCTTTGTGATTGATTCTAGCAAGGCCAAAATGCACCCATCTTCTGCGAGAGAACTGCCAAATGCCAGTTCTGGGAGTTAGTGGCCAATGTGGCAGAGAACTAAAAGCTGTACTTTCACCCTTTTACAGCTGAGGAACAGAGAAATGAGGAATGGGATTGTACAGGGTCATGCCTACACCGTCACAGGAGCTGTGAAGGTAAGATCACAAACTTGTTCCTGACTGGTGATCTCATACTGGTGGTCCACCACAGGGATGTGGAAGATAGTTACACTGCTGTTCCATTCAGAGTAATTTTAATTAAATTCACCCTTAGGAGGGATTTCTGAAAGCATCTAGTTCAAATTCCAGGAGATGGAGGCGTTCTGGCACAATAGAAAGAGTGAGGATATCAGAATCATATAATTTTTCCTAATGAGAAGGTTCTGGCTGTCTCTCCGAGTTGTGGGTGGCATGATCCCAAATACTGTTGGAGAGAGGAGCAGGCTGTTTTAGCTTCCTGCTGCTCAAGATCTGTGCAGAAAGGAGAAACAGTCTTTGCCCCATTTTACAGGAGTGCCAAGGCATCCAGTGGGGTGTCCTGCAGGAAAATGTTTAGAGGCTGAACAGGCAGTTGAACCTTTGTGTCTGGGAAGAGAGTGCCATGGCATTTGTTTCCAGCACTGCCTGTGTGCGTAAGGAGAGCCAAAAAAAAAAAAGGTGTGCTTCTCCTTTCCACTTCCACCATTTAAGTTTCACTGGTGAAAGCAAGCTGCTTCTGGCTTAAACGAGTGACAGCCAGAGGAGAAATGCACCAGAAGCTCCAGCTGCTGGAAATACTGTAGATACAGAGACGCAGATTCTGTTTATCATCATCTCTCCGTGCTGATTGTCAACATTTGCACCAGGCAGTCTGGTGGCCTAGTTCCCCAAAGTCTCTGCCTTTGCTAGGTCACAGCCTTAGATGTGCAGAACTAGACACTGGATTTTCCTAGAGCTGTTGAATTCATGCAGTGTGGCAGGAATGCTACCACTTCTGTCTGTGTCAGCCTACTGCTATTCACTGTCCCTGGGAAAGCAAGGACATCCCACACATCATTCCTTTACAAGCAGCAAAGACTTTTAGGTGCAGTTAAACCAGGCCTCCAAATTATAGAAGACGACTATTTTTTTACCTATCTCTTCACTGAATATCATGATTGTGAAAAGCTGCAATTGAGTTTATTTTTCTTTCTTCTTTACAGATTCGCTACAAGAACAGCTGGGAACATATTGTCAGAGTCTGGAATCCATGGGGCCATGGGGAGTGGAAGGGGCCCTGGAGTGACAAGTATGGCCTTAAAACTTTAATCTCCTAAGGCAAATCACTCTTGTATAGGCTTTTTATAAAGGACCTCTGCCTGACACCCATTCTAATGAAACAGGTAGTTCCAAATCTATTAATTATAAGCCCTATTTCCAGCTGCAAAGCCACTGCCCACAGAAATCCATTTGCAGGAAAAATAATACAGCATTGGTTTTATATGTACTTGTCGCTAGACCTAGCTCAGGTATCCCTTTTTGTCTCTGAGTACATTTTTCCTAGTGGGCAATTCCAGATAAGTCATGGGTGAGAGAGCTGTTATTACCTGGAGTAAGCTCTGACCTTGCCCCTAGACACTGTCTGGCTGCTTCCGTGGAATTCTTCTGCAGCAATCATGCATCCACCTTCCTGCCCCTCCTGCCCCTCCCATGAGTCCAACTCTGGGAGGAGGATGGTTAGCAGAGTCCGTGAGAGTAAGGCAATATTGTTAAGTGGTCCTGATCAGCCTCAACTCGATGGGCTGGGTAAAGGAATGGACTGGCTGGAGAGATGGAACCTTGTGCCTCTCACAACTGTTGATTTGTTCCTGTTCACAGTTCTCCAGAGTGGGACCATGTTGACCCTAAAATCAAGGAAAACCTCTGCAGAAACAAAGATGATGGAGAATTCTGGTATTTTCCTATTGATCCTTCTGTCTACCAGGTTTTCTGTTTGCATTCATTATGAAAGAAAGGTCATTTAGGCATTTGTTTTCTCTGCTCTTAGTGATGGCTCAAAGCACCCCTGTGTTAGTTGTGTGCAAACAGCCAAATGGAGGTTGTCCTGATCCAATGGTCTCAGGGGAAACAAGACTTGGAGAAGTGAAACTGACCAATATTAAGCAACAAGCTGGTGAAAAAAATGAAGTGAAAAGTGAAAATCCAGCTCCCTGAGACCTAGTCATTTTGTCACACTGTCATTCCCCATAAAGTGACCAGTTTGAACTTCAGACTCTTTGCCACTTGGAGGGATAGGTGACTGAGCAGGTCTTACAGATGATGCACTTGACTGCTCTGCAGGTGCTTGTGGCTTTTCACAGCCTCTGAACACTCTCAGATCCAGTTTAGCCATGGGTTAGACACCCTTTAGAAAACCTATTATTCTTCAGAAAGTGCACACTTGCCCCGTGAGGCTCTGAAGAATGCAGGGGAGCAGCAGGCTGGTGAGATGGACACTGCAGGCTTGAGCAAAGCATTGATGGCAGGACAGGACAGCACAGAGGGACAGAGCAAGGCACCACGGCAGAGTTGTGCTGGAGATAGCAGGATTCCACATAGGCACTACTGAACGTGTTCTGTAATTTCACTGGGGCTTTAGGTGCAGTTAGGATAGTCAAATGCACTGAGAGCTGACCTCTTCTTCAAGGTGTCAGCCAGCTTGGCTACACTGTGTAGCACTGCTCTGTAACCCTGTTTTGAAGACATGGGGTGAACGTGAGTATTTGACTGGTGTCTCAAACTGAAAGGTGAGACTTTCTCCTTCTTTGCAGGATGTCCTGTGAAGACTTTCAGGAGCAGTTTTCCTGGCTGTGTATATGTAACAGCACCCCAACATTTCTGGACTTCGGAGATCAGTGCTGCACAACATGGTCTGTGGACAGGCACATCAACCTGTGGAGTCCAGCACTCACCATAGGCAGGAACAACTGTTCCCTTGGTAATAAATGCTCACGGCAGTCACCCAGTCCTCTCCTCCTCTGCACTGGTGCTTACAGTGAAACATTCACTCTGAGCACCAAATAGCAGAGATATTGATTGCAAGTTGTTAATGCCTGCTCTTTCCCATTACAGCACCTATCAGCTAGAGAGACAGAAATAAAGCAGCAGCACTTGTTGCTAAGTTAAACAAAAAAAAAGAGAGCTTGTGATTTGGAGATCCTAGACTCTTTAAATCAATGTGCACTTGTCAATATTCTTTCAGCCAGTTGCAACAGGTGCTACGGGGGACCTCATCAGAAAGTCCGGTCTGGCAAATCTGTGGCTGGTTTCCCAGAGCAAGAAATACTCTGAAATTAAATGGATATGAAATGAAAGAATTGTGCTACAAAGCTCTGTTTTCAAAGGTAGAAAGTCCATTGACCAGAAAAGACCATATATTTTACTGGGGTGCATTAAACACAGCATAGCCAACCGGTCAAAAGAGGTGAGCAATGGTGCAGCCCGATCTTGAATCTTGTGCACAGTTCTGGGCTCCACAATATAAAAAGGATATTAAGATACTTGAGGGCAACAGAGGAGGGCAACAAAGCTGATAAAACAGCTTGCATTGCCTTTTGCGTGTCCTATGAGAAGAGGCTGAGGACACTTGGGTTATGTAGATTGCAGAAAAAGAGGCTAAGAGGCAACCTCATTGCTCTCTACAACTTCCTGTGTGGGGGAAATGGAGATGGAGGCACCAATCTCTTCTCCCTGGTAACCAACGATAGGACGCATGGGAATGGCACAAAGCTGTGCCATGGGAGGTTCAGACTGGATATAATGAAAAATTCTTTATCATGAGGGTGGCCAAACACTTGAACAGGCTTCCTAGTGAGGTGGTTGATGCCCCATGCCTGTCAGTGTTCAAGAGGCATTAGGTTAATGCCCTCAATAATATGCTTTAACTTTTGGTTAAAACATATTTTTGACCTGAAGTGGTCAAGTAGTTGGACTAGGTGATCTTTGTAGGTCCCTTCCAACTGAACTATTCTAATTCTAGTTCTAACTGCCTCTCTAAGGACTCTTCTGGCAGTGGAAGCTCTAATTATTAGTAGTATTTTTTTGTTATGTTATTTTTTGCTGCTGCATTATTTGGGCTCTGTGTTTCTAATCTAAAATGGCAGCGTATGGTCAGTGATGGAGTTGCTTTTTTCTGCAGTGCTGATCCCTGACCTAGCAGCAAACAGGTTTTGTCTTACAGGTTTCTGCCTCCTCCTCCTCACCTTCACTACTATCTCCAAGTGGTGATAATAAAGCCATGGCCTATGCTGCAGCACACCAGAGGCACTGGGACTGAGTGAGGAGGTTCAGGGCCTGAACTTGGAGAGCATGTGGGCAGAGCCATTTTCCTTGAAGCTGTTTTGCCACTGGCCCTCTAGTAGAGTTCCTGTCCTAGTACAGTTTTGGGCTAAAATGCAGCTTTCAGGGCCAGCCAACACAGCTACATGGCTTAAAGTCTAAATTGATTTAAGCAGATATTGCCATCTCAGTCTTTTTCCTCCAGTTTTGGGCATTTCACTTCTTGTCAGGGATGCTTCTTGCTAACCAAAACCTCAGCCAAGGTGCTTATGATCTCCAAGCCATGATACTTTTCAACTCAGCCACCGGGTCAGACAGGTGATCAAAAATCACTGCTTTCCTGCCTTGGGGAAAGTGTGCTATGTAGGTGAAACAGAGGTACGTGGGTGAGAAATATGCCTGACATTTATGACTTTGCCAGAGATTTCTAAAGTGATTAATGGGCAATTAGTTTAACTCCAGATGCCTCAACTCCTACTGATAATGTAGAGGCTGCAGTGTTCTTTTGCATCAAAAGCATCTTGGAGAATCTACCTCTTCCTCTGGGTGTATATAAGCAAGATCTAACACAACAGGCTACTACTGGGATATCTATGTGGCTACTACTAATCTAATAACACTTCCTCAGCAGGTGCAGTTTCAAAGAACCATAAATATTTCTTCAAAGTGACAAATTATGCCCCCAAAACCTATAATGTGGTCATTTCACTCATGCAAAAAAATGCTGAGGATATGCAGGATGCACAAAAATTGAAGATTGGCTTTTTGATCACAAGGGTAAGCACAATCAGATATAATATAGACACGGTTGTTTTCTGTGTGGCTTACTATACCTGTACATGTAAATGAAAGACTGAGTCACCTTTTGGGCTGTTAAAGGAGAACAGTCACTATTTGGAGTGAATTTCTGGATGCCTTCTATATTAGGACGTTATAGGAAAAGTTGGGCTAAGCAGGTTTAGTTTTCTTTATTCATATCTTGACAGGAAAATTTGAATTTTCAGTTTTGTAGCATCCTAAAATACCCCTGGGAATAGCATCCTAAAATACCCCTGGGAAACTCAGAGGGTCCGCAGGTTACAAGAGATGTCAGGGCAGTATCCTTTGTGCCCAGCGGTACTAGTGACTTGCCTTGCTGGTCCAGCACAAGGCCTGGCAGCCAGCACAAACCACAGTGCTTGAGCAGTACTCCAAGTCAAGCAGGAATGAGAACAGCCTCTTGTTCCCTCAGAATGGGCCTGTCTTACTCATCCCCTCTTTTTCTATCATAGAAAAGCTGTGCAAAGCCCATTCGCAAAACATTTGGGAAAGCTTGTTCAAGACCAATGCAGAGCAAATCCAGTCAGATACCTGGGACCTCCAACTAAAATTTCCCCCTTTTTTTTTCTTGGTGACTGTCCAGGGATGTGCCAGTTCAAGGACAGTTATTGTCAGAGCATTACCAGGCTTACTGAAAGAGCAATTGCTAGTGCAGATGGATGCTAGCCTTTTCCAAAGTGTTTTTGTTGTTGGCTGAGGGAGGTTGGAAAGAGTTATATTTAACCTGAAGAATAAAAGGAAGCAAAGATTGCTTTGATCCTAACTTCACATTCTCCCTAACTTCACAATCTCCTGATCACTGGAGAGGTTTGCCCTAGTCCCAGACTTTGAATAATTGATCCCATAAGTTTAACAGCTCCTCAGACAAAGGAAGAGCATGGCTTTGTAGCTCATAAAAACAATATCTGATATCTGGTGAGAAATATAAATTGTAATACAGTGACCATTCCTTCAGGGAGTGGAACTCACTATCCTTACCCAAGGAAATCCTCTGCCAGGTGCAGATATCAGCCCTGCAGGATGCCACGAGGCCAGCCATGCTGCTCAAAAAGAGCATCTGCTCCTAGTAAATGGGGAACTAGCTCCTTCCAACATCCTCATTAGCTGTCCCCCTACAGTGACCGTACACAGAGGTCCCTGCACGCTCTAGTATGGTGTGTGCCCATCTTGATTAGTCACCCATTTTGACAGAAAGGACTTTCACTGGGTGGTCATGGCATAGTTCTAGGGTCCCTTGGAAAGAAGTTTTCGTTTAATCAGGAAGTAGACCAGGAGACAGATTTGGTCTATTCTTGCTTTGTGTTTAAAACTTGCTTTTCATCTTTCTTCCCCTCCAGTTGATGCTCAGGTATGTTCATTTTTATTTTTCTCTTTCTTGGTGTGTTCCCAAGGTCAGGTGAGTATGTCAAGGCTGGATGACATGACCTCTGTGGGGTGTCAGCCCATGGCTCACCTCATGCTCAGGTTGGGCTTCTGATCCAAGATGATCTCCCATGCAGGAGGTGAAGGACAGGGCCAGAACAGGTGATTACCAGGGGCACCAGGATTACTGTGGAGCACCTGGTCAATGAAGGAAAGGGGACTGTCATGCTGCTCTGTCATCCCATAGCTTTTAGTAATGTAATGATATTGGTACAAATGCACAGAACAAGTTATACAGAAAATAAGGACAAAGCCTAATCATTTTAACAGGAGAGCTGCTCTACCAACTCCTCACAGCCCAACCTCCTGCCCTGGTAGCAGTAGAAGCCAAGTCTAGGAGCTAAAACCAGGGTGGTGTATATTGCTATTCCCTCAGTTTATTTCCCAATGTCTAGCCTCAGTGTCTGAGGGCATCTTTGCTTAAAAAGTTTATGAGGGGGTTCTTTTGAAGAAGGAGAGTGCAATTGCTAAGATTCATGTGGCCTCACTCTTCCTTTCTCAACTGCTTTCACTGCTGTTATTCTCCAGCATTATCATTCATTGTTCAGTATTTTTTGAGATGCATCATATTGTTGCTGTAAAGTAAAAATCTATTGGCGGGATGAGAGGGTAATGCAGTCCAGTCAGGGATGCAAACCAGAATGGACATATCTGATAGCTCTAGGAAGCCTTTGGTTAAGTACAGACATGTAACACTAATACATAGCTGTGAGGTAGGCTTAATGTTATATGATAGAGCTGAGCAATGTATAGAGGCTGATTCTTATCTCAGACCAGTTTTGACTCCTTTGAGATATTAACCTGCTTCTGCTTTTTACCAGAAGGAATGTAGAATGAGACCTAAAAGTAAAAAAAGGATTATGCCATTCATTTCTTTGCGACACTGACCATTTCTGTCTGTTCAAGATCTGACCCATAATACTTGGCAGTCTACATACCTCCCAGGCCTCTGTAACAGTAGTCATCTTTTTTTTTTTTCTCTCACAGAATAGCAGTTTTGTGTTATTTTCTCCCAAAGGCATGGCTCATAAATAACTGTCATGCTGTATAACCATTATAAATGGAATTTATACATGCTGATATATTTTGGGGGATAGTAGTTTAGTAGGTTTTTTTTATTATGCTATCTTCACATGTCAGCATAGTAGTAGCTGTTGCATTATATTAGTTTCATCTCAGCAAAAATACTAGAATAACAGAAGAAAGATCAGAATGTTCTGTTTTCTTGTGACACTTGCTGGAAGGTTTGAGTTGTGATTCCTGAAGCATTGTCATCTGGGTGAGATGCTTAGTGAGCTCTCTGATTACTCTAGGTTATGCTAGGGAAGGATATTAGGGAATCATATCAACTATCTCAGGGAAGTTTTAGTAAGAGTTTTCATCCTTGATTCCTTGACGAATGCCAGTCTGCTTGATCTTAATTGAAGTTCTCATCAAATCTACTTAAATATCTTTTGTCTTCTTCTTTTTTTTTTTTTTCCACTTCTTCCACCGTTTTGTATTATTGATGTGTTCTTGGACAAAGTCTGTCTCCTAGTCAAGCTATGCATGCCACTAGGAAGGTTAAGGCATGCTAGATGCTGTGTAGATTTAGGGAGCAGTGGGTATGTAAGGCTGCGGCGGGTACACTTACTGATTTACTTTGATTCCTGACATGGAGAGAGAGATAGCCAGCTATATTTTTCTTTCAGGAGAACTCCAAAGTTCTGAAACAAGATTTTTCTCTTACTCGAGATGTGACCAACTACTTTATTTTGAGCCCAGGAACCTATGCTGTCATTCCTGCTACAACAGAAGACCAACAATTTGAATTTGTCTTACGAATTTTCGTGAAGAATCAAGTCTTCTTCGAGTAAGATAATGATGAATACTCCATACAGGCCTCAGACTTACAGTGTGCCATGATTTAACAATTTAATGTCAAGATAACTAATGTGGCAATTTGCTTTTAAGGTACTCTAGAAGCGTGTTGGGAAGACACAGATGAGTGTTAAGTACCATGTCGAGGCGGATCAGTTCTATACAGTCAGATGCATAGGTGGCTACTGCAGAACAGGGCAATAGCTCATCAGCAGCCATCAAGGGTCTCAGCTTTGGTACAAGGAGCCACACAAATGAACAGTTGTGAGATAATGCCCTGCCAGTTTGTGGGGAAATCTTTCTTTAATAAAAGGAGGACTGAGAGCTTCTTTTTCTTAACAGCCATTATGTAGTTTTGTATGTTGTGCCAGCTGGACCCCACATAGATCAGGTCCCACTCTGCTCAGAATGGCAAAGAAGCAAAGAGCAGTGAAAGACTTTGATCCCTTCACCCAGCCATCAAATAGACAGGCCAGCAAGGCTCCCTGTGGGTATGAGAGGGGCGTTTAAGGATAAATTTGATGGAAAAATGGTTTTCTCGTTCATGCAAAGGCAGCTGCTATCACATTTGCATGTAAATATCTGGGTGTGCATTATTTAAAGTGCAAACCCCGGGGCTCAGCGTTACCAAATAACCTTCAAGCATCAGATGTGCAGTGCCTTTCCATCAGTAAGATTTCTAGTGGAGATGATTGCAGCTCTTACATCATAGGCCAAAACTTAATAATGAGAGTGTTTTCTAGGCTTTGATCTCTGGCAAAAATGGCTCAGAACCAACTAAGGCAACTCCTTAGTTATGGAAAACAAACATGAGAAGTCTGTGCTCTAGGCTACAGTGCCTTTGGTGTGATGATTCATGCACAAGATGGCTCAGCCTTTGGATATAGCTCTTTCCAGGAGAGCTTGTGACCCTTACATACCTTATTGAGTGAGGCAAAGCATGGCCATGATGCTTCAATGGGTCTCTGTAGTGCTCACAGCATTAGGAGGAGTGTACCAGGGAGAAGGGAGCATCAGCACCATGTGATCAGAGGACATTCTTTGGGCTCCTGTATGGGGCACTGTGTTCACTGTCTGGGGCCTACTATATCTGCAGATCAATGCTCTGGAAAGGCCTATTTTCTCCCAGTGTGACTCTTTTAACTGTTTTCTAGGAACTCAAACTCCCTGCTCAGCCGAATGCTGCCAATGGTAAGAGTCCTTGAAAACCGATGTAGGTAAAAGTAGTGGTGAATGGTTCTTAGGTAACGGACCACTTGTTAAGCCACCTCTACTGACTCCCCTTCCCTACACACTGAACACTACTCTGCTCTTTTTTTACCACCCAGTAACTGTCCCTCTGGCACCCTGGTCTAGGTGTGAGAGTGGGTGTGCAGCCTGGGATACCTCTCTGGAGAGATGGGAGTCACAACAAAGCTCTTCCTCTTCACATTCATCTTTTTCAGAGCCTGATTTCTGAAGGAAACAGATCTTATACAGCCCCTCTGTTGGCCTGATGGTCCTTCCCACCTTGCCACCTTTAATACATTGACCAACCAAATATAGTAGGGGGGAAAGCATTTCAAAGATATTTAGTTCTTGCAATGTCTGTAACATGGGCACGTATCCAAGAAGGAGGGAGGGAGAAACTGATTAAAAACTGACAGATCAGTCTGAACACTTTTAAAAAGACCTCACACCTGAGAGACAGGTTGTACATGCCTCCCCATGGGAATGGCTTCATTTAGTGCTTGCATCCTATAAAGCATAGGATTCCATAGAGGCGAGGCCCAAATCAGATTTCTTCTGGTTTTTACCTAGATATCTTCATAGACATAAGGGAAATTACACTTCAAAACACCTCTGGTTCAACCCACATTTCAGCCTGTCCAGCCAAGCTACCATTTATTGCTGAAGGTTGAAAAAAAATCACTTAACCATTGAATTGCAATTGTTCAGGTACAGTCATGCCTCCCTTGGTGTACGAGAGAAGGGAAAAGTCGATGCCTGTTCTGTTACCTTGGTTCATGTGATTATACCATTCCTGGTGCATCTTCACATGCCCTGAGCCAGTGGTTTCAACAAAGGGCCATCAATAAGGATCAGGTGTGGAATTTATACACTTGTGTATTGACTTGCTGAATTCCATCCCAAGATGTCTAATGTTGTAGTAGCTCTTCCTCACTCCTAGTCCACTTTACTTTTGGGGTGTTAAAACAGCAGCTTTTACTGTTCATTCCCTGCCCACTCTGAAGTGCTCTTTGGATCTGCAGACTGCTGCCTTCATTGTTTTGTAACTGAATTATTATGTGCATACCTTTTCTTTCATCCAGGATGTACCAAGACAGAACCAGGACAGCTCATATAAGGCTATCTTCCTAAGATACGCTAAGCAGGTACACTATTTAAAGCATCTTGCTGAAAAATAATAATATTTAAAAAAAAGCATGTGGACTTGCAAAAAGAAAACTAATCTCCAATGTTTGTACCAATCCATTTAGAAAAAAAATGTTGTTTGGAAATGTAGCTTCATCCTTAAGTGGATACCCTGAAAATGGTATTGATTTACCTGCCACAATCCCCAGAAAAATGGAACATTCAGCTGGGATAGAATGGCTAGCCCCATATTTCAGAGGAGGATTGGAGATTTGTGGTTGTGCTGGTGATGGGCTTGCATATGTACTTTATTTGTCTTTGATCTGTTTATGTACAGAAAGTGATTAGAAAGTTTTGGGTATTCCCCCCTCTGATCATCATAATTTTCCCTTTGCATTTGCAGCAGTTGGAAACCAGACATCAGTGAGTGTTTGAATAATTGATCCTGCTTTTTTCTGAGCCAAACTGTGCATTCACAGGAGATGCTTTTAATGGCTTAATAAACTGTTACAAAAAACTGCTTGACTAAGTCAAGACAAAAAAAAATCACTGCCAAAAGTCTTTTCACAATGCACCTCTTGCAGTTAATAGTTGTATCAGTGCATTAAGGTGAAAATGAACAAGGGTTTCCATGCTGAAAGCTCTGGCAGTGTCTTGGACAGGAAGGCAGTCTGGTTTGCTAATGGGTTGGGCTGCTCAGAGGGAAGCAGGCGGTGGCACCTGTGTTCACAGCCCACTCACTCAGCTGCCTGCTGTGCCTGCTACTCAGTGACTCCCCAGCTTGGGGAGCTGATGAAGACGATGTGGCTGAAGTGAACAAGTGTTCCCATCAATGCTGAAAATACCCCGTGGTGATGGGAAGGCTTGTAACTCCCTTGTGTACACTCACAGGGAAGGACAGACCATGGCCCAGCAGCAAGAAGGGCTTTATTGTGCTCCTGCATGGGTGCTGCCGCTCATCTGATGCAAGCAGAGGTCCTTCTTGGTTGCCACAGTGCATGAGTAAAGATATTTGGGGCAAAAGTGAGGCAGGAGAAAACTTTACACTCATAGACCTCTCTTTACATTTTATTCTGCCATAGGGCTCAGCTATTGACGCCTCCCAGCTGCAACAACTCCTTAATGAAACGGTCCTGCAAGGTAAAGCTTTTATAACCCAGCTAATGTCTTTGGTGCTTCCCTATCCTTAGTCTAGTGTAAATTAGACAGATGATTTAGTGGTGTCCTGACGGTCTTCAAAAAATCCTCAGTGTGGCTTATTGCACTATTGGATCTTGAAGAATGAGAAATGTCTCCACCAATGTTCCTTTATGTGCACATCAGTGTGGTTTTATTAAAAAAATAAATAAAAAAATCAAAGCAATGATCACATGAAGAGGGCTATGCAGCCCAGACCAGCTGCTAACAGACTCTTTAATGCATGGCCATAAGCAAAGCCATGCATCTACTTGCTAGCTGAATTTCACCCTCCCCTCCCAGTTCTGCAGTGGGAGAGCCTGTGCTCCGCAGACCTACACTGCCCCATTCTGACCCATGATGTCTCCACAGTCCCCGTGAGCCCTCCTTCCTGCTCCATACCTCACCAGCTCCAGCAGGAACTCAGTCCCCAGCTGGGCTGCTCCAACAAGGACCGCAGGGAGCTGTGCCCCCTGCTCTCTTCACTGTCCTCCAATTTCCCCCAGCTTGGCCCTGGCCTGTATCACTCCTCTGCAGAGGCCTCAAGCTGGCTTTCAGCATTTCCCACACTTTCTCAAGTACCCACCTCAAAAACAGCATGAGATGATCATACACAAACCTCAGAGTGCTCTAGAACTCACTAGTTCAGCATAAATGGCCTTCTTTATCACTGCCATTTCAACGATCCTTATTCTAAGAGTCTTCTGTTTCCATCAGGGTAGGTAAGTGGGCAAAGACTGTGCAGAGCAGCTATCTGTGAGCTCCAGTAGGGCACCTGTCCTTGGGGAAGGAAGCAGAAAAGGTGTCTGAGACACATGGGACTCCTTCAATGGACATCAACCTGCCATGTAGCCCTTTCTGCTGTTTGAGAACCTGAGCCAGATCTGGGGCTTTTTAGCTATGTGAGCCTTCAGACTAATGTCCTCCTTCCCTCCTAATGGTGGCCTGGATCTGCATCTGCCACCCTCCTTGCTCTGGCTGATTCCATCTGTTTTGTCAATCCTTGCAGATGAAATGGCCAGCCTGGGAGGAAAATTCAGCTTTGACTCTTGCAGAGGCATTTTAGCTCTGATGGATGTATCCTTTCAGCAGAAGCAATAAAATTCCCCAGCGCAGCCCATCTTTGCCGTGAGTTATGGCTGAGCTGAGCCTTCCAGTATAAGAACCTGCAAGTAAATATTAGCCACATTCCTCAATAAATAACTGTCACAGAGTATATGCAGGACTTTGCCATGCATGCCCTGGCTCTGGGAGGTCAATCTCTGTTTTTACACCTCCTGCCAGCAGCTAACTTTTTGCTCTTGTTTTCCACTCTGTGGGGCACAGGGCTTTGCTAAGCTTCACCCTTGGTACAGGTCGGAGGAAGAGCCTGAGGTGAGGAGGCAGCGCAGAGCCCAGGCACAGCTTGGTGCTCTTCCATTACGGCTGCAACCACACTGGCCTGTGATGGCAGCTTAAATGGCTTGCTAGCATTGCCAGCAAAGCTAGTGTTGGGGGGGGGGAGCACTCTCACTGCCCAATCACAGTCACATGCCTCGCAGGCTATTCATCCTTTCCAGTGTACCTTCCCTATTTAGATGGATCACACGGTCTTTTTACTGTTAAAAAGACAACACTGAAAATACATTGCTAGCCATTGTAAAACAAGAGGGCTCCTTGATGAAAACATTAATTCTCCCTTGTGTGTTTTCTCCCACTTGCTAGCTCACTGTCCCTTTTCTTCCATGCTTGGAATAACTTTGAGACATTTTCAGACTTTTAGAAACTGCTAGGGAATGAATGAAACTGACCTGCAATCCTGCTCTCTTTCTAGCTTTCTGCACCTAGCAAGCAAAAGAGATTTTTTCCCCCTTTCCAAAGCCCCTCCTGGGCTAAGTGGACACTGTGAATGCAAGGCATGTGCAAGGAGCTGACAAAATCACTGCTCTGCTTTAATTCAAGATGGATTTTTCATTCTCTGGGCTGCATACAGCCTATGTACAGTGTGACCTGTCCTGGCCTGCAAAGACAGTACCAGCTTTTTTCAGTCAGGTTTCACCTCTGGCCTCCTGTAGCTCATGGTAGGGAAGTGTTTTCTTGCCTGCAGCATATGCATGGCTCAAGGGCTGCTGCTGGCTTCTGAGAGCAGGCATCAGGATCAGCTCCTTGTGCTCTTGGCTCCTTCATTGCCTGTTCTTCCAGGAGGATCCAGCCAGAGTGAATATTGTGCTGCCCCATGCACAAAGGCACATCAGTGTGTCCACATGGCCTGGAGCATGCAGTTCAAGGACTGCTGTGCTCAGTGGTTAAATGTCAGCTGAAGTTATCACTGCAGGATCCCTTGTGGTTAAAGACACCATATAAATAGAAACCTTTTGTTTGTGAGCACAGGTGTGAACAGCTGTACAAATTGCCAGAAAAGGTAAATTTAACTATGAGAATAATTGAGACCAGAAAAGATCTCAACACAAAGTAACAAACAGAAGAGACTGCATCTTAAGACTTTCTTTATGTGAAGACAGCATCCTTGGGAATGAAGACATTATCAGGTTTAGCTCTCATTAACTGTTCAATTCTTAACTAAATGCACAGCTCAATTCGAATGGACAACTCACACTGCAGGAGTTTGGGAGCCTCTGGCGAAGACTCACTAAGTACATGGTATATAGGGGGTGCTCTCTCTTCTCTGCCAATACTGTACTCCTGAGTTTTTCATCACCAGGATGCAGACACTCTGTGATATCAAAGTACTGTGAGGAAAAATGTTGCAAAGGTTGCATCCCTAGTGGGTCAGATTTCTATCCTCTCACACAAAGGCTGAGGGCTCAGGAAGCAGTGGTGTGTGAAGTGCCCTGAACAAGCAACCAAGAATTTCCTAAAGCAGGAGGAAAAAGTGGGAAAAGGTAGGAAGGCCAACTGGGCGCATAATTTGATGGAAATCTCTGTGTGCCACCACTGGCAACTTTTTTTAAAGATTTCTGAGCTGAAATGAATTCTTGAACAAAGTTATCTGAGAAATGTCATTTCTTCACTGCTTCAGTTTGTAGCAGAAATGTGTGGATCTGATGAAAGTTTCCCTGAGATAAATGTCTCTGCTCCAAGATAAGCATTAGGTCTGGAAACAAGTGAAGACAGTAGCTTGGTATTTAGGGCCCCACCTAAATTCAGGCAGCTTGTCTGGGTCAGATCCTTCTTCCTCCAGTTTTGTTGCAGGAGGGGAAGATTTTCTGAAGCCTCAAAGTTTGGTGGGCTCTACTTTGTTTCATCCCTCTCAAGATAGTCTAAGGCCATGTAGGACAGTGGGGTGCCAGTTCCCCATTGAACAACAATGCCCTTCCCACTGACAGCACCTCAGGTGTGGCTTGTTCAGAAAGATGACCCCACGCCATTCTGGGATGCAGGGACTCCTGGCAGATTTCATGTGTTAAAAACTATGTCTTTTTGTCAGTGGAGGTATGAGCATTCCTGTTGCTGCCTGCACACACAAAACAGGGAAAGTGAGTGAAAAGGCCTCAACACACCCAAAACTGGGATTTCTTACGCTGTAATATACTGAGCAGGACTTCTGGGTCTTCTTTGTCATGGTCACTCCATCTCATCTGTTGAACTTCCTTGCAGCAAATTTATTAAGGAGTGAAAGCATCCTACCTAATTAAATGTAGCAGTAAATTTGGGGAATGGTGATATGGGCTCGAAATCTGCCTTTACACTGTGTTTCAGGATATCTTCAGGAGGGAAGACAGAAATAATTCTGGGTTTCTTGATGTGTCTGAACTGAAGAGTGCAATACAGACAGCAGGTATGTCCAGATATGCTGAGCAGATCCCTTTCCTGTCCCTGCAGGAAAGGATGAAAAAAAAGAGAATCATAGAATGGCCTGAGTTGAAAAGGACCTTAAAGATCATCTAGTTTCAACCCCCCTGCTCTGGGCAGGGTTGCCAACTACTAAAGCAGGCTGCCCAGCGCCACATCCAGCCTGGCCTTGAATGCCTCCAGGGATGGGGCATCCACAACCTCTCTGGGCAACCTGTTCCAGTGCCTCACCACCCTCTGAATGAAAAACTTCCTCCTAATACCTAACCTAAATCTTCCCTGTCTTAGTTTAAAACCATTCCCCCTTGTCCTATCACTGTCAACACATGTAAACAGGCGTTCCCCCTCCTGTTTATACGCTCCCTTCAAGTACTGGAAGGCCGCAATGAGGTCTCCCCGGAGCCTTCTCTTCTCCAAGCTAAACAAGCCCAGTTCCCTCAACCTTTCTTCATAGGAGAGGTGTTCCAGCCCTCTGATCATCTTAGTGGCCCTCCTCTGGAC
>VXAA01004163.1:83440-97742 GCA_013399115.1 Anseranas semipalmata | reverse complement strand
TGAAGACTGAGGCAAAGCGCTTATTGAGTACCTCAGCTTTTTCCATGTCTGAGGAAGCCAGTTCTCCCTTTTTATCAGAGGGGGAACATTCTCCTTGGCCTGTCTCTTCCTGCCTATGTATCTGTAGAACCCCTTCTTGTTATTCTTCACATCCCTTGCCAAGTTCAGCGCCATCTGTGTCTTGGCTTTCCTAATCCTGTCTCTACACATCCAGACAACACCCCTATATTGCTCCCAGGCTACACAACCCCGCTTCCACTTCCTGAACAATTCCCTCTTTTCCCTCAGTTTAAGCTGCAGGTCCTTGCTCAGCCATGCCGGTCGCCTGCCTCCTCTGCTTGATTTCTTCTGCTGGGGGATGGAGAGCTCTTGCGCTCTCAGAAGGGTGTCCTTAAAGAGCTGCCAGCTCTGTTCCATTCCTATGCCCTTCAGGACAGTTTCCCAGGGGATCCCAGCCAGTAATTCCTTGAGCAGCCGGAAGCTTGGAGAAGAAAGAAGGAACAGTTTCAGGAATAAAGCAGTTTGGATTGCACAGAAGTACCAGTTAGATCACAGCTCTGCTCAGAAGACTGCATTGTTTCAGGGCACTGAGTCAGAAAGCTCATTTCAGGGAGAAGTCTTTTCCTTGCTGCATGGCCCTGTACCCACCCATGCCCAACCATGCAACAGCATCCACCCTTTGCACTGCAGCAGGGGAACCAGCAGAGAGATGCAGAGAAGCACACCATTGGCTAGAGCCTGAAGGGTCTCTCTAGGTCATGGACAAAATACACAGCAGGGGAAAGGAGCAAGGAGCTTGCACATAATCCAGTTCTTGCAGTTTCTCTCCAGGGCAGTGACTAAGTCTATAAGGGAAAGCCACAGTGATAGACATCTATTTAGTGTGCGCTGACCTCTGTTGGCTACACGAATGCTGAAACTTGCAGTGAGTGCATGGTGCCCCTTCACATGAGCAAAGCATTTTAGCTCAGTCATCTCTCCAGAGACTTTGTGCATGAAATACAGCTCATAGACATCAACCATCTTGTAATCATACAGTAGAGAAGCTCCTATTTGGGTACCTGGAGCTTGGCATGGTGTTGTCCCTAGGAAAAACCTGGTGCAGAAGCACTATCCGTGGTAACCATCAGATCAAAGGATGGATGTGTAATTTTTTTTTGTTGCTGAGAGGTGGGCAGACCATTTGCATATGCCTGAGGAGTGCAGCACTAACGTGCTGTCAAAGCAGGAGCTGCCAGGCCAGTTCTGTAATAAAGCTGCTAGAGTGAGAAGTCCTGGCAGCCAAAACAGTGCAGCTATATGAAGGGATAAAAAAAGGCACTATTAAATGGCCAATTCACTATATGTTAGGCTATAAGCAGTTCTGGGGGTGGGGTTATAAACTCATTCTTACCATCTCCAGAGCCAGACAGCTACATTTGTTTTGGCTATGCATTAGGATGATCTCCGTCCTGATTTTTAAGCAGGAAGGAGTGGGCGGCCCCAGGAAAAGCGCTAATATATCTAAATACAGCTCTAAGTCAGCTGTGCCCTGAAGTGTTCATGACCAGCTCTTCCCAGCAAAACACTGAAGCATGTGCTTAATTTTCAGTGTTGTCCTAATGCTTCAAAGCATTATGATGATGGGTCAAATCTGCCACAGTAAAGCAGGCTAGCTGCATTAACTGCAGTGCTGCCCTGATATGCAGGAGCATTGGCCTTGGATATTTACAACCACCTCTTTGGCAACATCATAAAGTCACTGTCTTCAAGCTTAACTAAAACCAGAGCAAGGAATCCAGTAGACAGAAGGTATGGGGAGTAAGCTCACAAAAAAGCAACAACACGTAACTGAAACATCTTGGAAATGGAGAGGATTTACACTTCAGTATAGTTAATGAGGTTAATTGAGAGACATTGCCAGGTGAGTAAATTTCAGAGCAAGTATATCCCAGACTGATGTGCAAGTCATGGTTAGAGTATCTCTTAAGCAACACTGCCATGCTTGCTGGAATCTGTTCTCCAGAGAGAGTTTGATTGTATTCCCACTGCCTTCAGAGGGTTAAAAAAGAAATAGGATTAATTTCTCACTACTACAGTGGTTATTGGTAGTGGTTTAAAACCAGAATCAAAGAAGAAAGTTCATTAATTAGATTTTTTTTTTTTTATTACTAAACTTTCCTCCTGAAAAAAAAAAAAAGATCTAAAATCAGGTTTATCTTAATTTGAAATGTATTTCAAGCACAAATGTTTTTCCTTTATTTAAATATACAGCATTGTATGTCTGATTCCTGCTGGAGACCTTCTCCAACTAGGCTTATGCAACTAGATTTTGTCAGTGCTGGATGCTAACTCACCTACATCAGCTGTATCTCCCCCTGCAAAGGTGTAGAGAAACCATCTTCTTCTTTTCTGCTTACTCAACTAATTGGGCTCCATTATGAGTTCATTTAAAACTGAAAAGTTTAGAACCACTTGAAAAAAGCGGGAAAACCACTTCACTTTCAACTGAGCTGCTAAAAAGTGGGTGTAAGCAAATGAGACTTTTTCTGAAGTAACAGAGAATGCATTAACCCAGTCCAGCCCTTTGCAGAAAATTTCTGTTTTATTTAGTAAATCAGCTTTTAGACCAAAATATATTTAAAACATTTCTTATGTACCCAACACATTTAGGGTAGTTTTCTTTAACTAATAAAAGAATCACTCTAAAAAAGCAATTTTTGTTCATTCAATTGAATACCAATTTCCATCCAAATAGACTGTGACACAAATACTGAGTAATCAGCTAATAAAAAAGAAATGAATCCTTCACCGTTTTCTAATTAAAAGAGAAAATGTAAAAATTAAGAATCACGGGCATGCTATACTGCATAATAGCATAAGGACATGGTATATCCCTGCTTAGCAGAAAATGACAGTGGCATTGTAAATGCTACACTCAGACTTTAAAAGTTATGCACCAAAGAAAATCACTCTTTCTTATAGAAAATAAAAGCTGAAAATGCAAAGTAAGATAACCCTGGAATATTTCATTGTGTTTCTGGCTTGCTGACCTAAACCACACTTTGAGCAAGTGACTAGAAGGGCTTTGATTTTCCATCATGCTACCCCAACTCTTATTCCCAAACCTGAGGGGAAGGCAAGATGCCTTGCAGGGACTCAGAGGAGACCCAGTCTGACAGGGTCAGGGGCTGAAGGGAGGCCACAGCTTCTTTGTAGGGTGCACAAGGCCAGCAAGGCCAGTCTATCATCCTGCAGTGAGTCCCAGGTGTTGTCTATTCCCCTCTCCTCTGCAGGTCTGGCCATCAATGAGCAAGTCCTGCACCTGATGGCTCTGCGGTATGGTGATGCTGCCAGGAAAATTGGCTTTTCTGACTTCATGTGCTGCATGCTGCGTCTTGAAACCATGACCTGTGAGTTTTGGCACTGGGGCCTGGGGTCAGGCAAGGGACATGTCAGCTTCATCACAGGGGAGCCTGCAAAGCCAGAATGAGAGCAGTGGCAGGAGGCAAGGGGAAAACTGCTGGTCATGATAATACAGGTCTACAGAACAGCATTGAAATAACAAACCTGCCAAAAGTCCAGGACTGGTCCAGGCATCCCTTTGGGCAGGCTGTTTGCCAAAAGCCAGATTCGCCTCCTGCCCACAGGGGCAACAGGCTGGTAGAGACCAGCTTGGTGCTAGGAGAAAGGGGCAGTTGGGAATACAGTAATGGCCTCGCTGAAAGGGGGCAGGAAGGAAGGATGGCTCCTGATTTCTCATCAGAACACTTGCAGCCTGCTGCAGCACTAAGCTGCCTGGTAGAGGAGCAAACATAATGTATATTCAGAGCTTCTTCAGGGGCTACTGCTGCCAATCCTTTTTGCTGCATGTATTTAGCCTGGCTTCTGCAGGCTTATTTTGGAGCTCCCATGCACTAAGACTCATGTTCTAAAATGTCCCTGCACTGGTGCCCTTTCACACAAGCTTGAGCATCCTGTTCTGCAGCAGAGCTTCCTCCAGGCTGGCATTGGCAGTACCACAGAAGGGGGACTGCCCAGTGAGGAGGAATGACACAGCACGTCTCAAGTGGAAGGCTTTGTCTTTTGGTTAAAAGTCAGAGAAGTCTGAACCACAGCAAGGGAAGTGCTTTTTTTTTTTTAAACTGGAGAGATGTTCCCACTAACTTCAGTACAGTTCTCTCAACTTTTTTGTAAGGAGAAGGTGTGAGTGAAAAAACAAACCCTTTTCCTGTGCTATGTCCATCTATTGTCTGTCAAGGAAGGGAGTGTCTGTAAACAAAAGTACCTAAAAGTAAATATGGAAAATACCAGAAATACTGATAGCTAAACAAATCTAGTAATTGTAGCCCATGTGCTGGAACACTGCTACAATTTACCTCATCTTTGGAATGAGCTGGGTTTCAGCAGCACATGGAAATGAGCATTCATTTTGTGCGTATATTTTACTACTAATGTTTTATGGGCCACCAGTGGTCAGTGGATCTGCCTGGGTGATGCTGACTAAAATTCCATTTCAAGAGAGTATAGAAACAGCTCAGAAAGTCAGAACATGTCCTGATTTTAATACTTTCATTAAAATCAGAAAACTTTTAAACACACGTATTTCTGTGATTATGTATTTTGCTGTAGATGGAAATTCTTATGCCTAAAGCAGTACAATAGCATTTTTTTTTTACATCACTAAAAAATATCCTCTTACATTTTAAGTGTCAGTGTAAAGACAACTCCTTTAGATCCATTTGGAAAGTAATCTCTAAAAGTTTCGTTGCTGTGTGTAATGAGTGTGTAAAAATGCTCTGTAAAAAAGTCATTCGGTTATCACTTTACAGATGGTTTAATATGGAATACATTTTTCAATCTTTTCAAATCATTGTGAGTAAGATTTTTAGAGCAGAGGATAAGGCAGCCATGTGTGAATAAAAGACAGTCTACCTTTATGATGATGTGAATACAGCAGTGATGATAAACCTGTCCCATTAAATCATTACTCGTCCTTTCAGGATAGCCAGTGAAGAGATGAGAACCAAACCAAAACCAGCAGCTTCTTTGCAAACTCTATTTAACTGGAGGTAATGAAGCAGTAAAGGGGCACTTCTGCTTAGAGGAGGTAACTTCAGTACTGCAGTTTGTTCCTAGAAAGACTATTGAGCACAAGCAACCCTGCAAATACAACAAAGAGACTGGGTGCAACATGGCGATTTCTTTGTTCTATACACTTTCTTCAGAACAGTATAGGATGGATGTGCTTCATTGTGTTAGCCTTCCTCCCTGACTCCTCTCTGCTCTGGGTCATATAGATAGCTCTGGTTGCCTGCGAGCCCAGGAAAACTTCTTGTCCTAAGGGGCTGATGAGGAATGGGCCCTTGTGCCCTGTTCCTACACCCTCCCAGCAGCCTTTCATTTGTCTAAAGCTGGGTATGTTTTGAAACATTCATGAACTTACAATGTCTTTTCCATTCAGGGTGGAAAACAGGCTCCTAGAGAAATATTTCAAGGATAGACAATCTTAAATTTGTTTTAATTTTCTATTACTGTTTACAACAGCACATTTTAAAGAGAAAAGTAATTTCAAAATAAATAGGAACTCATAATACTGTTTTTACTTCATCCAAATACTTGGGTTTGAACATTTCTTCTAGACAAACAAATAGAAATATGCTTATAGAATATCAATATTTGAATAGATTTAAATTTTCTGATGGCAAAATGTTCTATCAGAAAACTTTAAGCAATGTTAATTTCAAACTCTAGATGAATAACAGCAGCATCTGCATTTATATTCCCTGGAAAAATCTTGTAAGGCATACTAATGACTTCAAGAGAATCACTTTCCTCAGGGCACACTGTGATCACTCACTGCCAGGGAGGATGGAAAAGGACTAACAGAAAGTTTCCCTGTGGGAAGATACTTTTCATTAGTTCACCTTTCTCCTGTCATTCTTCAGGCAGAAGGTCCTGTTGAAACGAATTATAAGGAGATGAAAGTAGTCACACTGAGCACTGCTGTTCCTATGTTTTTGCCAAATTCTGGACCTGCAGTTGGGGTGCTTTCCAAGCTGTGATGCAAGGGCTAAGGCAGAGAGGGTACCCAGCAAAGAAATAAGATGTGGCTAGGCAGGACAATGCATGTGGACACCCAAGCAAGGCACAGCATCCCAGCATGAGGACCACAGCTCTGTTCCTCGGCTGCCACACCTTATTTTGCAGACTGCATTGCATTCTTGCTTCCTCCTCGTGAAATAAGATTTTCTTTGTTCTATCCATAGATGCATTCCAAAACTTAGCAAAGGGTGGACCACAAATTTTGATGACGGCAATGGAGGTAAGGATGCTCGTTCCTTCTTTCCAGCTCCACAGTGGGACCATTGAGTATGTTAGCAGGAGGATGAAGCTAAAGGTGGTGTGTTAGTGCCATGAATGTTGGCAGGAGTTTTGCTGCTGCTACCAACAGTGGCAAGGGTTTTGCCTGGCTGGGTGTGCTTAATGGACAGCCAGGAGGTTTTTCCCTCGGGCTCCCCAGCTACAGTCATGCAGCCTTGCTGGTGTGAGGACAGTTCTGGGGTGGCCATCCATATCCAAAACACTTGGTCTTCCCTTGCTGGCCCCATCCTGTCATTGCTGGAAACATTGCTCAAAGTGACTTTGAGGAAGTGACCAAAAAAAATAAAAATAAAAATCCGTGCCCTCATTTCTTACTGCCCCATTTGTTAATTTTAGATTGCAAAACATCTTGGTTTTATGAAAGAAATAGCAGACAAGTCCTTGCTGCTGTTTGTCTTAAAAAGCACAGCCTGAGGAATAGCTAGCTGAATGGGGCTATATCAAGGTTTTTATCGGCCAATCTGAAGCAAAAATCGTGCTGTGCTCTATAGTGATATGCCTGAGTGCTGCATTTTATCAGTCTGGAAACTATTATTTGACAACAGAGTGTTTAAAAAGATTTTATTAAAAACCTCTTACAAGCTTGCTGGCTCCTGTTTACACTCTGTGGTTAGTGCAGTAGTTCAGCTCCTAGTTCATTAAATCTTTGCTGCATCAACAGCTGAGTGCATTTTCCAAGCAGAGGCTCTGAACCTGTTTTATGGAGTAGTCTATAGGATAAACATATCCCCAGAGTCTGCCACTCCTTTTGCTTGCTATCATGCAGGTGCAATCCTTTCCCAGCAATTGCTCCTGTTGCAGCTACTGCAATAATTTATTATGGAAAGTACCACAGGGAAGGTGTTTCTGGGTCTAAATTTTAATAAGGGAAAAAGACAGTACCAAACCCCCTTCACTGTTCTGTGCAGCACAAAAGGACTACAGTGACTGGGTCCCAACCTGAAGGTACCGAGACAGAAGTCTGAAGACTTAGTGTAACATTACCATCTAAATGTGCCTTTTCTTTTCCTCTTTCCAGTGGTTGACTCTTGTCATGTACATCTGAAGAGCTGTCAGAGCTCAATGTTGCTGGTGAGAAATCTCCTCAGTACTATACACACTGAGAAGAAAGGGGTAGGTGCCCTTACATGGGCCACTGTGAACACGAGTGGGGGGCTTTATAGAAAGCTCACCCTGGGTTATGATTGGTTTTGAGAGGAAGAGAAAAGATGAGAGCTCCAGTGTGAAGGGGGCTGTGGAGAGGTTGACAATGGGAAGTGAGGGCTGCAAAGAGAATTGGACTTCGAGCATTTTTTTCTGGGGAATTACTGATGGCATTATCAGTCCACGTAAGGTGATACATGTTCAATAGACCAACTAGTAGAACTTAATCTTTTCTTGTCTGGTTCTGAGAGATGGAATTATTCCTGCATATCTTACAGAAGCAGCAAATTTAAAGCCAGCTAGTGGGTTGGGAATGAGATTTTTTGGCCAGTCTGATTTCACATTTTTAACTGGATTATGTAATCTAGTTTACCTTTGAACAACAACCCCCACCTTGTGTTTCATTTGGTGTTTGATCCCTCCATGTCAGGCCTGGAGAGTTTACCTGAATTTTCCAGCTTTGTTAGTTGGTTCTAGTGAAAGACTCTGCTTTTTCCTACAAAACTTGTCCAGTTTATACATCAATAAACCACCTTAGCCATCGTGCTTCTGGTAATCCACTCGGATGCAGCTGTTCCCAGTTGCAATGGTAAAGCATTAGTCCTGGTCCCAGACAGTTGGCACTGAGGAGAAAACAGGGACGAAAACCAATCCTTAGAGAGAAGACACAATGAAGAGCCAGGAGCCTCCTGCCACTGTGTTGAGGTTAAACTCAGGAACTCAGTGAGCACCCTCGGGCATAGTCACTTACTTGCCTTATCAACCCAGTTCAAAAACTGAGTGAAGAAAAAAAACCCAACAACAACAAACACAGGATCTTAATTGGAATTCAGGGATAGCATCCGTATGAGGTTTCCTATAGAGAGGTATTGTAATAATTAATAATACATAAACAGAATTTCTGTTATCTCACATCCTATTTCTGAAGGCACTTGACATGGGATGCCAGCTTCAGTGAGAAGTTAAAAGGGAAAATACGTAATATATAATGCTCCCTTGTGGAGAGAGCATGGTAGATTCAGACCCAGGGCAGGGAGAACTCTGTGCCTTTCATCCTTGGCTCCAGGAGAGCATTCATGCCCAGCTGCTCCTCTGTCTTGGCTGCTAATTGCATCTGGTGGACATATCTGCAGCAGGAGCTGGGCTTTATCACTCATCACTGTGATGCATTCACCCCTCTGAGCTGTATTTGTACATAGTTATTTACCTGAAAGTTTGCCCTTTGCAGACTTGCCTTGGACAGTGCGCTTTCCCTTTGTCACAACAAAGCTGTATTTTGATGTATTGATGTTGTGTAGAAACAGGTTATTCACAACACAGCACCTGCCCCTTGCACCACACAATATCACAATGTAAATATGAGACTAGAAGGACCTCGCTTTGGGGGATGAAGTTGCTTAAATTACTGCCTGAAAATGATATTCATATTCTATTTAGTCTCCTTTTTTCTTTTCATGAATCATTCATAAACTGATCATAACTTCTGCAAATATATCATTAATTATAATTTTCACTTACCAGTTTTGAATGAAATTATAGATAGAGTATACATAAGCAGTTCACTCCAGCAATTCACCAGTTGCTTACAAATGGTGATTGGGCAGTCACAGCATGGGCCCCTCAGAGAACTAAAACTCTTTAAACTAGAGCCTAACAAATCATGAGTGATGTGGGAAAACACGTGTGGATTTTGTTGGAAAAAGTTCTGTTGGAAAAAATATTCTCAATAATTTCTAAAGACTGACCTCTATCTGTCTGCGTTCTGAATGAGTCTCTTTACCTCTGTTTTAGGTTGGTTTTCTGCTCCTTGCTGTGAGACAGCTTGAGGCCATCCCATACAAAAGACATCAATGGGGCTCTTGAAAAAACAAAAATTGTGAAGGCACGAAGCCAGGTTTTCTTACGGACTTTCACTTATGCTTGATGGTACTCATATGTCTGGACTGACAGTCCTTCTCAGGTGGAGTTGTTTTGGAAACAGAAGATGGAGATAATGAAAGAGATCCCTGGAGAAGCTGGTAGTACTTAATGGTCTAGGCAGGCTGGAAGTGCTGACTGTAATATCCTCTTGTCTTTGTGTAAGTAGCATGGCTGGTTCTCATTCACAGAAGTCAGGAACAGCTCCATTAAGTCCACTGCAAATAGGAACAGAATCAGGCCTTTTATTTGCAAGGACTGTTTATTGCTTAGGTAACAAAACCAATCAAGACAGTTTAATTTGAATTATTTCTCAATTTGTTTTTATGAGATTTCTAAATGGCAGAAAAAGGTTGAAGAAATTAATTGTAATTAATAAATAACACCAGGAGCTTTGCAATTTTTATTTATTTATTTATTTATTTATTTATTTACATTTTGTTAAAACAAAAGGAAGTCTTGTGCATGTTCATCAACTGTAGGGATTCAACTTTATTTTCTACAGCAATATTAGAGATGTAGAACAGATTGTTCAGTGTTTTTTTCTGATTTCCAGTATGTGTATCAGGACTGTCTGGGAAGAGACAAGTTTATCTGAATTGCATTCTCTTTCTCTGTCATGATATCTTTAAAAGTATAGGACTTCTTCAGATATAATTGCTGCTGAAAAGTTTAACTTAAATCTGCTAAATAACTGTAACCTCTTCTCTCCATACTTTTACCATGATGACAAAAGCAAATCTAGTGATCTATTCCACTCAGCTATTGAAAAAAATCTCTGAAAACTCCATTTGTGAAAATGCCAAAAAGAAGGGTGCAAATGTTGATGGGTGAAAGCAATTCAGGGTTGTCAGGGTAATATCATTCATACTATGCCTCACCCAGACCTTTTGCACAAGTTTCCATCAAGGCATCCACACACAAGCAGTAGATGTATTCATCTGGCAGTGAGACATTACATGCTGGAGCAACAGCTACATCACAAGGTAAAGAAAGGCCCTGTGTCTTGTTATCACAAAGTCAGTTTGCAGGAATGTCTCACTCTGCAGCTTGGAGAGCATTACTCATGTAGGTAAGACTTACGCAAGCAGGGCCGCTGAACCCACACTTTCACAGAAAATGTGGGGAGAGGGAAAATCTGTAAAATTAGACTATTCCGATATTTTTTCAGTCATTTTGAAGCAAACCAATTCCTTCTCCAAAGTGTGACTTACACAGACCAACTGAAATTATTGGGATTTCAGTAAATTAAGCACTTTTAAGTGCTTAAGAAATTAAATTAATAAATAAAGAAAATTAAGAATATTTTAAGTTGGTAAAGACGGAAGACAAAGAAGTTGGCCATGGAAAAATAAAAATGCTTTGTTAAGAAGGCATATTTGTAGATTCATTTCAGAGAAGTATGCTTGTTTAGTTTGCCTGGGAATTCAAAAAGGATAAGTAGAAATCTGGAAGTACTTCTGTATGATGTCCCACCATGCAGTACAGGGATGCTCAACCTCTCTTGGACCTGCTGGGAACAAGAAATTTGTAGCTACACAGAAGTCACCACATGTTATTATCCTGCCAGGTAAACTGTGAAATTCAATTCAAGTCAGCAGGCTTAAATACATTCTAGTGTGGAAGTCCCATCCATAAAATAGTAAATAAACTGTTAAGATTAGTGCATAAAGGCCAATCATTAAAACCTTATTTTGCAGACAATTTATTACTTTTCCTATTGTTATGATACATGCATTTCTGTGGAAGGTAGTTCTGCTTGTCATGAGACAAAGATCCTTGGCTCTAATAACTTAGTCTTGCCATGGACTAAAATGTTTCTTTTTTGTCAAAAAGCTAGCAGCAGACACCAGACATCCCAGGTGAGAAACATCACTGATACGTAATATTGAAATATATATGAGGGAGGTTGTCTTTCCCCCAGACAGACAGTGGAGATGGTGGCTCTTCTCATGCAAGGGGCTGTATCTATGCCCGTGCACAGATCCCTTGCAGCTTGTCACTACTGCAAACACTGCTGGATAAAGGCCACCTCCACCTGCATCACACCAATCCTTTGCCTTTCTGGCATGTGCAGTTTCTGCACACCAGAGGCCTCAGTGACGAACCTGTGGCCCTCTAAGGTTTGCAGCAGACTGCTGCCAAGCTGAGCATAGCTGCCTGTCTGTAGCATAGGAAGAATTGGTATTCTACTTGATTTATACTTCCAACCAAGCTAATTAAGAAACAATTCAGGAGGAATCCATCATTGTGACAGACTTGTTGATTAACCATCCCACAAGCAAAGTCAAAGGTGTTGGGTAGCCTGAAAAAGCAAAATCAGGTCAATAGGGAGAAAAACAATGATTTGACCATAGTACTACAGTGACTGTTACTTCCAAAAGGAACAAGAAACTTACTACATTTCATGAATGCAAGTGCCAACATTAAAAAACAAAGGCAGATCAGATCAGTGCGGTGTTAGATAAAGAGGGAAAACTTCCATATCTCATATAGCTTTGTATGATTAAGCTGTGAAGTACAACTTTATGGGGATGGTGCCCCTATTAAAATCTTTGCTCCTTCAACTCTGTCCGCCAGCTCTGAAATTTTAGTGCAATCCCCACAAAGTTTCTAGCATTAGTGAAAACTCTAAGATGCATGCAGTTATGATAACATCATCTCTAATTTTTTTGATGAAAATAATTTTCTAGTCCTCAGGGACACAAGTTTGAAAAGCCCTAAGAGGATCTGCTATTAGAAATTAGAAGGACCTCAGACAAATGTTTTATTTTTAAATCTTCATGATATTAAGACCTTTAAGAGGGTAAGAAGTAGGCAATATGAAGTAGAAGCTGAATCAGGTGCAGTAAAAAGTAGAAGCTGAAGCAGATGAGATTGGTGATGCTGAATTCCTTAGGATTGAACATGTGTTAAATAGCTGATGAAATGAGGTAGAATCTGAGAAAGCCATTATAGCATCAAAAGGGCTTTGTTGCATAAGTGCTGACAGCTGACCCTACAAGCATAATCTCCGGCTGCAGATCCTGACCCTGGGGCTTGAAGGAGGCCCCATGTCTGGCATCCCTGAGACAGAGGCCATGCCCAAGTCATCTCAGGATGGAGAGAAGAGGAAGCCCTCACATGTTTTGCTTACAGGGCCTGATCTGGCAGATGTTCCCAGAGCATGCAGCCTGGATTAAGAATTTCCCATAAGGCAGAGGCTCTAAAGGCCATGGTTTTGATGCCTACACCTTGGTGAACCCATGCTATCGTTGTGATATGAGAATCCAGGAGGGTTCAGGGCCAGTTTTGGAGGAACTGAACCTCCCTCCCTACCTTGGGCTGTGCCAACGGGTTACTCAGAGGTGCAGCCTCCCCCGGTATTTCATGGAGAAACTGCTGCAGTTTATGCAGAATAAGTAAAACACTTCTCAGGCCACAAAAAGGGCACATAATTCCATGATGTCATGCTTGGCTGAAGGGGGGAAGACTGGGTTTGACCCTGGCTGCCCGCAACAGCAGCAGACTGGTATGCCTGCGTGCCGCCTGGAGGGACACCTGCAAGACCAATAGTGCTCAGCTTATGCTGTTGCTTTTGGTCAGAAGGTGACCTTTTCTCAAAAGAGCTACTTCTCCTTCTCCCAGTACCCAGACTCAGGGATGTAGATGGAAAGGTGGTCAGGAATGACCACCTGTGTTCAGGTAGCTCAGCAAGAGCACAAGCAAATGCTGGGACCAGCCTGGCATTTTTCTGGTGGTGGGGATATCAGCTGTATTTGACATTCTCATGCTTAACACTTGTCCTTAGGATCTTGTTGTTGCAGCGCTGGATCTGAAGCATTGTTATTTGTTGGCAATTCCTTACCCGCAATACCTTATCCTGCATTCCAAAGCTATACTCCCTGTACCCATTCCCACCCTGCAATAGCTGCACCCCTTCAGCCCTAGGAAGCATGACACCCATGCAGACTGGGAGGACACCAGACATTTCAGAGCAAGTTTTCCAATGCCTTCCATCAAGCTGGACCACACCTGCCCCTGCCTTGGATGCCACTGTGCCACCATCTGTGCATGGACCTGATGTCCCCAGTGCACTGTGCCACTGCAGTCCATTTCTGCTTCATGGCAGTCCAGGGCCTGGACTCCTGTCTCTCTTGCTGCTTGCATGCAGTTGGCAGCACTTGGCAGGCAGAAACGTGCCCCTCATGGGTTCTTCAGGAAGCCCATTCACATCCTAAGGGTGAAGTATTGCAAGAGATAAATCCAAGCTCCTTCCCTCATTCTCTTTCCCTAAACTACCATGGGAAGATCTTCTTGTAGCACCTTGAGGAAATTATATAGTACCTCTGGGATGTCAAAGATTTCAGGGAGCCAACCCAGGTCTCTTCCTCAACAGACAAACTGGTCCACATGAGACTGATGCTAATTAAACAATGAACATAGCTTTCCACTCTAGGAAATATTATATCCTTATTTTATATGCCATACATTAGATTTGATGTCATGGAATCATAGAATCATAGAATCATAGAATGGCCTGGGTTGAAAAGGACCTTAAAGATCATCTAGTTTCAACCCCCCTGCTCTGGGCAGGGTTGCCAACTACTAGAGCAGGCTGCCCAGCGCCACATCCAGCCTGGCCTTGAATGCCTCCAGGGATGGGGCATCCACAACCTCTCTGGGCAACCTGTTCCAGTGCCTCACCACCCTCTGAGTGAAAAACTTCCTCCGAATATCTAACCTAAATCTTCCCTGTCTTAGTTTAAAACCATTCCCCCTTGTCCTATCACTATCAACACGTGTAAACAGGCGTTCCCCCTCCTGTTTATACGCTCCCTTCAGGTACTGGAAGGCCGCAATGAGGTCTCCCTGGAGCCTTCTCTTCTCCAAGCTAAAC